>JAFIDM010001028.1:46319408-46366043 GCA_023159025.1 Thereuonema tuberculata
GTTGTATGTGAGTTAAGACAACGTTTTCCAATTATATGGCAACTTTACTTAGAGTTTGTCCTTGAGCTTTATTGATAAATATCGCATAAGAAGGTCTGATCGGAAATTGTTTTCTTGTGAAAGTGAATGGAAGTAGATTACCGCATGGTTCCATAGACATCCTATGGATGAAAACAAAATCTCCTTTGTGAGTTCTGTTATAATTTCGGTTTCTATGAGATCATTATCGAATGAACAGCATTTAAGTTGAGTTCCATTGCAGTATGCAAACTTGGGATTGATGTTTCGCAACAATATTATTGGAGATCCAATCTTCAATGACAAACGATGTTGAGGAATTCCGCTGAGATTCAATGCGTTCAGACACTTGGGCATATAGAGATGTTCGTGTGATGGATTATCAGAAGTATCAATTTTATTCGCACTTGTATTGTATGCTCTGTAGTCTCTCCTTGTATTCTTAGACTTATCATTCGATTGATGTTATCGTTCATCTCGTTTATCCAATTCCAATTGATACTTTTCAGTGGTTTTTAAGTTACAAATACTGATTTCTCAGTATTCTACCTAATGACGTACTGCTTCTTTCTTTTTTGACTTTCTTTTTAATTACAATTGTTACTTTTCAGTCAAACTTAGTTCAGTTTTGACAGATAAGTCAAAAAAGCAATATGAAGAGAGTTGTAGTTCCCATGGCCTAATGGGTAAGATGTCTGACTTCGGATCAGGAGGTTGCAGGTTCGATTCCTGTCGCGGATGTTTCATTAAAAAAATTCTTTCTATTTTTCATTCTCACAGAAAACTGCGCCGGACAGACAGACAAATAAAAGATTTTAGTAATATTGATTGTCTGAATTGAAATGACTTTTACAAGCAAAATAAGAAATGCATGCGAAGTCGTTCTGTGCAGTTTTAAAATTTCTTGTCTGTTTTTTTACTCTCATTCACTCTAAAACGGCTCAATCGATTTTCTTAACATTTGACACTATCAGATATGAGAATGATTGTTTTTGATCTTGACACATTCCCATCGATTCTAGAGATAAAGTTCCGATTTTAGAGCGATAGTGCTAATGACGCTGGAGTGGTTATCACTACGAGAAGTTGGATATCTCACTGTATTCTTGATAAAAAATGTACAAGATGATTCAAAATTCCCTGTACAAATTTTAAAGGTAGGCCAGGAATACAAAAGCAAATCGTATTCACAGTGGAACGTACGTCCACAAACGCCACCCGAATGTGCTACAGGGTGCTGTTTGGCAGCACATTAGCTGGACAGTGTGAGCCATCGTCAATTGAGACGTTGACTTTGTACGATTAGGATGCATCGCTTCACGAAAGCTGCGAGGGCAGATATGCACCTAGCCTTTGGAGCAGCGAAAGGAAACGGACGTGCCGCTGTATGATTGTATCGTGAACAGTTCCCCAACAGGCGTGTGCCCAATCATTAAACGTTTGCGCACCGACGTTGTGAGGCGTGTATTACTTGGTGAAAGGAACTTTTGAGTACCTACTGTGAACCTGTATGTGGGTACCTTACTGTCATATTGTGAACATAGGGCTAATAAACATGTTGTCTACTTACTTGTTGTCTTTTATTTCTGAACCTTAGTGTACCTTCTAGCACATTCGAATGGCTTTTGCAGATGTACGTTCCACTATCAATACGGTTATTGTTGCATTCCTAACCAATCTTTAAAGTTTGTATAGGGAATTTTTAATCACTCCTATACATATATATATTTATATTATCTCCATTGCTTGAAAATCTGTATTTCAAAAAAGAGATAAATAAGTTGTTTTCCAACTTTCAGATATCAGTATGGTAAGATCAGTGTTGTGACTAGGCACACGCTCAACTTACAGGGTGATTCCCTCAGGACTGAACATTAATATTCAAGTGGAATATAAGATATATGAATGTAAGATGAGCGTGAAATGCGAACGGAACAGTTCTTTATTTCATGACTAAGCGCCGATATGCATTATTTGAAAAAAAATATGTCTCCGTCGTCAGCTGGGCGGCGACGAATTTGACTCGATATTTGGAAATCTTTACTGAGTTTGTGAACTAGCTGGTTGATCAGGAATTTGCAGATGGCTACTTCCAACTGAACGGTGCAATTTGCCACACCTCCAATAAGAACATGGCAGAAATTCGCAGCTTTTACCAAGACAGAATTATTATCTCCTGAGGCCGCCTAGATCTCCCGACCTGACACATCCAGATTTCTTTCTCTGGGAATTTTTAAAAGGCAAGGCTTAAGCCAAAATGCCAAGGTAGATTGAGAAACTGAAAGACAACTTCCGACGTGAAATTGCTGCAATCGACGTCGCTATATTACATCGCACATTCGCCAATACGGAGCCTCGGGTAAATATGTGTCTGGACGCTGATCTGCACTTCCAGCATCTTCTCTGAGATATTTCTATTTGTCATGGCCCAAGATATGTTTTACATAAAAATGTTCTTCAAACGTGACTTTGCAGTCTTTAGTTAATTACAAAAGTAAGTGTTCAGTCCCGAGTGAATCACCCTGTATACAACCCATAGGGGGCTTGTGGACGATGGGCGGGAATAGCTGGAGACCAAATCAATCACATTCATATTTCAAAATGACCACAAATAATAAGCTTCTTATTTCTTTTTGTAAGAAATAAGAAATCTATCTAGCCATTCTAGCGGTGGTTATTTTTGAAGGATGGGAGACAAAAATAAAAGAGGCTACGTTTTAAAATGAGACCATAAATGAGCTAAGTACCTAATTTCACGAAAATCCTTCCAGCCGTTTTCACGTGATGCGCCTACAAACAGATAAACAGAGAACAATGATTTTTTTTTTTTTTTTGCATGCTCAGTAATACAAAGCTGATAAAGAAAAAGAAAAACAGGAATAATGAAAAAGAACATAGAAATAAGTAAGTAATCGTTTGGAGAACACCGTAAAATTAAGAATCTAAAAATAAACAGTTCAGAAGATAAGCCGATAAGTTTTACAGAGAAACGAACTCTGTTTATTTTATTTTTTCATGGGATAGCGTGGTTTTTGAAATTAAATACTTTACTTGGTTCAATATGCATTAAGATTAATAAGGATCTTCCTTACAAATAAACCTAGAACTTCTGCTAAAATTTCAGCTTTCTAGGACAAGTAGTTTTTGAGCTATCTGGATCACAGACGGACATGCACTTTTATTTCGGCTTGAAATAAAATTGTAATTTTTTTTTTTGTTTTTTGTTATCGATCCCCTCTCCATTATTCTTCTTTTCTTTCCGGTACAAATTAAGGGCATTGCAGACTTTAGTAGCCAAAACCTATAATTCGGATACGAAAATAACAACGTAATACCTTATTTAAGCTTCAAAAATTAAATCTCGAATATGATTAAACAAATGATGTTTTCCTTTTGTGGAAGAAGAATTTTTGTTTTTGTTTTTTTCGGAAGAAACCAATGTTTAAATCAGTATTCTAAAATAGAGGAGATGCAGTAGTTGACTGGGCTATTGACATTAGAACATTGCAGTCCTATTTTTTTAATATCATTCTTTTTTTTAATGTCTTGAGGAATAAAAAATATTAGCTGTTGAAAAGATACATTTCATATTAATAAGAAAAAAATCACATTAAATATATCTTCTATTTTTATTACCTTCTAGTGTTTAAATCCAATTTTTTTTATTGCCTTCTAGTGTTTAAACCTTTAATCTTGTCATTTTTCTTTTTTTTTTTGGATGGTGGGTTATTTATTTATTACCCCTCCATTAGTATTCGCATCGTAGATAACCCTATTTTTTTTATTGAGCTCTTGGGTTTATGATTTAAAAATTTATGTTCTGAATTTAATGTACGTAAATCATGGCGTTCTCGTGTGGTAATGGGTTCTTTGGGGTCCTCGTGTGAGTGATTTGAATGTCTGACAAGTTTATTTTAAATGCTTTCTTCGAATACAAAGCATTTACATTGACAAAATGTTGCTATAGCTTTTTCATAGCATTTGAATAGGGAATGGATTTGATGCTATCATTACTCTAGCACATAGTTATTAGCGAACAAATAAAAAGTTGCCGTGAATCATTCCGTGAGCAGGATACACTTATAAATTCAACTCCACCCTCTTTCTATCCCCTACCGATCTTATCTCTTAACCCTACCATATAATGTAGGCATAGATTTATTTCTGATGGCTGATTGAAGTCTGCTTTGTGTTTCCTTTTCTTTCTTTCGTTTTTCTTCTTTTTTTGTTATTCCTTTTCGCAAAGCATGAATATTAAACATGTCTACATTCGCTGAATTTCTTTTCCACTCGGCGTTACTCGCTTTTTACGTAAAAAAATTCGAAAGAAAATATTCTCCCGGAAAGGGTTGAAAACCTTTTTTTTTTTCTCATTTAATTTTTAACATTGTATTGTATTGCAGATATAAGGATACAAATATAGAAATGAAATTTATTTTTGTTTGGAATATGGGATGAGTGACCAAGGAAATTCAGTGACTCCGCGACTATGTTTAAGTTACGAAAAGTGCAGAATTATACGACAGCAGTGGTATGGCGCTTGTCTATGGACCAGAAGGTGCCGCTGGGTTCGATTCCCCACGGTGCTCGGGGATTCTTTTCTCTCATTACTTCTTTTCCAGACGGGTTGTAGGGTTCATCCCTCCCCCCATCCTTTATTATGCGGGGTCGCGACAACTGGGCGACGGTCAAGTGGGCGACCGTCATCTGGGCGACAGAAACTTCAAAATTTTTTGCACGCTCAGCGGGCGTACGATTTGACGGATTTTTGTTTGTAAATTAAAAGTACAGTAATATAATAATTTTCAAATTTTTGCAATAAACCCTATTCTGGAGGGGGTTAAACCTCAACTAACCTAACCTACAGTTAATCAGCACACGCGCTTTGCTCGGGCTCTGTTGGTGCTTCTCAGCAACAACTTCAGCTCATACTAAATATTTTTACCTCTTCTTTCATCATAGTACATGTTTACATTCACTGACAAAATAGTTTTTATTTAATTGTCTTTCCTTATCATGATCGTTAAATATCTTATTTGCATTGCATATGGGATCTATTATTTTGTCACCATCGCCCAGTTAGCCATAGCCCAGGCATCGCCCTGTAAAAAAGAACACTTTTTTACATTGCTTCTCTAGATCTCCAATACTTTGAATTGCTAATATCATTTAAAATAATTTTGATGTCATTGAATAACCCAGATGAACAACCTATATATTTTTTTCCTTAAATATTTTTCGTTACTGTTTTTCTAACTTGCCTTTATTGCATATAAATAAGATATATTCATAATTTCAGAAAAGTTTTTACCTCATTGCAATGTATCCATTGATTCCAGGAGAGAAACTCCTCGGAGACGACATGAATAACATTCCAAGGACGGATTTTTGAATTCTTTTATTCATAATTTAATGCTTTTTTTTGTTATTATTTATATGGCAGTTTTATTCATTATACAATAACTTAGCCTGCAGTCAGTCACGAAGTGGTGA
This sequence comes from Thereuonema tuberculata, assembly GCA_023159025.1. NCBI lineage: Eukaryota > Metazoa > Arthropoda > Chilopoda > Scutigeromorpha > Scutigeridae > Thereuonema > Thereuonema tuberculata. The sequence goes on from JAFIDM010001028.1 coordinate 46,324,920, forward strand.
GAAAAATAATCTAAATGAAAATACGAAGTTCCAGAAAGAACTTGAAACCTGCTTTCCTTTATGAAGTTATTCTTATTATTATTGTTTTTTTTTTTTAGCCTATGTAATTTTTAAATTCTATATCTGATAAATAGTAACACTACAAATTTTTCCGTTTTCTGAGAAATCTAATTAAATCCACTTAATTATTTACTTAATTTTTTTTTAATTGTTTAATTTTAATCACATCAAATCACGCGCAAATGAATTAAAGGATTAATACCCAGTATTTGGTTTTTCCATGGGAATTTCCCATGTTTTTCTATGGGGATTTTTATCATCTTCTCGCTATAATTTCTCGAATGAGACTCATATGGAGAAAAATTAAGTATTAATAGTTAGAACTCCTCTTAGCCATAAATGGAATGTCCAGTTTCAAGAAGATTCATCCAGAGGTTCAAAAATTGTTAATGGAACTCAACACATGTACACTGACTGAGTTGATGAGTCTCACTTCCAAAACAAAGTAGGCTATAAGTAGTAACAAATGTTGCTGAAATTTATTTTACAACGAAAGTATTTCCATCGTTGCGATAAACATCTCTTATTTAATTTGTTTTAAAATGAAATAATGGATGTGGTATAACAAAACCTGTTAAAGCAATAATGGCAAACAATAACTAATTGAGACTAGCAAACCTGGAATCACGTGGTCTTGGTTTCTGAGCTAATTTTCTCACCACCCGTGACCACGACCGCTTTCTCACAACCCGCGAATGCGTCTCGGAGACCGCCTCGAAGATCTTATGTTTGATCGTAAGTCTGGTGACGTGATCGATTTTCGATGAAAATGTGAGCATCTCGGAGACCGTTTCGGAGATTCGGGGTATCTCGGGACATCCGGTTGATCCACGAAGGTAAAAATGAAATGTAGATATCCTCAATACTATACCTAACATTTGCCACCTTTATTGTATTTCTGTATCGTATGGTTTCGGAGGAGATAGGGCCAGAAAAATAAAATCAACTTTTCTTTTATATATATATATGTAGATATGTATGCTCGCGAATCGGACATTCTTTTTTTAAGGTCCTTGCACTATCATATCTTTTTTTGAAAGACTGTGCACATATATTTTTGTGAAATAAAAATGCGAGAAATATATTTTGGAAGCTATACTAATAATATTTTCTTCTCACTTAACATCTAATCCTTCTTTGAGCTCTTCCTCAATTCGTCCAATTCTTCACTGTCATTCTATTGCCAGTCAAAGTTTTCAGGAAAATACAAATTTCTTTGAAAAGATAGAATTTTTAGGAATCGGCAAAATGCTTGAATTCATACTTCAGCCTCTTAGCGAAATATTATTTGTATAAAGTTATTGATTTTTAATTAAATTTCATTAAAATTGTTAGCATTATCTTTCTAATTTCCTATCTTTGTAATCATATCTTTTTCTTCAGTTATTATACACGAAGAAATCTAAATACAATCAAAATTTACAGTTTAGACGAAGAATAATCGCTAAAACTTAATATGGATAAGCAACTATAATTTTCAGTTATAATTTTTAAAGGATTTCGGTTGAACGGATTGAATCACGCTTTTCGAGAATTTCTTTACAATCAGGTTTTACTGTATAAACAATCAACGCTGTAATGTTTGCTATTTTATTAGAAAGGAGATGTAAAGATGTAAGACAATATAAATACAGTGAATATAAAAAATACTACAATAACAAATTTGGAGATGGATAACATTGTTGTAATGTATTATTTGTAGAGTAGAACAGGGTGACCAGACGTCCCATATTTTTACTGGATGTCCCGTTTTTTGAGGTTGGGGTTCCGTTGTCCCTATAGATTTAATACTGTCCCATAACTGTCCCGTATGTTAATGCAGTTTCAAGGTAACTCTTTATCAACATTTCTTAGTTTTATTTTCAGCCGTTGAGAACGTGAGAAACTGTGAAAAGATAAACGTATTTTCACTTAAACCATCTGCATTGAGCGATTCTGAAGTGCAATACTCAATCATTCGTCGAGCATTTCTGCACTTCATAAAGTTATGAAGACAATGGCTATTACGTTTAGACTTTACCCTGATTAGTTACTACGTGCAAGAATGTCTTATTCAGGTACCAGCTGTAAGGTTCAAATTAACGCTTAATTGTCCATTACAATTCAACCTAAAGAAACACTTTCTTTAGGCCATTATACAATTACTGTTCGGTTTTGTTTACGAGAGCCTTCAACGCTTTTGCGCATGCGTCAGGTCTCCTTCGATTTCAGCAAAATAGGGGTGAGTAGAAACAAACAGGGGATATTTACTTTTTATAGTGTTAGTTTACTAGTAGCTGCGTTGTATTTGCGCTTTTCGGGAAACAATTATGGAAAGAATTAATACTATTCCAAAAAAGCTCCTCCGTTATTTTTTTCTTAAAAGCGAAAATGTCCAAAAGGATTTCTTAGGAAAGTGCCCATCTCAGCGTATCACCCCTCTGCGGAGTAAAATGGTCCGCCAGTGGTATCTCTGGCTTTCGAAAACGAACAGTACAAATAATCATGTTTATAAACAAATTGTTAAAATTACATGAGAAAATGAAATTTTATTATTACTTTAACGTTCTAATCAGTGTATAAATGGCAATTAAAATGGGAAGTTGTTACATATTTACAAGTAAACATTTAAAAATAATGATAAACGATGGTAAACCGCCGCGATTATTTGGAGACTTGCGAGAAACAGTCTTTAGAAACATAGCTCTCAGTGGCATTTATTTCTTCCAAGTGACTTTACAAATAATAGTGCTGCTTGATTTTGTCAGCTACTTTTAAGCATTTTTATTTTCAAAATCTGGTCACCCTAGAGTAGAATCACACGACCAAGTCCAAATAGATCACAAGAGCAATTAGAGACGCGATCGTGCTATTTGACCGCTGTGTGTGTTTGTTTTGAACGACGAGGTGTGTAGAGAACCACCTTCTAAAGATCTCGTCATCAATTGCATTCCACTCAAGGATGTCGAGTGCTCTTTCGGAAATACTATCTGTAAAAAGAGGCCAAAACACGTCGCCGTTATTAAGACAAGGTCAAGGCTGAGAATCAAGCGGCAATTGATAGGACATCGGAGCTACGTATCCTACAGTGGTGCCAAAGGCAATACCGAATGTGGATCACAAATACATTTAGATGTTAAAACGCATTAAGCAATAGAATACTGCTAGCTTTGTCCTAGCTAACCTAGAACCTGATTTGAAATCACGGCCAGTGCTTAAAGTAAATAGTTGATCTGCATAACAATAAAAAAACAAACGAAGAAAGGCGGAACATTATACCAATCGAAGTAATCATTTTCTACTGCATCTGCGTAGGTAACATTTTGCTCAATGTCATAATGCATACATGAATAACAATATTGGAAAATAAACTGAAGAAAACTAATACACTTTGAAATTTAAATAAATAAGAAGATTCTTAGCTAACTTAAACCCTACTTTCTTTAAAATATTATTCCTGAAAATTTCTTTATTATCTTCGTTTTATTTTTTATTTTTTTTCAAGTCACAACAAAACGTAAAAACCTATATTTATTTTTAAGCTGTAATACCGTACCTGGTGAATACAAACAGGAGAAATATTTCAGTAATATCAAATATTTACTAATTATTTAACAAAATTGTAACTACAAAGGCACAAAGGAACCAAAAGGATTTCGCATCTCGAGCTGTCACCGGGAGGGACTGGGATGGCCGTTTCGTCCTCTTTAAGACTCATCAGCCAGACAAACTCCACCGATGGCAGGCTCAGAAAGTGATAACATACACGAATCCCTCTCTCGTTCCCGAAAGCGGGACCTCACGAAAGCAAAAACACAATAAAAAATACAGAATAATAGAAAAAAATATCAAATCCGTGGCCTGCGTTCCGCTAGGCTCAAAAGGAATTTGTCTAAAGCATAAAGCAAAACTTTTAAACTAATTAGTTAAAGTAATAACAAATTTTACTTGCCTAATTATTTAACAAAATGCTAACTACGGAAGGCACAAAAGAACCAAAAAGATTTTGCCCCTAGAGTTTTACGCTATAGACAAATTCCTTTTGAGCCTAGTGGAATGCAAGACCAAATACACAATAATAGAAATATTTTTTTTCTATTATTGTGTATTTTTGATTGTGTTTTGTTTTTGTGGGATCCCGCTTCCGGGATCGTAAGTGGAATTCTTTTATGTTCGCACCTTCTGAGCCTTCTTTGGCTGATGAGTCCTAAAGCAGACGAAACGGCCGTCCCACACTCTCTTCGGGGATAACTCGATGTGCGAAATCTTTTTTGGCTCCTTTGTGCCTTCCGTAGTTATCATTTTGTTAGAAATATTTCATTTTCTGAAAAAAAAAAAAAAATGAGTTAATTTATTTTTACTTAAGTTCTCAAAAATCAAATTAATTTTTACTAATATCAAGCTGCGCAAGTAAGTGGTTTAGCTAAAAGGATTAATATTCATTCTTTAAGACATCGATAGAAATCCATTGTTTTCATTCTGACGCTATCTTAAGGATTTTATTTATTTATTTTTTTGTCATCTCGCGCCAATTTTTCGAAATAGATCCACTTGGAAAACATTTCAAATATCGAAGATAGATCGTTTCTCATCCATAAACATGCGTGTCAAGTTTCAAGAGGATTCATCCAGTTCAAAAGTTATCAGAAAGGGACACACACATATACAGACTGAGTGATTTGATGATCTCAGTTCTTATTAGGGAAGTAAGCTAAAAATAAAACAAGAACAGTCATAAAATTACTTTTAAGGAAATATATTGCGGTTTTTTTTATCAATAGATGTTTCTTTTTCCCTGAAAACGAAGATTTTAAACTTTTCATACCAGAGCATTTTGTTTTGTATTCCCATGTCTTTTTCTTCAGCTAAGAATATGTTGCATGATAAATTATTTTAACGAATCACACAATACTACTAATTAAGTACTTAAAGAACACTGCTATTGTCTACTAGGCTTCCATAATTGAGCAAATATAACTACAGTAATTATTATCGCAGTGCATTGCGAAGACTAAATTAAGATTGGTTATAAAATGGTTTTATACAATTTATATATTTAGGTCGAGATCAATGAATCTTGATTCCTATATTGATTACTGTACATTTATACTAACACTAGCTATATCTGGCATGCCGTTGCAATGCCACTTAAAGTGTTTGTGTTTTAATTCTGTTTATTGAAGTGCTTTTGGATACACAATATTTTTTGTTTTTCCGTCAGGTGCATACACGATATCAGAAGGTTTTCGGACGCGTGAGCAGGCCACATACAGCTGTCCATGTGAGAAGCATGGATTTTCTAAATTTAGTCCACACTTGTAGCGATTGTCCCTGTGCTTTGTTGATGGTCATTGCAAATTCGAGTCGAACTGGAAACTGCAAACATTGAAACCGGAAATAAACTCATTTGTTGCAAAAACTCGCACACCAAATATTGTAAATGGTTCTACTAATTCAGAAACCTTCGCGGGCGTGCGCACAACAACTCACCCAAGTTTCATGGCAATCTGATGAATGGTACGGGACAAACAAACAAACAAACATTCATTTTTATATATTAAGAAGATTTAACCATAGGCGTAACCAGGAGTTTGGAATGGGAGGGGGTATTCATTCAACCAAAACAATAAACTAAACAAATCGTCTTATCCTTTCTCGGATGGGGGATGGGATTACAGAAACACAGCGATGAACTTCCAACCAAAAACAAAAAAGTCCAAAATCTAGACCAAATCATTTTACGGGCTGGGAAAAATGCTTAAAAAGCGAGAAATCAAAAGCAGCACCTGAATAAATTGAAATTGCCTCTCTTGTTCGATTTTAGGGAAGAAGTTTGGAACGGCCGTTGCGTCCTTCATCGGACTCTTCAGCCCAACCCCGCCTTCCCCGATAAAGATCTAGATGTCTTTCATTGTCGGATACAATGGGTCTATTGTGAAAGAATTTTTACTTAATTATTAGCAAGATTGGGCAGACTTTTTTTGAAAATTAAAAATCGATCCATTTAAAAAAAAAAAAAAAGTTAATTTGAAATAAAAAAACAAAAACCAAACAACAACTGTACAGTGAATACTGAGTTATTCCGATTGCTAAGTATTGATATTTATGAATGTGTCATGGTTCCCTGCCTGGAATATGATTTACATCCATTTAATCTTTGAATGGCATCCTCCTAAAGGAACCACCGTCGAAATAATTCTGTGTGACGAATACGACATTAAATTCCTTACCAATGTTACTGGCGTCAGATATTTTTAATTGTACAGCATCATAAATAATTCAGCTTAATTGCCTATCGATATAAATTCCTAATGCAAATTAGAACGACATGAATTTAGAAATGCTGTTTAGGATGAATCAATTTTGTTGATATATACTTATATTCTTCATAGCCAGACAAGTTTATTGGGCAGAATTTAATGTTAGCATCCGACAAATAGAGTTATTTCTATTCTGTTTTCTTTCGTGGAATCCAATGGAGAATTGACGTTGGGCCCAACATCAGATAAATTTGTAATTTACTAAGTTAGCAATGGGCGATGACTATGGACTTAGGATATCTTTCTATTTTCATATTATATCTTTTTAATAAAAAAAAAAAATCTTTTTTTATAAACTATCGGTTTATAAAATTTTTATAATCTTATTCTATACGAATTCGAAATTTTAATTTTTAAATCAGAGTTTCCTTGATATTTTAGTAAGTTTTTATGTTCGTAGTAAACAGTAAGTTTTATGTTCGTTCCATCTTGAACGGGTTATAGAATAGCCCTCTTATGTTTACGAGAGGTGGTACTTTTTTATTATTCAATGAGGCTGGCAGAGCCCAGAACATGATTTTCTTTTTCTTTGTTTTTAATGTGTATTTTATTGTTTTTAGTTTAGATTTGTGGAGGTTCCATTTGTCTTCACATTGCCAAAAAAAACAACAACTCACCAATGAAATATTAGTGAGACAATTTGGTCTCACCAATTGTAGTTTATTAATAATTCAATGCGCAGATTGAATTTTTTATGCATTCAAAAAATTCATTGAGGCAGGCGGAGTGTTGGCACATGAATTTTCTCACTAATTTTTCATTAATGAGTTCTTTATTGTTTATGTTTGCTTTTGAGGTACCACTGCGATTCTGACGATTATAATCTTTATTGTTTTGGTTGTTGTTATTCATTTCCATAACTTGGCCTCCTCTAAAAATCAAAATCCTATGTACGCCCTGGGTATTTGAATCAGTTGTATTAATAAAATTTAAAAAAAAGTAAAGTTAATTAATCCGAATAAAACATTTTTTTTCAATAGGATTCCCCATGACTTCCTCCCACGTGTGTAGGAAACTGATTGCTTTTACTACGCTTCAATGTGCTTTTTTTTTAGTTTGTCTTCATTATTTAATTGTGAATCTACGACATGTATCTAATGCTGATGACTTCTGCATTACTTAAACCGCTGTGAAATGATAAGAGTAGTTTGAATTTCTTATCCCAAACAAACCATACTCCTATAGTTGAAGGGTTCTATAGCATCTTTTGAAAAGTATGACAACTATTCATCTTGGCTATTAACATAGAGACCTTCCTCCTTGGTCTTGACTTTTGAACGCGAATTGTCCTGAAAATTCAAAAGCAACGAATCGTAAGATTGACGTTTGAAAGAAAGTCATTAACGAATCCTTCTACACCATTTACAAGTGCAGTGCAGGTGTCGTCCAGGAAAAAACGCTGAACTTGATGAAGTTCGTCTCACCCCTCCTCCCCCTCCTCCAATTTGGAATGACCTCAATTTGCCGTCATCTGCTAGTCAAGGTAAATAGGTGAAGTCGTCCCTCTGAAAAAACCTCTTTTGTTTTGTTGGTGTGGAAGACAATCCAAGTGACCTCTATTACAAGAAGCAATAAAAAATATGACAAAAAAATAAATAAATAAATAATCCTAAAATAATAATCGTAAAAAATTATTATCTCATTTGGAGACGGTCGACAATTATTTGCATGAATAAATTAATCAGTGGTTATATTTTCATGTTATGTAAGGCATTGATTCCTAAACTTTTTAGTGTTCTGTCAAGGAAATGTCCTTTTTTCCTATTCAATTTCAGGACGTGAATTAAATTTCTGAATGTGTGCAGAAGTATTTTTTATGCGTATTTATTGAAAAGAAGAATTATAACTTATTTACAAAAACAGTAATAATAAAAATAATAATAGTAATAAAAAAAACACATTACCGTTCTTTGCTGTTTAAATGTCTGCTTGCCCATTGGTTAATCTATGTAAGATGACATTTCTGAAGTTGGTTCGAATTCGGACCTGGCTTGGATGATTGTCGTTCTTCTTTTGTGTGTGTATGTGTGTGTGTGTGTGTGTGTGTGTGTGTGTGTGTGTGTGTGTGTGTTTTCCACTGGTTTAATGTTAACTTCCTCTTGCAATGATTTATTCAGCAAAGTAGTCTACAATTTCCGTTATTTGAAACGCAAAGCATGACACAAATCCAACAGTTGTGGGCGTTGCAACTAAATCATTTTAAAAGTCCTAAATAAAGGGGCATTTTTTTTTTTTTTATATATACAGTTACCATAAAAAACGGGAAAAAAAGTAGAAATGCACAAATTCGTTTTTTTCTGTTTTTCATAATACATTTGATGCACGTTAAGCCTTCTTACATCTACAATTACCAGAAAAGACATATACAAAAACTGCAGAATTCTAATACGTCAACGCAACGTTTAAAAAGGTTTCCAATCTTTTTGTTTAATACGCTATATTTTTAAAATATTATAATTTTTAATAATGGATTGATGGTTTAAAGGATGTCTTCATCGCTACTTGTATTTATTTATGTGAATTCTCTATTTCATTTTTATATTCCTTTGAGAAAGGTATATATTCACTAAGAAATCACCGAGAATTTGCTTCAATGAGATGTTTCAGTTTTCTATTTCTTTATTGCGATTTACTTTTTTTTTTCTATGGTTTTAATTGAAATACAAAGTTTTCTATGTAGTAATGAGGTATTATGGACCCACAAATTTCCTATATCCAGGAATCTTGGCGAATTGTGAATTTATCGAGCACTATCATTTGCATTTGTCAATCTTAAAGTGGAGCCCCACGACAGGAAGCAACGTAGAAATACTTCTCTCCGCCGAATACAACTATTAATTGCTGACTAAAATATTCCTTGGTGGTGGCTGAAAAAAGTGAAAATGTCCATCAACAAAACATAATCATTAATGACTGTATTTGAATAATCGAATTAAAGTACACGTGTACATACTGTATATGGTTTATAAATGTTCTAGATACGTCCAAGTTTCTCTATACACAAATGTATTTGAAGAAAATTGAAATTATAATTTTTTTTTAAAATGTTGGATCTTTTGATATTTTGAAAATTTTCATCGTAACTGCGAATGTTCGTAAGTCGGTCGGTCGTAAGTCGGGGCTACCTGTAATCATGAATTCTGTACAGGATTTACACAGCTCATTGTTTGTATGTTTTCCATCACAGAGAACAGACAGAGCCACAGATTTACAGGTGTGGAATTTCACATCTGAGACTTTTATGTGTGTTATAAAAAATTATTTATCACATAGGTGTAGAGTTTCATGGTATAATGTAATCGAAAACTCTAAAAATGTTACAGTGAGTAATTACACCACTGCAAATTAACAATTTGCATATTATTAAGCATGTACTTCGTTAGCTCCGTGTCAGTTGCTCGTGCTATCTAATTAACATTAATTAATTTTCAACGAATGGAAAATTTTAAAGATAGAATTTGAATTCGGCAAGCATTATAATTTACAAAAACACGGTTTCCTTTCTGTAGAAGCCGCAACATTGAATTCATTCGGGCATTCAATGATTTAGTAGCTTATATATGTCTTCTCTTTGTCTATTCAACATTTCAATTTGTTTTTTCTATTTATTTCGGGCGGTGATTGTTTGTTGAGGTTTTGGCAGCCTCTAGATCAGACATTCTCAAACTGTGTACCGCAAGGGATGGCTACATGCGTCGTGAATATTATGAAAGTACTGTATATTTAATAAACTGAGAATAAACCCATCTGTAGAGAGATTTGTTACATCCACGTGACCTTACTTAATTTATAAAATTGTTCATAGTTTAGAATATTTTAATATATTTAATTAAAGATAAGGTATTCCACTAAAGGCCTATCCCTATGCATTTCCTTGGGGTTGCGGGAAGTAAGGCTCCCTGCGCTTCGTGACCAACGGGACTAAGTTAAGGTCGGGTGGTTAGCCCGACGCCCGCCGGTAAAGAAACCTGGTACCCATTCTACAAAGGGCTGGGTATACCCTAGGACCAGTTTGTAGGCGAATTGAACGTGGAAAAATCCCCGCCCTCCGCCGAGGCCGGGGATCGAACCCGCTGCCTTCAACTCTCAGCCAAGCGAATACATTTTATTAATAATGCACACCAAGTGCACCAGATAGTTTTTATATGTTTTGCAGTGCGTCGCGAACCGAAACAGTTTGAGAACCACGGTTCTCGATCACGTTTCTCCAGCATAACGTAAACTGAGGAGTTTAACGAGCGCTGGGATATAAACTCTAATCCCCTAAACGTATGCAAAAATGTTTCAAGTTCCAAAGAGCAGATCCACCTTTCGTTGGCATTGGAACTCGGAGGGATTTCGTGATGACAGTCGGCAAACTTCAAAGAAAGCTGCGCTGGAACTTCTGCTGACCGCAGAATTTAAAACACAGTTAAAACAGAAGGTAACGATTCGTGAAATGACCTCGCAGCAGTCACGTGATTGGCAATTACTGCCTTTGGAACCAGTACGTGACTTGACCCTCCACCACAACATATTTCCTTATACAACGTGGTATATGGCTACAAGTACTATCCTTGTGGTTTTGTCTCCCTTCCTCCCCTGTTTTTAATGCCTACTTCTTTGTAATGGTAATTTATTCTATCTTCTTTCTTTCTTTTTTATCCTTCGTATTTGCCAAGAAATAGGCTGTTGTGCCGCAGTCTTTTGTTTCCAAGATGGCAGGATATTTATAATTTATTACTTTTAATAATAGGTCCTTAATTTTTTGTAAGGAAATTGCGTGTGTTTACCTCAACGTAACGTAAACATTTCTGTTGCATTTCGATTTGACCTAATTCGGTTCCTCCAATTTAGAACGATTCATTGAATATAAATTTTTTCTTATTTATTTCTCTTTGATATTTGGCTGAAAATTTGAATCTCCATAATTTTAAAAACAACTCTGTATTTCTCGCGAATAAGTAAAAAAAAACAACAAAAACAAATCTATTACTTAAATCTCAGAATAACCTTATCTTTCAATACGTTAGGGCAGAAAGACGCTTCATTTTATTTAGCTGCTGATGATTTGAAGTAAAGAATGCTTTTCTTAATTATTTCACTACACAAAAAACTCAAGATTTAAATTACATGTAACTATAAATTACATGCAACTATATGAAAGATAGGAAAAGGAGTAAATATTTATTGTAATAGGCATGGTGGTGGTGTATCCCACAGGAGCCCATTATGGCCCATCGGGGCGCTGGAGGTAAGGCTGCAACGTTTCAGTGACCCGGGACTGAGAGAAGGTCGGGTGGTCAGTCCTACGCTCGCCCGCCTGTATCTCCGGGAAAGAAACCCATTCTACACAGGGCTGGGTAGACCCATTTGGAGGAGAAGGAGAGTGAAAAAAAACTCTCCGCCCTCCGCCGAGGCCGGCCGGGGATCGAACCCGCAGCCAAACATCTTTACCACTCGGCTACAGGAATTTTAGGCTTACATAGAAATATTTAAATTAAACAATTTACGTAATTCTTCAAGTAAAAATTTACGTAATGTTTCGGGTCTAAAGTTATTAATATGACTATTTCGCAAATACATATAATAATATTTCAACTTTTAATAGGCTTATTGTTTAATGAAGAATTATTGAACTTAAAATTGGATAGTTCAATTCTCTTTTAGATAATTCATTAATTTTCGCGCATTTTGCTATGATTGAAGTTAATCGGATTTCGACAACTTAAGCAGGTAAAACGGATTTAATTAATTATTTTTTTTGGGAAAACATTGAATATGAAATGTTTTTGATCAGTAGGTTTACAAGACATTAAGAAACAAATTATAAAATAAAGAAAATTTAAGAAATTGCATTCTTGTTTTATTCGTTGAAGTAAAACTAACATTTACCTAAATTTCGAATTTCGAGTTTGATTTGTTTCTGTTCAAGATAGTTCGAGAAGCCTTAGGGTTTTTGTTGTTGTTGTTATTGCTGTTGTTTGTTTTAATGTGTGTCTTAATCAGCTCAAATTTTACATTTGTTTAGTTGGAGTTTTACTGATAAAATTTTGACTATTATTATTATTATTATTAAGAATTTTTAATGTGTGACCATATTTAAAATTATTTTAGGAATTAAAAAAATCACTTCAGGACACACATAATGAGGATAAAATCCTTATATATTATTTTTCAAAGGTGTTTTTGTGTCGGTTCACCATATCTCCCTTAATACTTTATCAAAATTAATGATTGAGACATCATTTTGAAGATTACGTTCACCACTAATGACGAAAAATAAACAAATTATTGAAAATTAATGATTTCGTTAAAAAACTGTATTTTAAAAACCTTTTTATAAAAATGGAGAAGGCGCCATCTATTGACAATGTGTTTAACTAACATGCACGACAAAAGAAAATATTTCACAAAGATGGTTATTTGTTTCATCAGCACTGGGCTATTATTTATCTTTTAAAGACATCGATAAACTCCTTTATCTAGGCTTTTCTAGGTAATTTTTTTCACCTTCATGTGCTACTTTTTCGAAAAAGTACCGAAAAATAAAAAGTACCTTCGAACCTAGCTATTAATCCTTTAATAATCCATTAATTTGCGCGCTCTTTGATATGAATAAAATCAATCGGAGTTTAAACAATGCGAATAAGCAATATAGAGTTATTACTTCTTTTTTTTCCAGAATTTGAAAATAATCCGTTGTTTGAATTGAATTTCAGAATAAACGGAGACCATCCATACGATTTTGTTTATTAAATAACATTATAAGAAAAAAAGTAAAAGTTAATATCAGCAGCCCATTCTTAATTCTAATTTTTTTTTAATCTTTATTAAACTGTTACGGAGGCATTCAAATATTTCGCTGACATACCTATATATTATTTCAACCTGTCTTTTCACTGCGAATGTAACCTCGCCCGCCATTACCTTGATATTTGCAGAGTTTAATTATTTGTTCCTATAGAGGACACCCTTCCCTCTCCTTAATTTCAAAAGAATCTCGTGATAAGAGACAGGGAATTTAAATTGTAGGCTAGAAAAAGTATTTCCTACCGCAACAGGTAATTCAGAATCAGAATTAAAAAAAAGAAAAGAAAAAAAAGTACATTACGTTTTGGATATTTATATTAATGATATACATATACCTTTGTAAGTATCCCAACATAAAGAAAAAAAAGTCATTTTAAATACCATGGTTTGGAAAATAATATTTCAGATTACTGTATTTTGTGTAAGAAATGTGTAAAATGAAAACAAACTTTTTCTTGTATTTTTTTTGGGTTGTAACTTCAGTTCGTTTTCTTTTTCCTTGCTTATTGTGAGACAGGTATTTCACCTTCCTACATCTTTAGCGGAGATTATAATAAAGTAGCGGCTTGAGGTAAGAGATATTTGGGTTGAGGGCGGGTTACCGATCTGTAGCTCGAAAAACACGAATTACTTGAAATGAACTTTAGAAAAAAACACTGCCTTGTCTTTTCATTCTGCCTGTGATTCATTTGTTAACTGGTTTCTGTATTAAAGTCCGGAATTAATTCAGTTTTCTTAATTATTAAAAAGTTATAATTATAAATAATTTATCAATATTATTTATAATATTCAATAATAACTCACTGCTTTAATTTTTTTTTATTTTGTTAATTTTGGACATTTTTATAATAACAATGATTTTTTTTTATTATATTTAAATTTAAAATTTAGTTTTTAAATATTGATTTAAAGTTAAAGAGTTGAATAAATATCAAATATTAAAGCATCAAATAGTGCGAGTTAAAATAAAAAAAGGAAAAATAAATAGTTTAAAAAAATTTCTGTTATTTTTTTAACAAAACATTTGTTGTAAAAATTTATTTTACAACTCTTCTTTTGTTCAAGTGTATCAAATAAATAAATAAATAAATAAATAAAAATCGATTGTAACAAGTGAGTTGCATTTGTAGTAGAGCTGAGGAATCCAGCCATAATGAGTATAAACTTAACATTTCAAATACCGTTTATCAATATTAAGGCAAAAATCTAGAAAATCAATTTCTTAAAAAAATGAAGTTACCTTAACAAAATTGCTTTCATATCGATATCACTATTGCAAGTCATGAACATCGTGACTCTAAATTAATAGCATTAATTTCAGATATAAAGTAAAAGCAATATATCCTACAATTTAAAGATTTAAAAATACAATTTAGAAAAAAAAAAAAAAAAAAACAAGGTTGGGAATTCAAGATTAAAATGAAATTAGGTTAAATTAAAATATTGTACAGTTTAATTTTTTGAAAGTAATCCATGATTTATCAGAAAATCATCTTGATTTATTTCAATCATTGGGCGCCCACTCAAGAATAAAAATTCCTAAGCACTAAAAGTTTTATCAGATATCGTAAAACAGAAAATAAAATATTGTTTACTTTATTATCGTATGATATTTTAAAATTATTTCCTTAGTTATTATCTGATAAAATTTCTGCGCCCTAGGCAGTTGCCTGGTTACCTAATGATTAAATTGGCCTTTTTAGAAATGCATGAAATCCTTTTTTTCCCCCTATAATTAGTTTTAATAATGCTTACCAGTGTAAATAAATAAATAATTAATTAAATAAATATTATTAACTGGTTAGGATTTCAAAAAGTATTTTTATTTATTATTTTGTCGACGAAGAAGGATTTTTAAAAATTCACTAAGAAATAACATATTTACTAGTCGTAATTACAAACAACTTCTGCGGGTTTTTTTTACAGCATTTTTATGGAAATTGAAAGAAAAGGAAAAACTGAGTGAAAACAGTGTTTACGAGTAAGATAAGAGATTCTCATTTCAACAGTGATGTAGAAAGAATTCATAAACATTTAGGGTAAACACAGAAGTTACTATGATACGATTTGGTATTCAAATTAGATCATAAAAGGAAAAAAAAAATATTCTAATCATGCTTACACAGTGCAGTTAGGATACTTATTATAAATTACAGGAAATTGATTTATTAAATTAAATTTGTTTTAAAATTATATCAGAAATTAAGTTAAAAAAAAGCAGATTTTGAAAAATAAATAAATAAATAAATAAATAAATAAATAAATAAATAAATAAAATTGCAATTTCTTCTTAGAGTGAATATTATTCAGTAATTATGTTACATTACTTCAATTATTTTCAATACTTAGAGTTTACTTAGAATAGAAATGTAATGAACTTCGATTTTTTTTTCGGTGATCCAATTTCTCGAGGTATTAAAGAAACAATTTTTATTGGGAATAAAAAATTGATACCAATTAATTGTATTGTTAATGATGTTATTTTAATATTTTAAATAACTTGTTTAATACAAAAACTCCATAAACTTCACAGACGATATTTCGAAGGCCTAATATTTCTTTTTCAAGCCTTCTACCATAATAGGAAGAGAGAACCATCTTCATCCTTCCCAAACTAAAAAAATAATAAAAATTACAATCAAGAGAATTTATATAAATATTAATGTAAATTTTAATACAATTCTTAATTTTTATGGAGTTTTTGGTATTAAAATATTAGTTTCGAGGAAATTGTTTATTTGTTTATTTTAATATTATTTGAGATATTCTATTTGTTAAAGTCATCAAAATTTAACAAAATTGATGAATTGATGCATAAAATGATGCAGAATTGCAGATACCAGCAAATCTAATCACATATAACTCACATGAAAAATAACGTAAATATTTATTTTTTTCATTTAATGCATCTTATTCTTTATGAATTGCATTTCTTTATTATATGAATTTATAATAATGTAAAATTACAGCGTGAGCAAGAATTTTGAACGAGGGGGATTATCATTTACGATCCGTCCAATCAAAAGGTGAAAAGCAAGCAAATTATTACCCTTCTTTTTGTATGGAATGCAATTGGAGATGGTGGATAATGTTTACAACCATCATCAACCCCCTGAGTAGGTCTCTCTATGAAATCAGTATAGAAATGAGTTGTGTGCATTAATTAGTTTTTAATGTAGTCGACTGACGACTTGAGAATATATTGCATGCGTAACAAGTAGAAATCCTGTGTACATACATAAATATATTGATAGGCCAATATACCTACAGCCTACAGGACCGTCACTGACCTCTAAGGAGCCTTTGTGCAAAAAGTATTATGTCCACCCTCCTCTCAATAATTTTTATAATTTTATTTATTTATATTTTTATTAAGAAATAGAATAGTAATTAAGACTAGACGGGGCTTTTGGAATAAATATGTTGTGTGTTCGAAATGACTTATTGATTTTTAATACTTAATTTGGACGCCCCCTCGTGTTATGGCGCCTTTGTCCAGTGCACAACTTGTACATCTGCTTGCGACCATCCTATATATATATATATATATATATATATATATGTATTGGCTTCAAATTTCATATCACTGTCCGGCTATATATATAAATTGTGAATTGCAGTAGTGTATTGTAATAATTTTATCTACTATAATGTCAAAATATATTTAGCAATATATAATTTGAAAAAAAAAAAATACTTCCTGCATCCGATAGTTTGATACACTCCGATCTTGATGTTTCTGATAATCCGGCACTTATCGACTTCGATCTTCAATGTAACTAGTCGGCTACCCGTCGCTTCGTTCCGGAAGCCTCCCTTATGCAACGGAAAACAATTTTTTATTTATTAAAAAAAACACACACTCACACACACACAAATTACATCAAGGAAACTAATACTAAAATTTTTAAAAGATTTTTTTAAATTTAATTTTTGATGTCTATATTCTCTCGATCTACGACTGCTTTTAGAACCACCGTGTAAATCATATATCTATGATATATTTTTATTGTTTATAGAGATTAGAATGTAGGCCTAGTGGTCTAATGGCCAAGTCGTCTAACTTCTGAGCAGTATTCTACCTAATAAAAATAGTGCATCTTTCTTTCTTGACTATCTTTTTTTTTTTATTCCTATTGATACTTTTCGAGTTAGAAATAGTGATGGTTTTTGAGTTACAAATAGTGATTTTTCAGTGTTCTAGCTAATAGAAGTACCGCTTCATTCTTTTTTGACTCTCATTTAAATTATAATTGTCACTGCTCAGTGGGACGTTTGAGTTACAAATATTGATGGTTTTTGAGTTCCAAATAGTGATTTTTTCGTATTCCACCTCAAAAAAAGAGTGCTTCTTTCTTTCTTGACTCTGTTTTCTTTACTCCAACATCTGGCATATACACGCACATTCTTTTCAATATCACATAGAATTTGGTTAAGTAAGAATATATAAAATATTGCAACGTTTCGGCAATTATCGTTCTAATTGTCAGTTTCGAATTACAAATAAACTGACGGATGTGAAATAAACAAACAATCTTGAGATTAAAAAAAAAAAGGTTGAATACATTCCTTATTGATGGGGCAAAGGAAAGGAGATATAAGTCAAAAAACAATATGAAAAGAGTTGTAGTCCCTATGGCTTAATGGATAAGGCATCTGACTTCGGATCAGAAGGTTGCAGGTTCGATTCCTGTCGCGGATGTTTCATTGTAAAAATTATTTCTATTTTCCATTCTCTCAGAAAATTGCGCCGGACAGACAGACAGAGAAATAAAAGATTTTAGTAATATAGATTGACACTTTTCACTGGCTTTTGTGTTCCAAATATTGATGGTTTCTGAGTTACAAATAGTGATTTTTCAGTATTCTAAATAATAGAAGTACCGCTTCATTCTTTTTTGACTCTCATTTTAATTATAATTGTCACTTTTCAGTGACGTTTGAGTTACAAATATTGATGGTTTTTGAGTTCCAAATAGTGATTTTTTCGTATTCCACCTAAAAAAAAAGAGTGCTTCTTTCTTTCTTGACTCTGTTTTCTTTACTCCAACATCTGGCGTATACACGCACATATTTTTCAATATCACATAGAATTTGGTTAAGTAAGAATATATAAATTATTGCAACATTTCGGCAATTATCGTTCTAATTGTCAGTTTCGAATTACAAATAAACTGACGGATGTGAAATAAACAAACAATCTTGAGATTAAAAAAAAAAAAAAGATTGAATACATTCCTTATTGATGGGGGAAAGGAAAGGAGATATAAGTAAAAAAACAATATGAAGAGAGTTGTAGTCCCTATGCCTTAATGGATAAGGCATCTGACTTCGGATCAGAAGGTTGCAGGTTCGATTCCTGTCGCGGATGTTTCATTGTAAAAATTATTTCTATTTTTCATTCTCTCAGAAAATTGCGCAGGACAGACAGACAGACAGAGAAATAAAAGATTTTAGTAATATAGATTAAGCCCAACAATTGAACTCTATTTTTTATATTCCTTCATAAATTAACGATTAAAAAAAGCATATGATATATAAGCTAAGATTTTTTCGTTTTCCAATTAACTTAAAAATGCATAAAAGTCCTCTTTACTATTCCAATGTCGGAATTTCTCTTTGTCAATCTCATAGTTATTCTCGTCCGACCCTAACTTCTGTGGTATTTTTATGTTGCTTCAACACCTGGAAGCCACAATTGTTTCTTGCAACTCGACATTCAGGTGTGGTTCAGGTAGAGTAGGTCAGTCATATCGGTCACCGTGTGATGCAGCTCCCTCTAGCTACTCCACCACTGCCCACTCAGCCCACTTTCAGAAATTCGCAAGTTTTACAAGTTGACCTGGCCTTTCAACCCTTTCCAGAGGTAGGAATATCTTCCACAAATTAAGATTGAAGAAGAAAAAGCAACATGAGAATAAGAAATTCCCGAAGAATGTAAAGCCTACTTTCAACTAAAACGTTATTCTTAATTTTTTTATTTTTTATTTATTTATTACAAGGCTTAAAAATGATAAAAACGAAAAATTTATATTAACATTCATTTGAATTCTAATACCTGCTCAATACAAACAGTGCACTTTTTTCTTTTCTAAAAAAAAAAATAAATAAAAAAATAAAATAAATTCTTCAGTATTTACATAGATGGGGTAAAGGCGGGTGAGCGTCGGACTGACCACTCGACCTCAGTTTAGAACCATTGGTCACGGAACGCCGGGAGCCTTCACCTCCCGTGACCACAAGGGCCACACAGGCCTGTAGTGGGACACTTTAACTTAACTTTATTTACGTAAAAGTGTCTTTATAATGTTAAATCGCTCACAAATTAATGTATTAGAATAAAAGGATTAATATTCGCTGTTTAAGAATTGGATAGAAATGCATTGTTTAGAATCCAATGCTTTTGAGTGGGAATTTTTTGGCGCCTTTTCGCGCTAATTTCTCGACAAGTTAAGAAAAGATCTATCTAAATAGAAAACTTAGATCGTCTGTAGTCATTAAATATGCATACCAAGTTTCAAGAAGATCCATCCAGCGGATGTTTTGAGAAGTTAATGATTTTTAGCGAAGGAATAAAAATGAAAGGTAAGGTTGCTTTTGATGAACATTATACTTTACACTGTCTTGTGTACTATTTTTAAGAATTTAAGAATTAAAAAAAAAAGGGGGAAAAGTGTAATATTTTAAGAAAAATTGCTAAAATTTCATAAAATTTGGCTTATTTTTTTTAGGAACTATTACAATTCTTTCTTTTGGTTTTTTTTTTGGTTTTGTTTTGTTTTTCATAATTTTTAATTCACTTTGAAATAAACATGGAATTATCTAAAAATTTGATAATTGGAATTATCTGATACTTTGGATATATACAGGGGTTGCAAAATTTGTGTATAGTATTGAAACCACGTGTAGGGGCATGGCTAAGGATCAATATATTCCTAATGAACCCATGTCCGGAAACGCCCCATTAAGGCGCTAGGTGGTCCTAAAGAGAGCCTTTCCGATAGAACATATTTTTCAAACAAAAATAGCACCCCCAGATCAATGTATGGGCTCCCCTGCAAAACATTTCGGTTGGTGTCGCAAAGGATATGTTCTCTCGGAAAGGCTTACTTTAGGACCACCTAGCGCCTTAATGGGGCGTTTCCGGACATGGGTTCATTAGGAATATATTGATCCTTAGCCATGCCCCTACACGTGGTTTGAATATTACACATGAATTTTGCAACTCCTTGTATATACTCGTATATATAATATACATATAATATTATATAATATAATAAACAGATAATATAGATCAACACACACATTAAGTCAAAGGTCCAAGATTTTATTTGTATTGGCCAAACCAAAAAGCCCAATGCCATCCTTTCGCAGCATCAGTTTCACCCAAATGGTGCGTCGTAGCAAATAAACATATCGGCAAAAGAAATGTCCGTCTTCAACAGACGAGAAAATTGTTCAGACCTTTCCTATCTACAATATTTCACATGGCCTGATCACAAAAAATTATTAAGAATTTTTGAGGGAGGGAAAAAAAAGTATATTTCCGATTATATTTTTGTTTCTTCAGTTTTAAATACTGTAATTTTCCAGACATCACAATTTCTGCTAAAATTACTCATTTCTAAGTGACTTAAATCTTTCAGTGTATATCCTGTGCCCCTTTAAGGCCTTTCGTTTTTTTTGTTTTTTTTTGGTAACTCAAATGATAGTTATAAAATTAAAAGGTAGTATGGAAAATGGACGTCTTCTAACTCCCCTTCAAAGATGGAAGTAACCTTTTTTTTTTTATTTTTTCATGTATTACTATTATCATTTCGAATGGCGCTATTCATTGTTCAAAATATCACTTGCAGCTGAAAAACAACACGTTTCCTGTGAAGATTATCTGCCACGGATGACCATGAATCTCAGTTTTAAGCATAGGCATTTGCTCCATTGCAAAGGTCAGGTGCCTCGTGTGTGTGTTTCTATGTGAGTGGCAACGATCGTGCACCGGATTCGGGACGCAGGGATTCAATATCAGCATTGGCATTTCAGTTTGCTTCACGTCTGGCATTGATGCAAAACAGTCCCACGAGTCAGTTCCTAAAATTGATAAAAAGACAAGAAGTTCTGAAAGAATTTGAAGTCTACTTTCTGAAGCTGCGTTACTTTATCTTTTTTAAAGCTCGAATTCAATATAGTGGAAGTCATCTCACGTATTTTGCAAATTGTATTACCTGCGGAATATTTTGCAGTTTACCACTCGTCCATAAATCCGTAGATTCTTAAGTTGTTAAATCCAATTCACTTTAATCTTATCAAAGCTCACGCAGATGACAGTTGATTACTAAGAGTTGTTAGATTAGTAAGCCATGTAAGACGTTGTAGGGATAACTTGGATCTCAAGAAAGAGAATTTCCCTTAAGAACCCCCATTGGACGGCTAAGGTATAAGCTCCGACGTTCTACTGCTCATCGGGATCAGCTGATATACGATGATCAGCTCAATACCCGCCTCGTGAATAAAATAGATTTCCATTTTACAGACGACTGTGTGAACCTTAGTGTCCGTTCGGAGGAGAAATAACTTAGAAAAAGATTTTGACCTTCCCTGAAAATTGAACTCGGCTCTTTCAGCCCGCAGTCCACTGCCTCACCCACTGGACCCACTGAAGGCCATTTTTAATTAAATACACAAATAATAGAAACTTGGATGGGGAATTTGTACTAATGATTTTCTGTAGGAATTTTTATTTCCTTCATACGCTGATTTCTCCACAGAGATTTCGACACGGAAAAGTTTTCAAAAAGAAATGTTAACTCGTCGCTTGTTCGTAAAAACAAACTCCAAGTTCAGGAAGATTGATTCGCCGATTCAGAAGCTATTGAGATGCGGTACACTTACAGTGGTTTTATGAGGCTCACTTGTGGACTGCGGCTGAAGGAGCCGAGTTCAATTTTCAGGGAAGGTCAAAATTTGCTCCTAAGTTATTTCTCCTCCGAACGGGCACTAAGGTTCAATCAGCCGTCTGTTAAATGGAAAACTGTTTCCTTAAGAAAGTAGGCTAAGAAATAAAATATAATGAAACTGGCGAAGTAGTAAGGATGTTTTCGAATTTGAAAAGTTTGATCTGTATGTGTGTGTCTTTTAATGACCCCGTACACAGAGTTTAAAGGGAGGAAGTTCTGAATATCGCTTTACCCGTTCATCCGTAAACACCTGTATAGCCCAAACTATAGGTCGGACAGAAATGAGTTACTTTTTTTTTTTTTGGAAAGTTTGCGAGTCTTACATAGAGATGGGGATAAATATGAGCGGTCACTTCCTGTTCCGGTCTCATGATAATATTTAAGAAAGAGTGTTCTCAATACTTACAGGCATTCCGAGTATTTTTATTCATCTTATATTCGTAGCCGTGATCGTAAAGTGGTCGTACATTGCATTGTGACTGCGAAGATCCAAGTTCGAATCCTAATCACGTCAATGTTTTTTATTATTATTATATTATTATTAAAAAAAAATTATATTTGTTTAAATCATTATTTGTAGAAAATGAAACATGTACAGTGTCGATGGTTCGTGTTCACTAAGAAACCAGTTTTATGCCTTGTTTTATTTTATTAAATTGTTCTGTTTTGAATCGTTATTATTAGGTGTAGAAGTTAATTTCCGCGTTTTTTGTTTTGTTGATATTTTGTCAAAATAAAATTATTTTTATATAACGAATTTTATGTTATAATGTTCTCTGTATTATCAGCTTTCTATTAATATATGACTTTCACTATATAACGTTATAAACATGTGTTATTTTTAATTTAGAAGATGTTAACCTTTGGGCCGGAAAGACGTCATTTGCGGGAAGCTCTTCTTTTCCTTTTTCATCTCAAGAAGAAAGCCTCTGACGCGCACCAAATGCTTGCCCAAGCTTACGGCGATGCTACTCCATCCATAAGAACCTGCCAAGAATGGTTTCAGCGTTTCAAATCGGGCGATTTTGACGTCAACGACAGAGATCGGCCTGGACAGCCCAAAAAATTTGAAGACGAACAACTTCAAGCTTTATTGGATGAAGATTCGGCTCAAACACAGGAGCAACTCGCGGCATCTCTCGGCGTCACGCAAAAAGCAGTTTCTCTTCGATTGAAAGCAATGGGGAAGATTCAGAAGGAAGGAATATGGGTGCCCTATGAGCTGTCAGAACGCAACAAGAGCAGAGAAAAACAACTTCACAAATCTTGCTGGACAGATTCCAAAGAAAGTCGTTTTTACACCGCATCATAACTGGCGATGAAAAATGGGTGTACTACGACAATCCGACCGCGAAACCAAACATCCACGGGAAGAAGGTCTTACTGTGCATATGGTGGGATCACCGCGGCATACTGTACTATGAGCTTCTTCAACCTGGCGAAACAGTCACTGCGAATCGCTATCAACATCAACTAGTGCAGTTGCATCATGAAATCGCAGTAAAGAGACCAGAATGGGCTTGTAGACACGAAAAATTGATACTGCTTCATGATAATGCAAGGCCACACGTCGCAAAAGCGGTAAAAGATACGCTGAAAGAGTTCAAATGGGAAGTCTTACCGCACCCGCCGTACTCTCCGGACATCGCCCCGTCGGATTATCACCTTTTCCGGTCAATGGCTCATGGTCTAGCAGAACAGCGCTTTCAAGAACGTCAAGACGTCAAACAATGGCTCGATGAATGGATGGCGGCCAAACCAGGAAAATTTTATTATGATGGAATCCATAAGTTGCTCAAACTCTGGGAAAATGTTGTTATTAATGACGGAAATTATTTTGAATAAAAGTTTTGTTTAAGTTTGTCCAGTTTCATGTAGTTTAAAAAGCATAAAAAAACGCGGAAATTAACTTCTAGACCAAATATATATTTCCTGATTGATTTTTAATAAATATTACTAATTGTAATCCGTTGTGTTGCCAGGAAGAGAAATTACATTATCGAAAAGTGCTTCATAATGAATAAGTGAAGTAAACTATTTTTCCTAAGCCATGCAGGGAAGTTCTCGAAGATTCTTAACGAAAACCAAACCCTTGTGAAATACGAAAGATGCTTAGTCCCTTCTTTCATAATATATTATCACACTTATATCAAGGAAAAATAAAACCTTATTTACAAATAAAATCAGACCATAGCCCACATATTTTTCGACAGATCATTTCTGCGGCGTTGTCAAACTGACGAACAGTTCTGTCTTTGTAAATTTGTAATTTCGAATTGTTTCTGACGAACAAATAGAATTTTTTTTTTCTCTAATTGCTAGGCCTAGTTTGTATTGACCGTATCGACTGTCATTCAAATCGTTTCTCGGATCATCTGTGGCATTTATAATACTCAGAATTACGAAATATTGTAATTATAAAAGAGAGAATTCTCATTTACTAAACTACGCTGTAATTTTGGTGAAATTTTGATTAAATTTACTTTAGACAATTTTGAAGTAAAAAAAAAAAAAATTTCTTGAAAATTTCTCAAAACTTTTATTAGCAATTTAAAATTTGATGATATCACCCTGGTAATAATTGTAACTAAATATCATTTTATTATTTTATTTTTAACAAACTGAGAATTTTAAAGTAGGCAACACTGTATTATATATATAATTCAGACATATATATAAAAAAAAAAAAATCTTCTAATTTACAGAATTCTCCACAGAAAAGCACCAGATGGAAATAATGAATTTCAATCGATGTTTTATACGATTAATTCGTTGTCATTCGCGCGCGCCATCATATGATTAAAACTGATTAAACTAACAGATTTAATTAATTTTTAGAAAATGGAAAATTTGAAGATACTATTTCTATTCGTCATATTACAATATACAAATATAAGATACTTTTTTCTTGCATTGCTTTTACATCTTAAAAAACAAAACAACAGCAAAAACTAAGAAAATAACGAAATATTTTAAGGAAAGTAGATTTGATGTTCTTTCAGGAACTTTCCGAAAGGGATTAGTAAAAATCTTTCTTAAAAAAAAAATCAGTAAAAATCCCTTTCGGATTTGGATTAAGTTTAATGCAGGATTATGAGAGAAAAATAGAAACGATAGAGAATTTGGACAAATTCCGATAGATCAGAAATCAATTTTTTTTCCTAATAATAATATTTTAGTTTTTAGTATTTTATTTTGTTGTTGAGGAAGTAATGTTACAGTTACGGTTATTTTACTCTGAGAATAATTATAAATTATCACGTGTGATTTATTGCTATTATTTGAATGCTTTTAAATATGTTGCCGCTATTTGGGACACACGGAAATGGTTGCGTGCATTATCTACATGCATTTTTCAGGTGGGTTATGGTGGACCCCACCTAGACAGGTAACCTTGCTACTAACAGAGGCTACTATTATCTGACGTCACAATTGAAAGAAATGATTACTATCATTAGTAATTGGAACTTCTTTTTTCAGTATTTGGTGAATAACATTCGAAAACACTGTATTTTTTGTTTTTATTGCATCTGTTTTTCTTTTGTTCACAAGAAAATTCTTCAAATTTTTCATTTATGAATTTGTTTTAGAATTTAGGATTGTAGATCACTTCCTAGCTACATCTCGTTTTATTAGATAAACTCCGAGATGTTATGCAATAGATTTGTTAGTAAAATGAAAAAAAAATAAAAATGTTCCTTAATTATTTAGCCCGTAAATATTTTCATTAAATTAAAAATTTTATTAAGTCAAAAAAAAAAAAGTTAACAATATGAAATTTTTATAAAATAGTTCTGCATATTATAAACAATAAACGTTATTTGATGTACTGAGAAGAGAATTAATAATAATAAACAAAGAAACAAAAAAATATACATACTGTTCGGTTTTGTTTACGAGAGCCTTCAACGCTTTTTGCGCATGCGATTTCAGCAAAATAGGGGTGAGGAGAAACAAAGAGGGGATGTTTACTTTTTATCAGTGTTAGTTTACTATAGTAGCTGCGTTCTATTTGCGCTTTTCGGGAAAGAATAATGGAAAGAATAAATACTATGCAAAAATAACAGGTACTAAAAAAAAACCACAGGTCTTAGGAAAGTGCCCATCTCAGCGTATCACCCCTTTGCGGGGTAGAATCGTCCGCGAGTGGTAGTTCTCGCTTTTGAAAACGAACAGTATTCAGTTCCTTTAGGGATTTAAGATCCCCATCAAACGAGTTTTGATATTAATAAATTTACAATTTACAATTTATGATATATTTAAAACATTTTGTTAATTTGACTATTTACAGTTAATTAATTTAATAATTAGAAAATTAATATTTGCAAATATATAACAGGTCCGTCGGTGCTGTGAATTTTAATGTTATTTATTAGTTGTTTTTACTCCTTTTCCTTTTTAATATCTTTATTTTATTATTTATATATCTTCAGTTAATAGAAATAATATCAGAGCAACAAATTCAACAGTAATAATAATTTCTCAATTTCCTTAAAAAAAAATATGCATACACATGCCTACAAAAAATTCCCAAGGGAACGTAATGCGAATTTAATTTATTTTTTTATTTATTTAATTATATATCTTTATTATTATTATTATTATTTTTTTAGAAAATGGAAAATAGTTACATATTCAGCAGATATTGTAATTTGAAATTCAATGTAGATTTTTCATTTTTTGTCGTTTTTACGATTTAAAAAAAATAAGACATTTTGAGAAATAATATTGTGAGGAAAGTAGCCTTAATTGCTGATTAACTTTTAGTTAAATCACTAATTGATAAATTTCAAGTAATTAATACATGACGGTAAAACATTTTTCTTTGGGTAGTACCAAAGTAGTAACTAATTAATTCTATTCTAAAATAATAATAAAATAATAAAACGTTGATCATGATAATTGGAAAATTCGTAAGGTAAAAATCCGATAATAGTTGTTAAAAAAAATACTGTAAAAAAATATATCTTGATAGATCTTTCAAGTTTGTGTTTAGTTTGCGTTTATTTATTGACAACAGGTAAATAAACCACTTTTGACGTTGAGATCTCCCTACTGGCTCGAGTTCTGTCAATAAACATCTTCTTTTCAGCAACCCAAAAATACTGTCTAAAGTTTTAGTTTCTTAGAACATATTTTGATGAACCAATGGATCTGTCTACTGTTCCATTCTAAAAATTTATAGTTTTTAATATTTTTTTTTCTATTCTCTTTCGACGTGTATTGAGTATTAAAAATGTTAGACCAAAATCTATAAGTCTCTTTGGTAGCTTTACTTCCCTTTAGAACTATTACTGATGTAAAACTCTAATATAAAATGTGAAACAGCAATTGGAATGGAAACAAAGTATTTTCATTTTTTTTGTTAAATGGTGTTAGATAGTTGTTTCGTACTCATTAGCTCTCTTCAACTGTAGATACCATTGCCTAAAAGCATTAATGCAGGACCTAGACAAACAAAAATGCAGATGATAAATGTAAGTCGCTTTAGAAAACTATCAGAAGAAAATTATAAATAGCTGAGAAGGCATCTTAGAAATAAAGTTTAAATTAGTAAAATGAAATTCTGGATATAGAAATACACAGGTGCTTTATTCTTTTTCAGGCAAATTCGATGTTTTAACGGATTCAGTAATTAGCTATTTCTGGTTTTTATTGAATTTTAATCTTAGTATAGAAGACCCTTAAGCCCATTGCACATGGATCCGAAAATCGGTCGGTCGGATCCATGTGTAATGGGCTTAAGGGGAGCGTTTGAGACCAAAATAATCATATTGAAATGAAAAAAGGTAAGGTGAATGAGGTGTTTGAATATATAAATTTTGGACTGAATCATCCTATACGTAAACTGTGTTCCAAAGCACCCTCGTTCAACCTTACCTTTTTTTCATTTCAGTATGATAATTTTGGTCTCACATGCTCCCCTTTAGCCCATTACACATGGATCCGACCGACCGATTTTCGGATCCATGTGCAATGGGCTTTAGAGGATAGCGACGAAACCATTACGGATAATTTTCTTTTCTTTTTCTAAGTTTCCTACTAAAACCATACATGAATTTGAAATTATATGCGAAAGGCCACACTGAATATCACAAAAGACCGCAGGTTCCTCATCCCTGCTTTAATTCATCGATAAAAATTGAATTTTGTCACCTTATCACTCTAATTTTCGACTAGGATCCAATTCGAAAAGATTTAAAATCTAAAAGTTAGATTAGTCCACAAATGTGCTTGCTAAGTTCTAAGAAGATCCATACAGCAATTCAGAAGTAATTAAGGCGTACACACACAGACTTATTTGATGAGTCTTACTTTCACAGGAATTTAGGCTAAAAATGTAGAAAAATGCCCCATTTTTGCGAAAGCACTAACAATGGTACATTTGAAATACAATCAGCTCCATCTTACTGTGACTTGGGAACTTCTTACGAAGAGAACGGTTACTGGAAGACAAACAAAGGCTTAATAAAGCAATGAAGATGGTAAGTGTCCTTAACCTTTGAAATCCAAAGAGCAAAAAGCTCTATTTCATTTTTGTACGAGAAAGCCTGGGAAAAATCTGCCCACACGGAGGACGGTTTTGTTCCGACCTGATCTTTAACTTCTCAGGCCCGTGTTCACCGGCAGTCGCTAAACTCGACGAAAGTGGGTCAATGGCTTCATTTATCAGGAGATACGATATTTGATTCGCGAAGTATTCTAGGCTGTCATGCGATTTAAAACTCATTTATTTCCTTTCTAATCGGATTTTGATTGTCCGAAACTTTCCCGAATGGATTTGGTGTCTGGTGAATTGCAGAAACAATTGGAGTATTAAGTTAAGACACTTTGTTCTTCTTCATTTGACAGCTCGAAAAAACGAATTAGGTGTAAATTTTATGGGAGTCTTGTTCGTTTTAATACGATAAACGCAGAAGATAAATATAGAGTAATTTAATACGGAAAAATAATTGAAGGCTGGTAAACAGTAATGGATGAAAGCAAAAAAGTACTAGGACAAACTGTTTGAAAATTGAAATGAAAATGACTTTGTTTTCAGTGTATATTTTGAAAAATACATCGTATTAAAAAAGATATTAATCAAAATTACAAGTTATTTGTAGATACTGAATTCGAATTTGAAAATGGCTTTTCTCAAAGAAAGAATATTCCGATAAAGCGTACAAACTCAAAAATAGATAAACAGTATTTTTCTTTTGTTTAGAATGTTTATCTCATCACAGTGGTTCACTGGAGTTGGTTGACTGTGAAATCTTAAAAAAAAAAGTACAATGACTGCAAGACAGCAGCTCTTAAATTGTAGTCCGGAACAACTTCCTGTACAACGTAGACTATAGACTACGTTTTTATTATTTAGTGAATATTCAAGCCTATTGAAATACATCTAACTATGCAATTGCATTTGTTAAGCCAAAGCATCAGATTACAGGTTTGGGAGTCGCGGGGGCACCGGTTCAAAGAGGAAAAAATCCCTGACCTCTATTGAGGCTCGAACCCGGTACCTCCAGCCAACAGTCTAAGTGTGTTACCACTTTGCTACTTGACCTCTACAAATTGTATTGGAAATAATCTTAAGTATGCATAGGAGACGAAAAGGAGTACAATAAAACAAAGAAAAACAAAATAAAAACACAATGCAATTTAAATCGAAATTCTGCCTTCCATAACCAATTAGTTTTAGATGTCTGTCCTTCATTATAAACTTCTTGTTGATTATGGTAAGGATTGGGCTCTTAGCTGAGGAACTTGGGGGCAAAACTACCATTAACTCGACTCTCGTTAAAGCACTATCCTCACGAAACATAAGTAAATAATTATATGAGTTACGTAAGTAAATAATTCTAGCACTGCCATTCCTTAACATCGGAAGTCTCGATGGTGGTGCCGCTCTTGTGCCAAATCGAGAACTACTGGGTGAGACACTTGAATTTCTTTGTTTCTCTGAAATTGTTTTTATTTCAAAACAGCTGTGGTCCATGAAAATAAATAAGACGCTATTTAAAACTACAGTCCAATCTTGATAATCCGACATTTGCCAGTCCGACACGTTTGGTAGTCCGACAAGCTCGCGAAGGCATATTTCAACTGTCACTCAGAAGTGACTTATTGCTAGGAATTATTTTAAATATGTATATATTATAAAACAACGTCATAATATCTTCATGACGTAGTTTTTTTATAATTTACTGAGGGTAAATACAGTAAATAATGTGTACAACATTTAAATTTTTTTATTTTTCCTTGTGATCTTGGGTTATTTAGCATTGTTTAAAGGCACCCTTGGTAATCCGGAATCCTTTGTAATCCGACAACCTGTTGGTCCCATATCTGTCGGATTATCGAGATTGTACTGTATTAAGAACTATGAACGAATACCGTTTTGTAGAGATCCATTAATTTTCGTATTATCCTACTTTCTAGGAAGGGAGGTGTATGAGATCATCAGTCCGTGTGTGTGCATTCTTCTGCACCTAATTATTTTTGAATCTCTGTATGAATCCTCTTGAAACTTGGTGTGTGGAGTTTTGGGACTAGATATGATCTTATCTTTTATATTTGAAATTTTTCTGAATTGGGTACTTTTCCAGAAATTAGCGACAGAAAGTGACAAAAATAGAAAAGTATTGGAATCTAATCAATGGATTTCTATCGTATTTCTAGTAATACTTCATCGAATTTAAACAATGAATTTTAATCTCCTTTTAGCTCGTGTAATTAGCTTGCGGTTTCAGGTAATTACAGGTAATCCCATTTTAACAACTTAATCCGCATTAAGTAATGCAGATTTAATTAAATTTTTCTCTTCAGAAAATTCCAAATTTGTTCTATTTGTATTCAGGAGATATTAGCAAATTATTATTTCTTATATCTATTAAATAATTATTAAAATTAAATGTAGGCTTTGGCGACATTAAAAATTAAAAAGTTAAAAATTTTAAGAAATCACACTGAAAGTAGGTCTTCGGTTCTTCAAAGTTTTTGTCTGAACGAAGAAATGTCAATGGAGGAAGCAAGAGAAAAGTCTCTTGAGTCCGAGACTTCTTCTGTGTTGGATTCCTTGACGTAATGGTTTAACCTCTGAATCCATTGTATTGTGAAGCGTCACAGAGTGAGTCATCAGCATCTCTCATTACAGCATTCATTTTCTCATGTCTTGCTACACATCAATATTAATAACTTGGAAATAAATTAAGCATTCACGCGAAAACAATTGCTGAAGTCGTCAGGTTCATGGGGTCCACAACTCTGTCATTACCCTCTTTCAAATAACGCTGTGATTTCAAACTTCGTATTTACTTAGTAAATTCATTTGTAGTAGACTATTTGGTTTTTTAATCGCTTCAGACATTTCGTTATAACAATTTCAACAGAATTGGAATATTGTATCCGTTTTTAGTGAAGAGAACTGTGCTTTGGGAGTAGGAAATAAGGGATTACGACTGATTATGATTTGTTCTTTACATTGGTTTTAAAATTTCATATCACTATCTGGCTATATATATATATATATATTTTATGTTATTGATAAGCAAAATAGTAACCATTCTAAAAACTAGAATATTCAAAAAATAAAAGCTAATTTTTCGATGTTTAATAATACATCAACAAGATGGATCAAACATTCCACGATACTGATTGACTATCGGGAGATGAATTCGCCTTTTTATGCCATGCGCAGAAGTGTCGAGGGATCTCGCATCTGTGGTCGAACAGTATGTATATACAGTATATTAAATTCACTGCAAAAACTCAGTGGTTTCTTAATTAGCTCACTTTTGCAGAAGAGTGATAAAAAGTACAAAAGCCTCAAATATTGTTAAACTGCTTGTGATATGTCGTCGAAATTCTGCATTTCTTGCTTATCTTCATTATACACCTACACACAGTAAGTGTTTCCATTTATTTTTACCAATTTACAATAGTTAAATACCAGATGGGATTGGATACCGCAGCTGAATTGCTAAATTCTGTTAAAATTCCAATTTTTGTGATGTAGGAATCACTGAATAGCAGAAATGTAATTAACCTGACTATATTAAAATAAGAGGAAGTGAATCATTTTATTTATGGCCCAATTAGGGAATATTCAAATTGAGAAATTCCTAATTAGATTCAGATTGCTTCTGGTACTATTGGAACTTCTTACTGAAAACATTCCAAAGTCTCATTTCCCCTCCCTCCCCCCACACAATTGCAAAGTACATTAACCTTGTATTAGCTACATTAACATGTTTGCATTCTAAACCCTCTTGCTTCTTTAAATTCTTGAAGAAAATTTATGTTCCTTTTTTATCTTTACGAATATTTGATGACATTCATGAAAAAAAAATGCAGAGTTCATTCTGTGAAGTGCAAATCACTTCGAAAAAAGTTAAAGAAGAATTTAAAGCAATTCGAAAACATCAGGAAGAGTTATAAGCAATCAATACTGAAGTTTGATAAAGTATTTTTTTTTTTCCTTGATATGTTGTTGATGTTTCGAGAGCCAAAAAAAAGTAACAATGCTACTATCACTATTTTAGCCTAATTTCCTAGGGAAGTGGGGCTTATCGAATCAGTAACTCTGTGTGTGCGTATCTTCCTAATAACTCTTAACGACTGGATGGATCTTTTTGAAATTTGGTATGCAGTTTTAAGGATTACGGATAATCGAGAATTTTTGTATTTGAAAATAGCGCGAGAACCCGAAAAAAATCCCCATAGAAAAGCACTGGAATCTACAGATGCATTTCTGCCTATTTCTTAAATAACAAATATTAATCCTTTTAGCTTATCCATTAATTTGCGCGTTATTTGATAAGATTAAAATTAATCGACTTTAGACACTGTAAATAAGTAATGCATATTAATATTTTTTTTAATTCGGAAAATGGAAAATTTCTCCTCTTTGCACTGAGCAAATATTATAGTTTGAAAATAAACACAGGCTTTTCTTTTAAGTTGTTTTCACAGTTTTTAAAGAAATAAAGAAAACTAATAAAATAAATTTTAAGGAATAATATTTTAAAGAAAGTGGGCTTTATGTTTTTTAGGCACTTCTTATTGAATCTGGCATTGAAGCTCTGCACTTAACAAAACTTAAAGTAAAATTGTAATTCCAATTGTGAACGATATTTCGGTGTAGTAAAATGTTTACATTGGTCGGGAATTCTCGTCTATTCGTGATCTGCCAAAGACCTTTCCAAAAAACTGTTTAGTAAATTTTGTTATCATGGAATAGAGTATTAATAAATCAAGAAGAGTGGTCCTAGATTTGATCCTTGTGGAATTCCTGAATTACTGTTCGTTTTCTTTTACGAGAGCCTTCAACGCTTTTGCGCATGCGTCAGGTCTCCTTGGATTTCATGATAATAGGGTTGAGGAAAAATAAAGAGAGGATATTTACTTTTTATTAGTGTTAGTTTACTAGTAGCTGCGTTCTATTTCCGCTTTTCGGGAAGGAATTATGGAA
This sequence comes from Thereuonema tuberculata, assembly GCA_023159025.1. Taxonomy (NCBI): domain Eukaryota; kingdom Metazoa; phylum Arthropoda; class Chilopoda; order Scutigeromorpha; family Scutigeridae; genus Thereuonema; species Thereuonema tuberculata. The sequence goes on from JAFIDM010001028.1 coordinate 46,358,480, forward strand.
TAAATAAATATTAATGCAAAAATAACAGATACTAAAAGAAAAACAGGTCTTATGAAAGTGCCCATCTCAGCGTATCACCCCTTTGGGGAGTAGAATGTTCTATATTGTCGTAGCTCGCTTTTCAAAACGAACAGTAGCTTTCTAAATGTAATTACTGTATTATAAATATTTATAATATAATAATAAGAAGAATTGGAATTATGCGATATTTCAGAGTAGTAAATTGGTTGGGAATTCTCGTCTAACGTCTTTCTTGATCTGCAAAGGCCTTTCCAGAATACTGTTTAGTAAAATTTTTTTATCATTGAATAGAGTATTAATAAATTAAGAAGAGTGGTCCTAGATTTGACCCTTGTGAATTCCTGAATTAGCATTATAAATGTTTATTATAAATATTTATAATAATAAAAAGAATAATTTGAATTTTCTTCTTTTTAAAGTGTTTTTGAAGCGTTTCAACTTTCAGTACGTTAATATTTTTCTACATAGTCATATCTCGAGTTACGGCTCTTGCCATTTGAACTGCTACCATTCCCCGAAGTTGCGACGCTTGCTTCGGAGTTTCATCTCTTTAGCGGCAGGAGACTACACATCAGGTTGCAATCCAGCAACAAACACAATTCGGTTTGCATCTCTTTAAGTTAATATTATACCGCAAATGCGTTCTTTACATCTGTTTCGCGCATATTTGACGATTTCAGTGCAGTACAAGAATCTAAGCTTTTAAGTTTAAAAAAAAAAAAAAAGCAGAGCTGCCATGTCAGTGTGAAACATACGGAGAAATAACTCTGGGATAGGCCTATATTTTTTTTAAATGTAATCTTAAATAGAAATTACTTCTCTTAAATCCTGAATCGTAATTACTTTTTCAGAGATATTTACGTATATGTTGAGGATACAAAAGAAAAAACAAATAACTAGAGAGGCATAACATTATCGTAAAATTTGGTACCGTTATATCGTTCATATCTGTACTTTATATAAATCGTGTCACGCAACTTGGCTCCAAAAAAGTTTAGTAAACAAATATTAGCTTAAATCCTACTTGGAATTGCTATTATTATGTCCATCTGACTTTAAGTCGTCATTTAAATGTTTAAAAGACATTTCCAAATTCGGTCTGATGTAGGTCGTAGTCAATGGCTTAATTTCCTGTCCCTCCGGTTAAGATCCTTGCGTAGGCTTTTCTAGAAAAACTTGAAAAACAGCAGCAGCCTCCAACGTCGCTGGGTGATATTTCAATTGCACTGGTCCAGTTGCACTCCGCCCTCTTGAGTCAAAGAAGTCCGTCAGTTGAAACAGGCGTCAACTACAGTTCGTTGCTGGTATTGAACTCTGCTGGCGCCAATTGATAATACAGGGATTTCTTTTCAATTGAAGCTTTTGTTTTCGTTCCAAATAATCGGTCTCCGATTGATAGCTTTGTGAATGCGGAGGTAGATGGATATAGGGTCATCGGCGCTTGTTGGGACTCCGAGGGTGGTCTTTAAAGGCGTTGAGATTCTGGCGAATGAGCAGTGACCATATCTTTTACCCAAAAACAAAGATGTTTCTTAAGTTTTAATATTATAGCGCAACATAGAGACTTATTTCTGTTTCCCAACTTTACGAGATCTTAAAATTGGTCTTATTGGTCTGTTATATCAAAATGTCGTATGTCAAAATTACCAAACAATAATTGCAGAACATCGTATGTAAGTAACAGTGCACTACAAAAAGAAATTTATTAAAACCAGTACCTACATATTGCATTATGTGCCAACCAAAGTTTAAAATTATGGTATTAAGTATTTAGGATTAATACAAAATGAAAAAAGAAGCTTTACTCAGCTACTGAAAAGTGTAGATTTTGACATTCGACATTTTGATATAACAGCGGCAATATTTCATTTTATGCACGTTAAACTTTCGTATACTTTATTGAAGATAGAGGCGGCCGTGCTATGAGCTTAGTGTATTACTATCAGGCAAGGGTGCATGTAGAATTTTATTTTGGGTGGGCCAAATTAGGCCCTCTAAAAAAAAACCGCTTTGAGAAGAAGCGGGAGCAAGGTCCATTCAAGCAGCCATCCAACCAAACAGAAAAAAAAGAAAGAAAATAGAGCGTAGAGTGGGGGGGGGGGGCTCGGCCCTTCTCAAGCAGTGTATCACTGAATCATGTGACATAGTAAGAGAGGAAGGAAAATTGAGAATAGATCGACCGTTTGGGCAGTATTGCAAAAAGGCATGGCAAAATGGTTTTCATATTGAATACTTTTTTTTTGTTTTTAATTTTTCGAAAAGATAAAGGCCCTACAAAATAGGATCTTCGGCCAGCATTTGTGGCTACTGGACTCGGCACAAAAAAGTCTTTTCTGCTTCATTGACTGAATCTCAGTTAACACCTTGGCATTCACTGCTTGACTTGTACTGAAATAGTACTGAATGACTTTTTTTTTAATCGACAACGGTTAACTTTGGACCCCGAGCTAGCCCTACCTGACTACCAGGGCGAGGCTATGAAATTGGAGAAGGGGCGGGGGGCGAGATTCACATCTCGGCCAGAAATAATCCTGAGATTGTAAGTCCCAGGGAGAAACGGACGAAACATGAAGAAAGAAAGAAACAGTCATGCACTTGTCGGGATTCGAACCCGGGTTCCAACACAACAGCCACACAGCAGACCGCCGTCTTGATCGCTCGGACACTTTTTTATTATTATTAATTTTTATTTTAAGTAACTTTTCAGCTGAGACTGGGGGAGATGCCACTATTAAGCCTTTTTTTTACTTTGCCAGACCAAAAGTAAATGAGTTAGCCTATAATCCTAATATTTTGCGTGTACGTTCCAGGGACGTTTATGTACTTGAAAGAAATTGTCAGTTATGTATCATCTGTAAGTATGAATAAAAGCAATGTTTAAAAAACTTTACAGAGTGACATCTTGTCCAACCTGCGTGGCTATGATGTCACACTGCCCGAGTAAAACGGTACTGCAAGGATAAGATGCATAAATTCATATTATTCAATATTTTCCACCAGCCTTGGCTGAAATATCCCCATTCCTTAGTCACAGAGCTGAAAAAAAAAAAAACAGTGCTCTTAGCTTACTTTTGTTGTTTTAAACCAAATAATAACGATATCACAATCAGAAAGGCACGTCGTGTTCAGTGCTCTGTGAACAAAATTAACATATATACGGTTGTGCTGTATGTCAGTCTCAAAACAAATTGCAGCGAAATGGCATCTTACTTCAAATGACGTCTCCCTTCAGTCTAACCTATTGAAATATTTCTGATTACAAAATATTTATGATTACAATATACAATATTGCTAGGCAACACTTTCCCAACTGTTGGGTTGAGTGTCCATTCGAGGTTTGTGGGAGATACACAGGATGATTAGCAGTAAAAATTCAGTAACGGCATCATTTCATCAAATTACATTTTCCTATTATGTATTTCTTACTTGGTTGATGAGATTCGACTTTTTTTTCTTGGGGCGCTTTGGTGTAAAGTATGAGAGAAATCTTCGTTGTGCTGGCTAATTTTAGTTCGTATTTATTCCGCTATTGGTCTCTCACATTTTTGTTTTTTTTTTGTTTTGTTTCTCATGTAATTAATTAATTGCAGAAACGTAACGCTTAGCTGCATTTCGCAAGCCTTCTGTGCATTAAGTGCAGTTCCTGAATGTGATTGTATCTATAATGAGAAAACGAACAATTTCCATCCACTTATTTCTATATGTCCAAGATAGATCTTACTGAAGGTTTTATAGAAACTTCAAATTAAAATACAGAAAGTTTGTACCATAACTTAAAGACCAATTTCCTGGAAATTTTATTCCCTTAAATTTCCTTTTAATATTTTTCTTTATCATTTTTTTAATTAAAATCTTAAGACACACAGGACTAACATACAAATTAAAACTTTTGAAAACTTTAAAATTTGCACGGACTAGTTTCGGATTGATCCTAAAGCAATCCTTTTTCAATGTGGGAAGTCATACAACAAGCAAGTCTCTTTATAACACCAGGTAACCAATAATCGAGTCATCTTCACAAGGATTATTGATTACCTGGTGTTATAAAGAGACTTCTGACATTGAAAAAGGGTTGCATTAGAAGCAATCCGAAACTAGTCTGTGCAAATTTTGAAAGTTATTAATTGCTTTAATTTGTGTGTTAGTCCTGTCTGTCATAAGTTTTGAATTCAAGTAGATCCATTTACGCGCGCTAAATCAGTTTTTTTGTTTTTGTTTTAAGTTAAGAAAAAGAGAAAAACAAAAAAACTATAAAAAAATTAGATTATAACATCTACTGAACACAAACAATTTTTCATTTAACGAAAGGAAAAAAAAAAGTCCGTATTATTTACTTAAGTAATGTTAATCGTCCAAAACCGCTCATTAATTAGCTAATTAATTAATGTATTAGCTAATAGGATTAATACATCGATAGACATTGTTATTATATAGTAATTCATTAGTTAAATTCTGATGGTTTTCTATGGGAATTGTTGTGACCTTCACGTATTAATTTATAGACAAGGTCTCATTTGGGAAAGAATTCAAATATCAAAGTTAGATCATCTCTAGTCCTTTAATATGCACACCAAGTTTCATGAAGATCCATCCAGTCGTTCAAAAGTTGTGAGAGGTACACACGACTAATTAGACGAAGTCTCAATTTGCTAGGATAAACAGGCTAAAAACAATGCTTGCATTATCAACGTGGTTCTTTCTAAGTTAAGCCCATTTAACTTCAGATTTGTATATAAGAATTTTTATAGCCATTTTTGACTTGCTTTTTCGTAATACAGTTAGAAGATTAACATGTTTTCTTTCAAGATCTCCGCTGTGGGATCGGGTTCGTGTAACATTATACAGTAGTTACTGTTTCCTCCAGATATGGACTATTGTTTACTTTCTATATGTTTTATAGTACAGTGCAACTTGGATAATTCGAACGTCTTTAATTCGAAATCGCGGTTAATTCGAAGATTTCTCTTAGTCCCTTGAATTTCTTATTACATCAATGTTAAAAAATCATGGATAATTCGAAGTTCAACTTCCTTAATTCGAAGCTTTTTATAAAAAATTTCGAACCATAACGACTTTTCGACGTTTCATCGTTAAGAAATTCGACACGTGACAACTGAAATCCCCTTCCCGCCACCGTTCGACACGTGACGCCATTCGACACGTGACGCTTCAGACACCATTCGAGCTTCCTGCTATCAGTGTCACCACGTCTTTCAGTAAACCACGCATGTACAAGAATTTAACGATCGCTGAAAAGGTCGCAGTCATTCGCGAGGTGGAAAAGGGTGTGAAGAGGAAATGCCAAATCGCCAAATTTCGTCGGTACATTGAAGGACAAACCAACGTAAGTGAAGCTGTTTTCTATTCACTAAACATGCTTAATGATTTTACTAACCTTAAGCGACTAAATTCTACAAAACAATCAGACATTGCACAATTTTTTGAAAAACTATAATTTTCTGTATTGAATGTAATATGTACTGTAGCCTATGTAATATAAATCTTATTTTGTTTATATACATACCATGATCTTTCTGAATAAATATTTACTTATTGACAGAATAATCTTTTCAAGCATTCAGTGGACCTGAAATTAAAGTTAAAAGATGTAACTTGTTTAATTCGAAGTCTTGGATAATTCGAAGTTTTGTAGTGGTCCCTTCAGCTTCGAATTATCCAAGTTGCACTATACTACTACTAAGGAAAAGTTATTATATAACGATTTCCGAAAGATTTCCTCATTTATTTTTGTGATGTTATGCTATGTAATGAATTTGGGTGGCAGGGAAGCCAAGCGCTGCGACCGGATGTTTGTTGTACTTTCCCACGGAAATAAGGACAGATGGAGAGAAAGACTGAGAAAGTATGGTGGGAGAAGTGCAGGGGAAATGGGAGAACCCCGAGAAAACCTGCCCAGTGCGGATCGTCCACCATCACGAAACCCACAAGAGAACCGAACCCTGGTACTCAGAGGTGAGAGGCCTATGTCATAGCGACAACGCCAACCGCGCGGCCTTATTTTTGTGATAGAAAACATCTCTATCCTGAGATGCTTGAAAGATTTTAGAGATAAACTTCTATTCAAGAGCCTAATTGATGTAACCCAATGTGGGAATAGTTTAAAAAACACTACAGGAAATATACGAGGGAAACGAACACCAAACCTGTTCAAATAATTTCCTTAATTGAGTTTATTTATTTGTTTATTAATTATTATTTCATTGTTAGCCTGCTTTCAGAGGAACCTGTGAGGCTCATCAATTCAGTTCGTTCGCCCTAATAATTTTCGAACCGCTGGTTGAATCTTCTTGCAACGTGGTGTGCATATTTACAGACTACATAGATTTGAAATCTTTTCCAAACGGGGTCCTTGTCGGGAAAAATCTGTCGACATTTTTAATAATGGGAATAAATCCCGTTAGCTAATCCATTAATTTGCGCATGGTTCATACGATTTAAAGTAATTCGATTGAGACAACTTAAGTCATGAGAATTTTTTTTTTCCAAACTATGAAAAATATTTTGAGTTTTTTTTTCGCAAATATTATAATTTGAATATAAATGCAGGCTTTTTGTTTTTATCGGTTACACAACTTAAAGAAAAAAAAGAAAGAAAGAAATTTTCAGAAATAATCTTTTAAAGAAAGTAGTGTTTAGATTCTTCACGAACTTCGTGTCAGACTTCACCAATCATGTGAGGAACTGTCTAATAAAAACATTCTTTTTATCTATTTTTAAAAGCGCTATTTTTTCATTGAATACCTGTTTGGTATTTGAATTTTAACTTCTTTATTTGTTTTTCTAAACCTCTCCTTGCCAATTGTTGGAAAGAAGGGCTAACTGAAGTGTTTCTTGCTGTTGGGACGATATCTTTTGGATGCCTTCGATTCCTTTGGCTGCTTCGTTCGCTCTGGAAGTCAGTTTGAAGCCGCAACCACTTAACGTTGTTTGCTGTGATGAAAGTAATTAGTTCTACATGATATTTGTCGGAATTGTGCGTGTTGAATGATGATGATGATGATGATGAAGAAGAGAAAATTCAGGAAGAAGGCAATGAATGGACGAAGGAACTCCAGCGGTTTGCATTCGAGAAGAATCTGGAAACAAACTTTCCTATCAAAGAACTAATAGAAGCAAGTGATTCAGACATAAAGAGTAACTGTGAAAAAATCAGACGTAAACAATAGAACCAGAGAAAAGAAGTATTTCCATTCCAAAGATATCTTAATTAACACGACTAACCTTGACCAACTCTTGTCAAGTTGATTGCATGAACAGGAAGGAATCAATCATTCAAATTAATTAGCGAAGCCGAAATAACCTGAAAGATACGAAATACCGGATATATTTGCCTGAATACATAAGTTTTCAGACGAATTAGAAAACTCATTCCCTTTATGTCTATACTGTATATTAGATAGAAACACACTCTTCCATACATTGCATTAGTATTAAAATATTTATTAAAATACTAATAAGGGAGACAAATTTTCAGGAACTGTACATATTCCTTTTTTCAAGTCAATAATATAGGTATAACAGA
>JAFIDM010001028.1:46375316-46466443 GCA_023159025.1 Thereuonema tuberculata
AAAACAAGTGTTTTTTGCGACCCTTTTTTTAAGGTGGTTATGCGAAAAAAAGGGGTTTTTTTTCTCCCTTTTCTTTTCGAACAAAAAGGGCCCCCCCCCCCCCCCCCGAAAAATTCTCTAGTTACGCTTCTGGATACAAGTTGGTTTGTTATTGGAGTAGAGACTGTGTAGGTAAGTGTATGTGAGTCTGGGGTAAAATAATGAGATAAGTAAGGTACAGTATTTACAATTTGTGATTAGCAATTCTAAAACTTAAGTAGTTTCTGTCTCCTATGAGCATCTGTGGATTTGATGGACTGATCAAAGAAACTGAGAAATCAGTAAAAACGAAGTTTTCTTTTCAAAATGAGCGAGAACGTCGAATTAATTTTATCATAACATCATTTTGCTACGTTTCATTAAGATATCTATGCTCTTTCTCTCTCCGAACGGGACCAGGAGATAAATTACAACTGAATTCCTGACCCCACAGGTGCAGCCCACTTCAGGACCGACGCAGGAAGGGAATCGTCCTGTTTACTTTGGTAGTGGAAGCATTCCGTTGAACTTCAACACCGGGATAATTATTCAGTGTTTGAAAAAAATCTATTTGTTAAAAAGCCACAGACGTGTATTTTTCTTTTGTTCTTGATTGGCGTTGCAAATAAGGTATGGGTGGAGTAGCACACACTGAATTGCTCGACACCTAAGCAAATTGGAGGAGAAATCTTTGTTTAAGACCAAGTCTCGTTAGCTTTGCTTTTAAAGGAATGATATTGGGCTCAGGCTTAATGGAGCAGAACTAGGAGAGTCTGTAAAGTGACTCCTTTTTACAGATATCATGGCAATTCCAGCCGTGTGTAATGAAAGGGTTTATTTATTTTTAAATCTGAAGTTCGTGAAGGTCGTAATTGCTACTTGAATGTGAATCGTAAAATCGTTTATTTAAAGGCTTAAATTGGATAATTAGAGGATTAAGGAGATTAGGAACAGTGCTGTTTCTAAGAGACAAAGGATATTTAACTATGTAGATTATCTTTTTTCACTATTTACAATCAAACAAATGTGAATTCATGGTTAAAAAGCTAATTTTGTGACTTATTAAATTTAATAGTCTTCTTCTAGCAAAAATGCTGTCTAACAATACTAACCTTTGTTTTTAATTATAAAATGTTAAATTGACTATTATAATTATTGTAATATCAGAATGAATAAACATCTAAAAAAAAAAAAAATAAAAATTCATTGTAAGTATTTATTTGAAAAAGAAAAGTTAACGAAACAAATTATAAATTCTTTAACAAAAATTTAAAGTATTGGATGAAACAAGAATAAAGTCATTCAATACGTTTATTACTACCTAAATTGTTTTTGTTTGCTTTATTTAAATGCCTTTTGTATCATTCTAAAAGCTGGCTAAAATTTTAAATCTGTTTTGGTTACAGTAAATTTTCTTACTGTTGTTTCATTCTTCGAGTCCCATATTCGTGATCATGGATAACATTGACTTCTTTCACTCCCGCTGAACTCTCCGTCAACTGGATAAATGTGGCTCACGAGTCCTAATGACGACGAAACAGCTGTCCAGAATCCCACTACAACATCTCATGATGTGTTAGTGAAAATATTAAATTTTTTCACTTTATTAAATATGTCCTGATTACTCAGTAAAAATTGTAATATTAGAAATACGAATAAATAAGAATTTGGAAACCTAAATGCTATTATCTGATGTTGCAACCGAAACATCATTTATAGCTTTTTCTTTCAGTTATTATAAGCGAAGGATGAACTTAAAAGCAGTAAATAGATTTAATTAAAGCAAATGCATCCAATAATGAATTAAATCGTTTCTCATATTAGTTGAAGTTCAGCATGAAGCGAGATTAATAAATGTGTTAAATAAATAAAGATATTAAGTTTAATTACGAGACCTTGATCTTTGAGTTTATTAGTTTTTAATGCTCTCGCCGAGATCTTTGAATTAAGTAAATCTCTGTTGTGAAAAGATTTATACCAAGATTTTATTAAAAATTTTCAAAATCTCTTATAAAAAGAAAAAGAATAATCTTATAAGTTTTGTAGCAAACACAAACCGAGCGATTCCGTACAATTTGTAATCTATCAACTGCTTACGTTGTTAAAACTACAATAGATTGCCACGCAAAACTCATTTATTCAAGCCCCTGTAATTCAAAGGCCATCCCTTCGTACATCATCCCTTCGTACACCTTTGGTATACAAATAGATGCAGAAGAGTTGTTGCCACACAAGCATTTCCAATGACCCTGAACCTGAAGTTGCCACGAAGGTGTCACATTCGTACTCACCATAGTCGATTTAGTGTAGATAGGCACCGATTCGGCCCAATTAGCGCTATTTTCCTGGCCCGGTAAAAGGCCTGGACCTGAAATCGGAATCTTCTCCAAAACTCCAGGCCATTGGGAGTCCAACGAGGTATGACTCATGGAACTCCGACTTTCGGTTTGGGCTCTGGAGAAGTTACAAGCACAGACACCCATACCCGAACACACACTCGTATATCCCCATACACAAGGTCGCTAAAATGAATATTGCATATATTGGAAGTTGTCTTATCAGAAGTAAATCCTTAGTCCTATTGTCTGTCTTTGAATACAAACTTATCTAATCTCCATGTGAGTAACGCGGTCATTCTATTTTCAATCTTTTCTTTGTTTATCCAATTTTTAATGAGTTCCAATTCACATTTATTTCTGCTTAATTATCTGTTAATGATCTCTTTGAAGTGTTGCTTTTAATACTATCATTTCAGTAATTAAATTATTTTTTTTTCCTACTTAAACTACAGCCTTATACTTGATTTTTCTTTATTCTTACTCTAATTTCTCTGCTGAGATGTTTGCAATTCCTCATTATATTCTTTAAGCATCCTGATTTTTTACTTTTGCTAATTATTTAAGATTTCATCTATAATTCTTTTTGCTAATGATTCTTTACTACGTAAATATTTGAATTTCATTGTTTGTTTTACTGTTTTTTTCGTTCATTTTAGTAAATTCTTGGAAAAAAAAAAAATCGTCCCGTTAGGCTGTTGATTGTGGGATCCTCTGCTTCTTCTGCTGATTCTCGTTTGAATAAAAGGCACAATGCTTTAACCTTTAAAAACACTTACATCAAATCAAATCAAATACTGTAAACCTTATCTTTTATCTTGAAAATGGGCCTAAGGGTTTTGTTGAAATGGGGTAAATCCACCGTTTTCGGTTGCGAGAATGCTATTTAGCTAAGTCTCTACTTCGGGAAAACTCATTTAGAGGGTAAATGATTAAATCTAGGACCTGGGTACCAGATTACTGTATATAGTGTTCTTACTTTATTTTCGTTTTATTTTATTCTTGAAAAATTCATGTTCTGTGTTTTTACAATGTAATAAAATAATAATTTTACTTTTTCAATGTCGCATGTATTCACTGCGGAGTTGTCCATTTCCCCAAAAGAATAACTAAGTGATTGATTGTCTATAGTGTTCTTACTTTATTTTTGCTTTATTTTATCGAGCAAATGTCGGTCTTCCAGATACTCTATCATATCTGCAGCATTATCTCTTAGCATAACACATATATAACAATCAGTAAATTTAACTGATCTTTTGTTTATATTCTGTAATACAGCAATTAATGAATGTTTGTCTATTATTCAAAAGTTCATTAAATAATAATGATGAGATACTTTTTAAAACACCACAAATAATATAAAAAATATTAATAAAGATTATAGTTTATTAATCATTGTATACATGATATGCTGTCATGATTGTAATAGAGATCGTGCTTATAGTTTCTTTTATGGTACCTAAAAGTCTGGAGAAGTAGCAGCGAAAGAATATTCCAGAATTAAAATTTTCTATGGAATAAAGAAAGATGATGAACTCTTACGTGGTTGTAAAGTTACGAACTTCATGAGGCTATTTTTTAATTGCTTCGTATTTACTCTCTTAAAATATATAATTTAAATATATAATTAAGATGTTACTATATATCATTATAAAGTATGTTTTTCGGAATTTTTTTTTAAAAAAAGGCTGTTAATAGCCCTAAGTCAAATGCCAATAGAGAACACTACTGTATTTTCTTTGTGGTTTCTGTGTTTGCAGAATCTATTTATTTAAAGTTCTTCAAGATCTACTTGAACGTCTGTTTTTGTGTTAAGAGTTGGAATAGCAAGATTATTTAACCTAATTTGACCACAGCGTTTCTTTTGTAATTTTTTTATTAGTTTACTCAAGTGTATTCTAGTTATGCATAGTATAACACACTTATGTGTCTTTATTAATAGATTCCCTGTGGCGGTCCCCACTGTTTATATAGAAGTTTGACCCCTTCATTAATACGTGGTGAATTGAAAAGATTTCATTTATTTAGCCTACTTTCATATGTCAGTAAGTCTGTGTTCGCGTGTGTCTGTGTATATTTCTTTATTTATTACTTGAAAACTTTTGAACCGACAGACGGATCTTCTTGAAACGTGGCATGCTTATTTAAAGACGAGAGACTATTTAGCTTTTAAATACAGTACTTTAAATTTTAAAGTATTTTAAATACAGTATTTTTAAAAAAAATTTCTTTGCAGGCCCTTACGATATTAGCGCGTTTTCTAATGTTTTATTTATTTATTTATTTATTTATTTATTTATTTACTTATTTATTTATTTTTGTTCTAACCCTTTTATTTTCTCCGATGCGCAATTAGAGCGCTATAAATGTTAGGCTAAATCTGTGATACCCTGAGGTGCTTATCTATACACGAGGCGGAAGGATACATGACATCTATGTGACAAGGCTGCATTCTAAGTTGAGACAGAGAATAGCAGATATTTGTTCAGTTGCTTTCCTTCAACCAATTACCTTTGAACGTAACTGAAAAAGTCGAGAAGGAAGAACATTCCAGAGCCAGAAGCAATTAGATTTTAATTATTTTCGTAGAAGGAAACTCTTTTGTGAGTTTGTATTTTCCATTTGCCTAATATGCCAGAAACAGTGAAAAATAGGGCTTGGAATGAAAAGAAGTAATGGAGGGAGTTTTCAACATCAGCTCTCTAACCTCAATCTCGGGGATGATTTTTCTTCGTGAGTTGAAGTGAAAAGATTCCGTGACATTTTTTCTGTGAGCCAATCTGGCCGTAATGTAAATAATCAGAAATTGAAATTAAAAGAGAAAGATAGAGGGCGCTAAGAAAGGGACATTTCAATGAACGGAATCTGATGCTTTTTTTTTTTCATTCAGAGTTATTCGAGTGCGAAATTAAATGTATAAAACTTAAACCCGATTCCAGTTGTTTTTGATAATAATTTTTTGATGTTTAAATTTATTAAACTTTCTAAGCAAATATCTGTTTTTAATAGCAAAAATACTGTTTATTTTTCGCTAAGAAAATATGAGTATCCTAACTGAAATTGATTAGCTTAAGAAAAATACTGGTTTATTAACATTTTATTAATTAAAAAGTAAAATTATAAAAAAAAAAATTAAAAAAAAATGGTTTCTTTCATAAAGAAATACTGCAAAAAATAGTTATGACTTGATCTGTGTTTTTTTTTTTGTTTTTATTTGTTGCCACAATTATGACTATATTTTTGACATTTCAAAGAAAATGTATCAACAATGTAGTCATGATATAATAAATGCTACTTAATGTATTAATTTTCGGATTTAAGTTCTTTATTCCGAGGATTTGTTTTACATTCAATTTTTTTTTAACCTACACAAAAATCAAATACTGTAAGTAAACAGTGACATAGATAGCTTTTTCTTTTTCTTTTTTTTTTTTTTTGGCGTAAAGACGATTATTCAAAATTCTGTCCTTAAAGTCCAAACATCTTTTTCTCCTTTGGAATTAATTGATATTTATCAAATTCGAATGAAACAGGACAAAATAGTGCCCTGAAGCAGTGGCGGCTCGTGGCTGTGAAGTTAGGTGAAGAGCTAGTAGGACAATAATTATATTATAATATATAATAATATATATATATTATAAATATATTATAATTTATAATATATATTATAAATACATTATATATTATAATTTATAATAATATATATATATACAGTAAAACCCCGTTATTACGCTCCCGCTTATAGCACTATCCCGTTCTTTACGCTCTTTTCATACGGTCCCTGGAATTTTCTATGTAACTCTGTATACTTTTACCCTCTTATAACGCTTCAAATCCCGCTTGTAGCGCTTTTTTTATATCGAAAATTTTGTATCGAAAAGAAATGTAACACTAAAGATTCTTTTCTTTCCCTGGTAGGAGGGAATCTTTGAAATCTTTGAAGTGCGGGTCTGTGATACAGTAAGTTAGTGCAAAATATCGAAGCGGAAATCCCTTTCTGTAAGTGAAAAATTGCAAATTCTCCGTAAGTACGACGAGAATTCTACACTAAGTCAGAAGGATTTCGCAGAATCTCTAGGAATTCCCTCATCCAGTCTGAGAACAATAATAAAATATAAGAATGGAATTACCAATGCAGCGAAGGGTGGTTGCAAACGTAAAAAAGTAAAGTGTGGAAAATATGAAGATGCCGAGGAAATTCTAATTGAATGGATTCATCAGTCCCGTGATGCATCAGTGCCATTAAGTGGCCCAATCATTCAAGAAAAGGCGCGTGAAATAGCGGGCAGTGCACTTAATCTGCTCCGAAAATATATTAGTGTTGCTCTTAGTGGTGTATCAATTGATGTTAATAGTTACTTGAACCACATTGAAAATGTCATAATTCATAACAGGAGCACACACACACGGCAAACCACATCAAAGATTTTTTCAATAGGAAATAAGCTCACATTTGCACTACATCTATTTCAGAATCAAGTATCTTTCCTGTAAAATGGTGTCTACATGTTTCCCCATTAATAAATCATTACCCGTCTATAGCGCTATCCCGCTTATTACGCTCGTAGGTCATGGTCCCTTGACGAGCGTAATAACGGGGTTTTACTGTATATATATATATATATATATATATATATATATATATATATATATTATAAATATATTATATATATCATATATAATATATATTATTTTTAAAAAATTTTTAATAACTTCTTCTTATCTTCGTCTTTCCAACGTGAAAATGATGTTTCTAGTAAAACACACACTATATCATAAACAGGATTCACATTTAAAACAGCTTAGCACTACGAAACAAGCCACTGGAAGAGAATATCGGTCTCTCTTGATTCAACTTCACCCGTACAGCGGGTGACGTAACGGTTGTCATAGCAACCATCGCCTCGGTTATGGATCTAAAGCTCCGCCTCTGAGGTTGAGAAACTGGAAATGAGGCCAAACTTCACTTGGTCGGTCTTGGTGGCGCTGGGTGCCAGAACTCGACGCGCGGGACTTATAAAATACAAAAATACGTTTCTATTAAAACCAACATACGTTTTTAAAGGAATATAAAGTTTTTCTTATAATAATTGTTATATTATAAATAAATAATATTAATTTATTACAAATAATTGGTGAAGTGCCACTTCACCTACTTCCCCTGAATAGCCGCCACTGCCCTGAAGACAAAAGTTCAAATGTCTGATTCTTAATGGCAGCTTCGTGATGTATGAGTGTATATGTTACAGGTAGACGTAGAAAAAATGGGTAGACCTAGGTTTATCCGGATCACTAATGTCTTTATATAATTTCAAGTTAAATCTTATGTTTTCTTGTCTGTGTTTTAAAGTTAATTTTTATTCCTTTTGTTGAAGGATTACGTTACTTGTTTAAAACAAGATAAACTAGAATGACACTTAGATGTACAGATTGTTCCTTTAACCGTACATGAAGATCTCTTTGTTTTACACTTTCATTACAGTTAAATACAAAGAATGTAACATTAATCGAGCTCGAGTGGATAATCGCGTTTTATCCGGGTAAATCTAGGTCTATCCATTTCTCTAACTTTACCCCTAACAGTCTGACAGATGAGTCGTGACGATCGAGATTTCTCGAGATTCACGTAAAGACCGAGACAATAACCTCTTTCCTAGGCTTCTCGCAAAACGTCGACATATACACACACATACACTACTTTACAAAGCAGTGCACGCAAAATTAATATTGCAATTAAGTAATTGCAAGTAACATTGCTACTCTAAAGAGATTTACTAGATATGCTCAGCTATCTATCGCATGGAGAATCAAGAAAAATAAACGAGTAAGAAATCCAAAAATGGGGTTTAAATTCAGCTCCCAAACTTCTATAGCTGTGCTCTGTGTTATCTAGTCTCATCATTACTAACACTCTGTTGCTATGCTAGCTAACAGCTAATCACGTGACACTGAAGTATACAGTATATAGCTGAATCTCTTATTTCCTCAAGAATTAAATTACAAACGGCACCTGATCTCCTTGATCCGGCTACAGGTTTTTCGTTACTTTCCAAATTGCGTCATCAGCCACAATGAAGGCTAACATCTGGTTAATTACAAGTGGTACAGACATCCACACACACACACACAAACACCACCCACCTCTAGTCTCAGTTCTGTCTCTCAAAAAAGAAAGTGAAAAAAACCTGCAGAGGAACGAGTTGATCCCGTTTCCTATTGACAACAACTACCAGTGTTATGGTTCACTGTTTTTATTTCCAGTTTTCTTATTATTTTTCTATTAAAATATTATTGTGGCTTCATTAAGTTTTACCTCGCGACAATTCCAGCAGCCACCATTAAGCATAATTGCCATCCATTGTTCTTTGTTCCGCTTCCGATAATAATTATTGAAAAATAAAAATATAATGCAATTGATACTGTGTGGGAAAGAACTTTGCCCTTTTTTTTTTTTTTGGAGTTTTCATTTGTTGATATCTGTGTTAAAAAATTGCTGAATTTCAACTTAACTTCAGCCATTTTTTTTTTTCTAGTTATCATTGAAAGCTTTATGTTCCTGATAAATTTATTGACAGAGCATTCGACTATTACTGTTCTATTTGAATATTTTTGTTCTCTGTTTGTCCCTTTGTCTGTTTGTAAGCGCAACACGCTAAAACGGCTGTACAGGTTTTTATAAAACTTGGTAAATAGCTTATGTACGGTCCAACTGAAAAGATGATCACAACTATTTAGCTGCTGGCCACCTCAAAACTCATCCTCCAGTTCAGCACGCCTAGCCTTCACTATGTGTTGGATAGCTTACGCCTAGTGTAATTATATCTGTAAGTTCTTCCATTAAAGTCATTTTTAATCTGAGATTAGTGAAGACCAGTGAGTATTAATCTACGTTTAGATTAATACTAGGTTTATTTCTGAAGTTGTGATGCAAGAGAGAGGTTCCCCTTTTTATCTAATACAGAAAACGTACATTAATTATCACACATTTATAAAACGATTGTTGCAGCGCTAGAACATCAATTCTGTGAACTTGGAGAAGAGAGATAGAGAGCAAAATACGTGAACCTACTCCTATTTAAAGATGAACTATAATAAATATCGTAAATTTAAAAAAAATCGGCCAACCGTTTTAAAGGGATGCTCATATAAACAGTTAAACAAAGACACAACAAATGTTCTAGTTAAAAAAGTAAATTTTCTTTGTGAACATATGGCTACAGACATAAGGAACTGAGTTCGAATGGTAAGATCTCTTGTTTTTATTTCTTTCCTTTCTATATCAAAATTGCTCTTTAATTTAATATTCTTTTTATAGAGTAAATAATACAGGCTTTTCAATCATTTCTTAACACAATAAAGAACATTTTAGTTTAAGGAAAACTGTGTTCATTCAAGCAAATGTAATTCCTTTCCAAATCAAGAAAAGGAAGGAAACTCAATTGAACTATCTTTTCTTTTTCTTTTTGGAAGACTTCAATTTACTTCCCAGTGAGGAAAAATTTAGAACAACGAAAATTTCTTGTACATTTGCCAGTAGTCAAAAATTTTCGGCATTAGTAATGTTTATCTAGCACTTATGTAGGGTTAAGTAAATTTAGAGTTTATTCAGTGCTTCTATTTAAAACCAAGAAGTGCCTAAAAAAAAATTGAGGCCTATTTTCTTTCTTTTATTTTTTTTTTAAGTCTTGAAGATAATTAATGAAAAGTCACCTATTTTTTTATTTTAATTGTTTTTCATTTCAATTATAATACGTGGTAAATATAGACAGAGATTTTGTTTTGATTTTCTGCAAAAAAGAAAGTTAATTAAAAATCCGGAAATGCCTCTCTTTAAGTTCTCTGAATCCAATTTTAATTTCGAAATCATATACAGTCAAACCCTCGCTATAGTGAACTTCAAGGGACCGAAATTTCGGTTCACTATAACCGGGAGTTCACTGTATCCGTTCCGTTATACGTGCATTGCACGGCAAGGGACCAAACATTTCGTTCATTATATCCAGGAGTTCATTATAATGCCGTGTTCACTATAGCGGGGTTTGACTGTATATAAGCTCGTACAGACATTAATGGGATTCCTAAGCGGATTTAAATCATTTATCATCGATAGAAATGCATTATTTTGTTTCCACTCATTTTCTATGAGAATTTTTTTTGTTTTGAGAAGGACCCATATCGAAAAAAAATTAAAATACAAAAGTTATGTAGTCTTTTTTCCTTAAATGTGCATGCAATGTTTCAAGACGATTCTTCTAGTGTTCAAAACTTATTAAGCACAACGAGAGACTGATTTGTCGAGTCCTTTTTTCCTAGGAGAGTGTAGACCTAACATTATTGAAACGCCATTTGGTACCCAATTGCGAAAGGAAAGGTCCCTTTAAAATAATTTCAAGAAATATCTTTATTAATTCCGAAATTTTCTAATTCTTTGCTTTTTTTTTATGTGAAAGTTTCTATAAAACAATTGACATTCCTCCTATTGTGTCTGAATTTGCCCAGTTGACATAGATTTGTTGCTTCCCCTAAACTTAGAAACCCTTGTTTGGATGCAACTTTCACACTTCGCTGCCTGCGTTAATAATGCGATCATCTTTTTTTTGTATATTTAAGTAACAATATCAATCCGTGTCCTATGGTTTACCTGAGATGCAGAACAGGAAGTAAATCCACAGACTCAGGACGCAAATACCTTTCTGTAATTTTCTGTTTGAAACACTTCCTAACTAAGCGTGGAGAATTCCTCTTTGTAGCTAATGGTCTAACAATAGAACACGAAGGATCGCTCCAATTAAATTCAACAAAAATTATCCGTTGTTAGCTGTAGATGACTGGCAAACATTCGCAGCAAAAAAAAAAAAGTACTGTGGACTAAACAAATAGTTCTTCAGTAATTTTCTCTCAAAGAACAAATAATCTCTTTCTAACTATTTGCTACGGAAACAGTGTATTTGAAACAGTTATTTTGAACTATAACTTGCATCCATTTTAGTACTGAATACATTTATTACTACAGTCGGACCTCTATTTAACAAAGTCGCTAAATCCCTAAAAAAAGTTCGTTATATAGAAAATTCGTTAAATAGAGATTCACCTTTTATTATTCAGTAAGTAAAAAAGTAATAATTTTAAAGACATAAAGCATTCATTACCAAATGCCTACTTAAATTTTACTAATAAAGTCTGTTAATTTTCTCTGAGTTTTTTTTTTTTTTTTTGGAAAAAGGATTTTTGCTCAACCCCTCCAGTATTTTCTTCAAATTGTAATCCGCGTCGGATTGTTTCAAATGATTTTAGCATTTCATCATGCATCATGATCATTTCCATTTTCATCATCTTCATTTTCATCGCAATTCATTGTATTGTTTTTATTTTTCACACTGTCCAAAATATCCGATTCAGTTAGTGTTTCCGAGGTCTCAAATTCAAAATCAAGTGAAAGATAATCATCAATCAACACATCATCGTTAATTTCTTCTTTTTCCCTCAGCTGTACCCACATTTCTTTAATTTCCTCTAAGGAAATATTAATAATAAAAACATTTCAAGGTGAAAAAAAATAGATACCACGAAAAAGTTCATTAAATAAAAAATGCACTTCGCTATTTGGAGGTTATTTTACGAAGAAATTAGCAAAATGTTCTTGGTTCCAAAGAAAAGTTCGCAAAATAGAGAAATTCGCAAAATAGGGGTTCGTTAAATAGAGGTCCGACTGTACTTTCATCGCGAGTAAGGGACTAAATTTTGAGGACTGGATTTTGAGACATTAATTTTGAGGACTGGAAAGAGATGAAGATTAAAACAGTGGTGGTCATATTAGATGTTAGACGATTAATAAGCATCACATCAAATTTTAATGAAACCGGTCTGACCGTTTTAGCGACTTACTTCGGGGAGCGTTTTAGGGGGATGGGAGGTGTGGAAAGCACAACAAATGGGCCTGTGTTTAAGTTGAATTATTAATATGCTACGTTATATTAATTTTATAATAATTTATAATCTAATGGAAATCAATCAGGTCGTTTTAGCGTAATGCACTATAAACAGACAAACATAAAGGAAGGGAAAAACACCAACAAAAGAGAGAAATACTTAACTGAAATAGTAACTTCGGAGTCATTAATAAAAAGTATTAATCAAAAACTTTTGCTTTAGCAGGGACTTACGCTTAATTATTACTTGTATCTATAACAAGGTCTTCACAAGGTATGAAAATACTGTAAAGTAATTTTCGAAACATATAACAGAATGTTTCAAAACGTTTAAAACGTTTGAAAGTTCTGTCAAAAATCAAGTTAATGTACCTAAAATGAAAACTATAATTCCAAACTATAAATTCATTACAGTTTATAGTTATAAGTAAGGTTTGTTTAATACTAATAATACTATTCTTTTCTTCTTGTGAGAAATGAAACAGGCCTGCAAAATTAAATTCATTAATTTTTTTTTTAACTTTGAAAGATTATTTTATTATTATTCATGAGTATAATTAAAAAAAAATATTTCAAACATTCTGTCACTTCGAAAACTTTGTTACTTTGCAAACAGCAATTATTTTTTGCAGAAAAAAAATCATAAATGGCGTATTTTTTACATTCTAACAATAATATTTTACGTTTTTAATCTGAATCTGGATTTTAAAATCTGTATTTTATATATTTATCAACAGAAAACAATCTTAACAGTAACTGTTTTTTTTTTTAAAAAAAAAACTAAGTTTTGTCATTTTTTGTTTGTTTTGTTTTTTTTTTTTTTGCTTGAAAACTTCGTTTTATGAAATCGTCTTTTGTAAAAAAAATCTTTCTTGCAAGAGAAAACCGAATTACATTTTTTAATTCAGCGCTCACAAACCTACAAAAGCAACTAATAATAATAAAAACAATTTTTCCCCAGTGTGTAATTATAAAAGTAAATTATTCTTTCTATGCCTTTCATATAGTTCGTTCTTGTTTTATTCTAATTACGAATATCATTAATTAAGGTAGGAGCAGCAATCCCTGTAGCGATCGCATAATGCCCCACGGCTTCTATACAGAGTGAATGTATGGGTCACATAAAGGGAAACAGAAAGGTTACCTTATAAAAGTAACTGTCTTGGAGATAGGCCTATCAATCGTAATATATAACAGCAATGAAGATTACAAATATTGAGTCTCCATAGGAACCCATAAGTTAAGGAGAATATTATTTATTTACTTATTTCTAATCGTATATTAGTTTCCATAATATTCCTAACGTAATTAGGAATGAAAATCCATAAAAAAATGGAAAAAAAAAAGAAATTAAATAATAAATAATAATAATCCTCAAAAAAAAAAATGAAAAAAAAAAATGTCCCCCATGGAGAATCGAATACGGGACGATAATAAAAATAGACCAATCAATGAATAGATCAATGAGGGAAAATCAAATGACACAGCCTCAAACTGACCAATCCTGAATTTCTGGCGACGGACAGACAGAATGAGTAAGGATTTAAGACTCTTGTATGAGCTTCGCTCTGAATAGAAGCCTAAAAACACCATCTTTAGTTGCCAAATGTCATTTTCTGTTGTAACAGCGCCACTTGGCAATGAAACATTTTGTTTTTGATTTACTTTTTTACCGTTCTGTCTGTTTAGATCCTGTATCTTGAGTCGATTATTTGACAAAAGTATGTTACTATTGGAACAAATCTTGCTGTTATTTTTAAAGCTTTGCATTGCTTATTTTGCAATGATTTGGCTATTTTATAAACTGATTTTACAAAATCGATGATGGAATCCCAAATGATTTCTTTTTGTGAAATTTGAATATTTGTAGAACTTGATTTGAATGAAAAATGATGTATCACCTCAATCATGATGGAAATTTGAAACCATTTGAAATGATAGATCTAATAAATAGATATTCTTTGAAACTTAAACGTCAAAATTGCCAGATTAGTGTTGAACTTCGAGGATACAATAATATCTATGACCGTTAGATGCAAAAAGAAATTTCTCATCCATTTAAAGAATGTTATGAATATAAACTGCTAGTTACAACACCATTTCACGTAAACAATAATATGTTTCCTTTTTGTTTTGAGGCCTTACGTATCTCGACTTAGCAGATATTTCTGCTATTCTTCTGTTAATTCATCAATACAACTTCGATTTTAAGATAAAGTTTTAAGTTCCTGTTTTATCCTTTTGTAGCAATCTGAAAAGGAATAGATGGAACAGCCGATAGACAAAGAGAATTTAGCGGAACCATTCTTTGATCTGCCCATCTTTGTGGCCAACATAGATACTGTCTTTTGTACATTTGCAGAGGCATGTTGTAACACATGACCGCCTTCAAAGGTGAAGCCAAATGCTGCCAATCTCCGTTTGTTTGCGGAACAACAAGAAACAAGAAGGATCCTCTGGAATGTTCGGTATCTCAGTTGGATAGAAGAACATCTCTATCTTTCACGTCGTGGTCAGGTCTATAACCTCCACTTCCATAACGCAGATTGTAATTCTTTGTTTTTGTTATTTTTTTTTTGTCTTCTCTTTTCGTGATGGGAATGCACAGGTTGTTTTAGTGTAATATTTGTTTTACCACGAGGCAACTACAAAGGCTGTAATCGAGGAGACGGGTTGGCAAGAAAATTAAAAATCTTATGTGTGAAATAGCCTTTATTGTATGAACTAGAATTATAATTGACTCGTACAACCTCATTACGAAGCTCCTCAAACGGATTTAATTTTTTTTAAAAAACAAACCTACTAATTTGCAGACTTGTCTTTTTATATATATCACATTGTTTATCTAATTTGAAATAATAATAAACAAAGATTTACTAATAGAATTACGAAAACGAACTCTTTTAATAAATAGCAATGATTCCTCAGGGTGGTTTTTCTATAAAATTAATCTCACTTTTTTATCTAATTAAAGAGAAAAAAAATGTAATGATATTACTTTTAAGTTGCTCAATTAAGGTGCTGTTTCACGCTCGTTGGCGATCATCAGCCAGGAGAAGTCACTGTAAATAACAAGGTCTCGCTACTGAGGCTGATATGAATAAGACATCGGAAGCGCAGTGGTCGCCAACGAGCGTGAAACAGCTGTTCCAGGATGTCACTTGTGAATAACTTGGTCTCATCCATTGTTGTTTTTAAACGTTTCAAATGCGCAGTTTGAAGTCTTATACTTTAAAAAAATTCATTGAGGCCGCTCGTCGTGGCACATGAATTTTCTCATTCGTTTTTTCCTTTAGTGAGTTTTTCTTTGTGTAATTTATTCCTTGAGGCACCACTGCGCTTCCGATGAATTATTATTGTCTTTTTTGTTTGGTTGGGGGGGGGGGTATTTCATTTTATTTTATGCATTATTTTAATTTTACTTTCTTACTTCCTATTTTTTTATTTTTTGTCATTTTACTTCAATTTTGAGAATAAAAAAACCAAAACCACTATTGGCCTCAAGTGTCCTTTCAAAAGTGAAATATCTTGGCACGTCTGATATTTTTTTCACATAAATATTGATATATTGCTTAAGTTCTACGGTATGTTTTTCTACAGTAGCATATACGTTCCAAAGAATATCGTGCAAATAATGACATACAATATATACATAGAATAATATTAATTAGGTTTATTTGAGCATATCCAACCATATTTAATTAAAAAATAGCCGGGTACCGTCGCTTCGCTCCGGAACCCTTGCATATGTAGCATGAAAAACAAAAACTATATTTATTTAGCAAATTAATATCGAGATCGGAGAATATACGATTTCCCTGGCCGTTGTAGCTTCTCCGCTTAACTCACGTGTATTGCGGGTTGGCGCCAAACACCTGGGGTTGTCAAAAAAAAAGCGTATTTTTACCTGTCACAGGTGTGATATCTATGTAATAGGTATATAAAAAACGCGGGTATTCGAATGCAACGTTGTGTAAAAATCTCTAAGCAATCGATGAAGAACTTTCGGAGATTTAAGATTTTGAACAAACGAACAGTTACATTTTTATTTATAGATAACATAAGTCAATTTTTAATACAGTAACAAATTTTTATAAAGTAGACTTTTTTTTTCCCGTGTAAAAAAAAAACAAACCCAAACCATTTCTTGTAAATTCACGGGATAAGATAGGGAGTGTTGATATTCTTACTATGGCCGACCATCGCACGGCAGTTTTTCTAGGAATGAACCCCCCCCCCCCTGAAAGGTGTATATCTAATGTGTGGAAGTAGCGACAAGGACTAGGCATTAATTTCAAACGAAACAATCCATTTCTTTGTTTATAAATAACAAATATACACACTTATATATTGTTATTATTATTTTATTTAGAGTTGCCGTGATGGGTTGATTAGTGAACAGGTGGTTTAGTGAATTTAAACGGATAAACCGTGGATTAATTTTTCAACTCGAATCAATTCATATCTTACGTAATTACTGAACAAATAAATATGAATTCAATTATTTTAACTGTTCACAAACCGAATAGAAAACGATGTTATGAATGATATTTTTTGAATGAGCTATTTATCTTGAAATATATTCATTCATAAATGAATAAAATATAAAATATATGGGTTTATTAAATACAGTTCACCTAAAATACTTCAAATATTTACTTTAATAAATTCCGCACATAATTATTTTATATAAATTTTTTCCAAGCAATTTATCCGTTTTATAATAATATCAATAAATCTGTCTAATAAATAATTTGAATATTTGTAACTCGAATTCTTTGTTAGGAAACACAGAGACCGTTTCCGGTGTGAAATACTGTATTTTGTTTATGTATTCTGATGTATCATTTTTTTAGTATATTATTTCTATATCAAACCAAACAACAAGAAGATTCCATTTCAAAAATGCAATGGATAAATTAAATTTCCTGTAGAAATAAGAACCGGAAGCAGCAAAATATTATAATATTATAATAAGTTCTTATACATAATCTTTTTTCCTCCAATTCCTCAAATCGGTCAGGATATTTTTTCCTGGTTTTTTTTTTTCCTTTCCTTAATCAAAAACTACCCACAACGACACCAAATCCTCGAGGTGATTTGCTTACCATATTTGACTGCAAGGCTGCGTTTTAATAATTTTAAAGGTGATTAGTCAGAAGCAGGAAAAAGTAAAAAACGAAATTGCTGTATTTATGAAAGGATTTTTCGATGACTTTCCTCTGAGAAGGAAAAAAAAAATACTGTTTTGTTCGAAGAGAAAGTCACTTGCCCCACCCACTTTCCAGTCACTGACATTGTATACTCTCACAGAATTACAAACAGCCACCATTTTTTCTTTATATTCAAAAGCCATCGCTTTTCTACTGTTGAAGCCATTACTTCCATTTTTGGTGGCGTTGCATTGTTTGTCCTTTCCCTCTATCTTCTCTATTTTCTTTCTTTCTTTCTTTTCCATCATAAAGTACTAGTTTGAATTAGTTTACCCCAGTCTTTATCTACCTGAAGTATTTTTTTTGAACAGTTGCTAAGTTTTTAATCAAGCCTAGCGTCCGAGGAAAACTCAGCCTCTTTGCAAAAGGAATAAATTTCTATTTCATAAGGATTTGTAGTGCTTTAGCAAATGTATCCAGCCAGGGAGAGCATCGTGGAACGTAACTTGAAAAATGACATTTGCTTGTATTCTTAAAACTTCTCTATGTTATATTACTAAAATGCAACATAGTGTATGTTAACACACTTGGATTTCCATTATTAAAGTTTTAAATTTAAATTAGGATTTCAAAAAATACCAATTTTCAACCTAGAAAATCTGTGTTTTTGTTCTGTAGGAAAAGCATAAACTTCAAGAGACCTTTTAACCTGACTACTGTTGAACACTCTCTGATATACATGTATTGTTTAAAACTAGCCGCTAGAATTCTGGTTAAACCTATTTGCATTTTCTTATGTTTACCCTTCAAGAAATTTGTATTTTCAGTTTTTAATACAATTGATAGTAATTTCCTTGAAGTATATTTCTGTTTTACTAAAGGATACGTTAACGAAGCGACGTATTGTAATATACTTACTGGATGTTTTGAGGAAAAAAAACCCTGTATTTAGAGGATTAAACCGCCAAATAAAGCATGTTTTTCTGTATCCTAGAATCACAACACAGCGAATCGAAACTAGATTCAGATTTTTATTTTGTAGAAAGACATGTTATCTTTGTTAATTTGTAGTATTTTATTTTTAGATATGTTATCTTTGTCTAAAATGCTGAAACCTTGTTTGATTTAGTCTAAATGCTCTTGTGGGTTCGATGGGCCAGTGGTTTAGGCGGTGGTAGCCTGCGGGCTGTAGGACACGAGTTCAATTTCTCGGCCAGGGATTTTTTTTTTGCTAATGTTAGTCAGTCAAATAAGGTGTACTTATTAACTGTATACCTGTGGTATAGGTGCTAGTTTATTATTTATAGGTGCTGAATTTTTCTTTGGATCTTTCTCCCGAGATTTCTAGGGTTTACCCAGCCCTCTGTAAAAGGAGACGAAGGGGTTAGTAAAGGGAAGGAGTGACTACCCAATCTTAACTTCATCTTATGTTCGCGAATCGCCAGGGACCCCATGCTTTAGAGGCGCCTACTTGGCCCATAAAAGGAGATCCTTTAAATTCACTTTGATTTCAGTACATTTTTTTAACCATTCATTTGTAACAGTCTGACTTACGAACTAATTCATCCACCCAAAATCTAATCAACTGATCAGTATTTTTGTTGCATCACACGTGGAATAAGAATCCGGTTTTGTCATGGCTCCAGAATTAGTCTTTTTTTTTTTTCCTGTATCTACTTCTTGAAATCATTCCTTAGCTGGAATAATATATAGCATAAAGAAATCATTCATATAAAAGGAAAACGAAGTAAAGCAAAGGAGTTAATTGAACCTATTCAGCTCACTGCATACTTTTGTCCTATATTCCTGTTATTTTTTTTAAGGTCATATATAGATTCCTTTAATTTAGTATGATCTTTTTTATTTTTTTTCCTAGCATTACACAATACATTTTACCGAAATCCCTGTGGATATTCATCTCGGCTCTATTCTACAACAGGATATTTTTTTTTTCTAGAACAAACATAATCTTCGTCCTGAGCCTAGAATAATATTTATATGTATAAAAAGTCGACATTTGTATCCAAGACATGAGTCTGCATTTCGAAAAATTAAATTTTTAGAACAATTTTAGTTAATAATAGGGAAAAAATAAAAAAAAAGGCCTTAGATAAAGCGAAATCGAAACTTTTTCAGAAACTTAGAGTATTTGCCCGTCATATATTATGACAGACAGAAAATTAAAATGAATGCGTTGAAAATCGATCCCGGGAATAGTGACGATATCACCTCTGTTGCTTTCCGAAAGATCTTCTGCCGTGATTAAATTGCGTGTGCACTCTTTCATGACCGTGTGCCATTACAGGGTTCTTTCTTTGGATCAAGATTGTTTAGGAGCATCACAATTGATCCTTTCTTCAGGCTCAGCTGATGAAAATGTGAGAGTGAGAAACTCTGCAGGGTAGTTTCGTTCATCACTTGGGTAATACGACACTACTACATCTGCACTGCAGTAGATGCGAGACTTGCCGGGCAGCTTTCTGATCTCTACACACAGAAGGATATATACACAGAATTAGAAAACTATGTATATATGCAAAATAATAAGCTAGAACATGAAATTCAAGACCATCCCATGTTACTTGTATAATTAATTCCTTTATTAATTGAATCTTACTTTTATTAAGCTTTATTTCAAGCAATACATTTTTTTTTATTTTAATCAATATTATCTGTCTTTATTTGCTAATTTTTCTAACAAAAATTGTGGCTCATACAAGCACTATGCCTGTTGGATGTCTTCTTATTAATAACTTAAAGCTTGAAGGTTATAAAATTCCCATAGAACAACATTAGAAGCTAAACAATGAATTTCAGTCTGGGTTTTTGTGTGAATGTGTGTCTCCCTAATAAACTTTTGAACCGATGGACGAATCTTTTTGAAACGTGGCTTCCACATTTGAGGAAAAGAGACAATCTCAACTTTTCTCAAATAAGAATACCTTTTTGAGTCGAGCTGATACTTTTCTGTTCTACGTTTTTTTTCCGTTTGTGTCGTTATCGAGAAGTTAGCAGGAAAGGCTGACAAAAATTCCGTAAAGAAAAAGAAGTTTAATTGAAACAATGTTTTTCTGTCCATGTCTTAAACATTCAGTACGAATACACTTATTAATCCTCTTAATGAATGCGCGAGCTGCGATAAAATTGAACTTGGAAACGGATGACTCAAGTACATAAGGGTGGATTTAATTACATTTTTTTCCATTTTCAGATAAAGGGGATTAAAGGGAGAATTTTTTAAAATTTCAATTTTTTTTCCTGACTTAAAAATAAATAAGAAAAGTAGATTTCAAATTCTTGCAGTAGCTTCTTGTATACACAAAATAATAAATGCTTGATAATAGTAGTGGAACCTTTTAAAACGGGGCACGAGTCTAGTTTATTCTCAGCGGAATAGGAAGCAGCTTGATTAATATTTTTTTTAATGTTCTGTTTTCCGTCGGATGAATTTCATTCAACTTGCTTTGTAATCTGGAGGCTATTTGTCGATTACAGGTCATTCGGGTTCTCGGAATTCGTTGGTTAATACAGTTTTATGTTAATAGGTAATGCGATGTTTTATTGACGGAAGTTTCCTCTGACAAAAAATAAAAAGGAAATAAAAAAATAAAACAAATGGATTTGGGAAAATTGCTTCCCTTGTTAAACATACGTTTAGACAAGAGAATCACAGGTGAATAGAATATAAAAAAGGTAATTTCCTAGCGGAGTAATCACTCAAGTTTTTATTGAATCCCATGTAAACATTCAAATTCTTGGGAAATAAAACAAATTAACTGCGGTTGTCCGACATCCTTGGAACCCCCTGAGGCAGTTGCTTGTCGAGTTCTGATGCCTGATCTCCCAAAAGACTCTTTTTAATAAGATTTTTCTTTATTATATTTTGCTTAAATATTCAAACTTTCATCCCGTAAGATTGGTTACAATTGTTTCGTTTTTGTTAGTGCTCATCAAGTCTGAGTAGTCAAGAAACAAAAGATTGGAATTTTAATATAATGCTACATATATGTTTTATGTTTATGTAGTGAATGTGGGTGGCCGAGAAGCCAAGCACTGCGACCGGAGGTCTATTGTACTAACCCACGGAAAGAAGGACAGATGGAGAGAAAGACTGGGAAAGTATGGTGGGAGAAGTGCAGGGGAAACGGGAGAACCCCGAGAAAACCTGCCCAGCGCGGATCGTCCACCATCACGAAACCCACTTGAGAACCGAACCCCGGTACTCAGAGGTGAGAGGCCGATGTCAGAGCGACAACGACAACCGCGCGGCCTAATGCTACATAAGTTAAAGTTAATAAATAGCAGTTCGTTTTGTTTATTTCTAGCTGTTGAGTAGTTTTTAAGAGAAAACCAACAGTCCGGGATATAAGTGGATCACACAATATAATTCTGTAAATTTAATGTAAGTTAGGGAATATTTTTGTTTGTAACTTCGATGCAAACCTTCTGGTGTAGAGTCTCAGTTTCTTTCTTATAGTGATGGGAACTTTATGATACTGGCGTAAAGGAACTCCGATACAGCGGTTTTATAGTACAAATAACACAATCCCTTAGTTATTTAAACACAAACGGAGTTTTAAGTAATATTAAAACAGAAGGGGAGATAAAAAATGTGTAAAAAAGCTTTAGAAATAGCCATAAAATTCTAATACATCTCCCTTAATGGAATATATTGTAACGAAAATATGAATTATCGAAGCGAAGTCTTTATTATCTGTGCGCCTTATAATCTCTGGTTGAATAAAATTATGATGCTCATTCTCAGCAACTGCACCACCGTTGACCATGGTGTTTAGCTTAACATTTGCAGGTAAAAACTTTAAAAAAAGAAATTCTGAGCATTTGTATGTACAACTAGATATTGCAAGAGCTACAAAAAAAAAAAGTTAATTAACGGTACCTGGAAGACCGAGCTTTGCTTGATAAAGTAAAACGAAAATAAAGTAAGAACACTATAAATAATGACATGGTTATTTCAACCCCTTTTCGGTGAAACGGACAGCTCCGCGGTGAACACATGCGATGTTGAAAGGAAAAAGTTTGAAAAGTTATTATTAAGTAAAATTATTATATTACTACAGGTAATAATTAAGTTATTATTTTATTACATGTAAAACGCACAGAACACGAATTTATTAAGAATAAAATAACACTAAAATAAAGTAAGAAACACTGTAGACAGTAACTTGGTACCCAGGTCCCAGGTCAATCATTTACCTCTAAATGAGTTTTCCCGAAGTCAAGACCTAGCTAAATCGCTTCCTCTCATCCGAAATTGATAGATTCACCTCGTTTCATCAAAATCCTTAGACCCATTTTCAAGATAAAATTTATAAAAATTGCTCACTTTATAGTATTTGATTTGATGTGTTTTATAAAGAATACAAAACTATATGCAAAACTATAACGTGTTTTTTTTTTTTTTAAATAAATGTAGTTGTATTTGGAAAAAAAAAAACACCTATTAACAACTTGCGTCTTCAAGAAACTTCTTCTAGGGAAAAATCATACAAACAATTTATCTCGTGTATGAATTCGTCAGGAGACGTTAATATATAAAATACAAATATAATATATTTATTAATGTTTCAATATATAAATTATTAAAGTAATCTGTAATAAATATTTATTTAAATTTATTAACTTTTAAAAGGAAGTCAGTCTTTATAATAATTTAGGCCTTACAACAAATATTTCAAGTTGCACTTAATATTAAAAGAAAAATGAGGATATACCTTTGCCAGTTGTAATTGGTTTAATGTTTTTTTTATTTGTGTTTTTTTAATTAAGAAAATAAGTATTAAAAAGTCTTACGAAGAATTACTTCCAAATAAAAAGATAATTCGCAGTAATTACGTTTAAAAAGAACTTCTAGCAACAGTGTAGAATTAGGATAATAGAATTTAAAAAAAATCACAAACATTTTAATACAACTAGGAAGTAGTTTCCTGTTTTCCTCAACATTATAAATATTGTTATTATTTCTTTCTCATAGCCTACATCAGGATTCTCCATGAAATGTGACCATAGAAACCTTTAAGCACTTTTAAATCCTATAATTTTCAAAATAAATGTGAAGTTTATTAAAAAAAAAATAATGACGACAAGGAGTAAACTTGTTCCAAAACAGCAGTGTTTTAAGTTAATATTTTTTAGTCGAACCTTAGGGTGCCCAAGATCAGAAACTGTCAATTAAAGCGACTCGTAGATGCTAGGAATCTTTCCTGGAGGTGAGCGTAGTTAACTGCTCCTGAAGCGAGAAGTCATATCTGTTTATACTCTGTCCAAAGAACCGTGAGCCCTGAACGATTAAGCCACCCTCACACCGCCACGCCCATAAACAATCACACGCGCGCACATCCTACCTGTCAGCAATGGTTCTTTCCTTTTTCATCTATTGGGCCTTTTTCTATAAAACTACGTTTTTTTAAAACTGTTACCTTTACTTAATTTTTATTTACACTTATTAAATGTGTGCAAAAAAAGTACATACAGGGTGCAATTGTGATACTTCTAAGCGTTTTAATGGTCAGTGGGTTAAAAAATATAAACGATACAATATGATTAGATAAATAAATATAATTTAATAAATTAGATACAATATAACAAAGAGCATTTACTAAGAATAAAATAAAAGGTAATTGTATAAGATAGTCATTTTTTATAAAGTATGTCATGAACCAAGTGACCCTGTAAAATGACTATCTAATGGCTACAGTCAGGAGATTTGGTGGAGCAAGTAGAACTGGGCGATAAAAGCTCGGAATCACATTTATCGTGATTTTAGGTGAAAGGTCCTGAGATGTAGAGTCACCTTTTTAGGACTAATGGTTGTTTTAATGTCCCGGAAAAACTTTGTGGGTTGTCGAGAAAGATTACTGCTTCGGTTTGTCAAATTTTTTATTGCTTCCTGTAGAATATTATTAAAAGAAATTGATAAGAAAAAGAAAACAAACTGAAGTAAGCATAAGTAATCATTTATAAGAAAGTGGAATAATCTTACGACAAAACGAGTCAATTCACAGTTTTATAATTAACACAAAACCAAGCGCCCCATTCCTACTATTTGCAAGCCATCAAACGCTTGCATTGATAAAAGTCACACCACTATTGATTGGCGCGGAAAATTCATTTATGCAAGCTATTGTAATTCGAAGGTCTAGTATAATTGCCATCACAATGTCCTCGGTGTATTGTACACCATTGTACACCATATAATTATTCACCATGGGCTTGCAGAAGGGCTTGGTTGTCCAAGCACTTACCCAGTGACCCGTAACCGGAAAGTAGCTACGTTGGTCCGAGGGTATCGGATTCGTTCTCAGTACAGTCGGTTCAGTTGAGATTACCCAAATTTTGTTCAATTATCACTACTTTCCTGGTCCAGTCAGTGGTCACCTAAAACCGGAAGTAACCTTTACTGGAAGTAGAATTTTTCTCCAAACCTCCAGGTCATGAGGAGTACAAAGATACTCGGTTGGGCTGTGGAGGATGTTACATATTCTACACTAGGGAATTCTAATAGCTGTAAAAGAAAATACTTTTATTGGTGTCTTGTTGACTGAGTGAGCATTCCTTATCGTGTTTAAATCAAAGAGTACAGCTAAATACAATCCGTCTCAGGTTTCTGTGGACCAATGCTGGGTGACTAACAGCGACTTGAGTAATGATGTTTTTCAGAACAATAAATACTGATAATTATAATTCATTGTTATATTGTGTATTAGATGGAATACCCGGGAGATCACTGCTTGTCTTTTAACAATGAGACTGATGGATATTTTCACCGTAACAGTGATTTTTTTAATTAGCAATTTTTTGCGACCACCAAACAGAAAAGAAAAACGTACGTCGATATCACTGGACATGACCTAAGAATCGTTTACAGAAATCTGAATAGATTGCAATGAAATGCTAAATTATAAATAAGGGTTTTGCGAGGTATTTTTAAAGAATGAACATTTAGTACATTTCAAATAATTGTCGGAACTTCATTCTTTAAATTAAATTATACGTATTACAAAAATCTGAAAAAAAAGATGATTAAAGACAGACAAACAAGCAAAGAAAAAAGAAAAAAATGTTTTTTGCATACTCATTCAATTACATTTTTGTCCCTCCTCTTCATTTTATTCACGCTAAATTCTTTCACGCTAAGTTCCTAGGGTCCACCTAGCCCTATGTAGAATGGTACCGGTTTCTTTCCAGGGGTTTAGGCAGGCGAGGTTAATGAACGTTGGGAGCCTCCAGCTCCAAATAGGCCATAGTAGGATATACCCACCTACCTTCATTTTATTATAAATCAATCACACAATTGCAAGCCTGTTTTACAAGAGTCATAAAGTAAAAGGATGCTAAATCTAATTTTTCGTCCCGCAATACTGGTACAGGTTTTGTATGTCCTAGGACATAGCTGTGACGTTATAAAAAAAAGTATAAGTGAAATGATAAGTGTTCTGTTGTATTTAAATAAAATATCTTGATGACTTAATGGAAACTGAGGAAATTTTAAAGCCAGTGATAAGGCTTATTTTTTTTTAATGTTATTCTTTTCATGAGGTGGAGTTACTGTGTTCATTAAGCAGAAAATGACTGTTGAAGATTCAGAAGCCAGAGTAACAAAGAAATAAAAAAAGCATTAAAAGGAGAGGGTAAGTAAATGTCGATGGTTCATCGCTTCGTATAATACATGGATCGTTTCGTAAATAATAGGACATTACAGCAATAACACATTAGTCTTATTCATTGTTTTTATTGAATTTTATTATGATTTGATGAATGGTGTCAGTGAAGAAGAATTATAACTATTTTAAAATTACAGCGTATTGCAAACATGAGTGGAAAAATTTTTTGTTTTCACTTATATTTTTTTTTTTGTAGTTAATCCAAAAATAATTAACAGTTTTCTAATATTTTTATGACTTCTTATAATGGCCTTAAATGAAATCTCATTTCTTGTATATTTTAGGTTGTTTTTTTTTTTTATTTTATTTATTTATTTTTTTACATTCCTCGTGGCTTTAACAGGAGTTAATGTTTAGTGATACAATGATCTTGACTGATGAATTGAATCAAATATAATCTTTTAATTTTTTATAAACTCATAAACTTATAAAACTTCCTTTATTTCATCCAACATCTCCAAAATGCGATATTTCGAAAATCTTCATCGGATTTTAATTGTTTGTTTTACTTTTGGTTGGTATGGCGGGTTGGAGGCGGCGGGTTCAATCCCCGACCCTCGGCGGTTGTCGGGGAGTTTTCTACGCTAAATTCTCCTCCAAACGGGTACTAGGGTCCACCCAGCCCTCTTCTGTGGAATGGATATCGAGTTTCTTTCCCCTGGAGACAGGCGGACGAGCATTGGTCTATATCTCAGTCCCTGGTCACTGAAACATAAGGGACCTTACCTCCAGCGCCCCCGTGGATACATTTCTACCTACCCTACTTTACAATTTCGGTAGAAATGTGATGAATTCGTTGAGCAAACATTCGGAAATCGAATGTTTGAATAATTGAAGAGCTCCGGGTAACAGGATGCCAAGATATATTCAGTGCCAAGTGAGATATAGGGAACTTAAATGAATGGAAATAAGATGTTGATAATAGTAATAAAAAACCTAGGGATATGTTCAAGCATTGGCATACCCAGGATTCTGGAATGGGAGGGATTTAAGGTGGTCGTAGTCGTTCAACCCCAGAAAAAAAAGATGTCGTGGCCTTTCCCAATGAACTTTCCAATCAAAAAAAAAAAAAAGTTCAAAAATCTTGATTTTTTTGCATACAACGGGAGGACTGCTAATGATCCACTGCCAACATTCCCCTCGATACGCCAGTGCGTTCAAGTATCAATCAAGTGCATAGTAAGAATGAGCATACAGCGTTGGGGGTGGGGGAAGGCTCATTTTCCAATGATTGAAGAGGGACTGACACCAAAATAATCACGCTGTGTTACATCATGAGAAAACATCGTACCAAATTTTTAAGAAAATCTGTCCAGCCCTTTTAGCGTAATGTATAAACAAAGGGACAACAAGAGAAATGTTCAAGTTAAAAAATAAGACTTTGCTGGCTCAGTCAAAAACTGATTTTATTTATTTATTTATTTTATGAGGAATTTGCTTTCTGACAGCAATTTTTGCACTAAGATAGTTTAATAAAGGCTTTTAGCTTCAGGCTAAACATGTCCAACATTTCGAAGTGCTATAAATTGTGAATTTTCATTCCCGATTATGATCTTGGATGAAAATGGAAAATCGAGATTCCATCTGCCTCCGTGGCGCAATCGGCTAGCGCGTTCGGCTGTTAACCGAAAGGTTGGTGGTTCGAGCCCACCCGGGGGCGATGTAATTTTTTTTTTTTTATCTTCATATTTTTCATTAAGTATTTCCAAATTCTTAATTTACTTCAGTTGTAAAATAATACTTTACATTTATGTTTCTAAGAATTTTTGCTCTCATGCTATGATTCAATATCTCTGATTTCAGTATGCGGGTATGTGTATATGAATACTTCCCTCCACACAGTTTTTGTTTTTTTGTTTTTCCTTAACTGTTTACGATACAGTGTTAGATGAAACCTGTAACATGCTTTGACAGCAATCGTTAGCATGAGTCTTTTTTTTTATTTATTAATCTTTTTTAAATAATAAATTATAACATTTTATTCGAGCCCAACAAGAATGAACAGGGCATCTCCTCAAGGCTGAGCTTGCTTTAATTTTACAATTTTTATTTTTTATTTTTAAGACCACATGTTTCAACATAAGGAATTCTGTCTCTAAGACCATTTATTTATTTATTTATTTATTTTTATTTTGATGTTTCAGGATCCCTCATTGGCTTAACTATAAAAAAGACCCTCATTATTCTTAAAATTGAGTTCAGGGGCAAATAACAAATAAGAATTGTGTGCATTCAGGGGCAAATAACAAGTGTGCATAAATGCTCCATAGAATTTAACTGTAGAATAATTTATTTGCATTAAATTAGTTTTCATTCAAAATAAAGCATAATCATTTACTATTTCGTTGATTATTAATATAATCCCTTTACTGTAATCCCTTTTTATTAGTGAAAAATAGAATAAGCTTTTCAATGTTTTATTTTGTATACATCTGATGATGAGGTCACACCTCGAAACATGTAATGTGAAGTTTATTATATCTTGGTTTATGAAGAATTTGTGTGCATGGTCCTTATTTCTATGAATGATTAGAATAAGCTTTTCTTTTAGGGAATAGCTATTAGGGGGTCCACCAAAAAAAAAAAAAAAAAAAAGAAGGGAAAAGGGGTCCATGGGTAAAAAAAAGGTTGAGAAACCCTGGTTTAGAGCAAAGAATGAAATATCTTTCTCTTATTTTGATTATGTGTACGGTTTAAAAA
Organism: Thereuonema tuberculata; assembly: GCA_023159025.1. Classification (NCBI taxonomy): domain Eukaryota; kingdom Metazoa; phylum Arthropoda; class Chilopoda; order Scutigeromorpha; family Scutigeridae; genus Thereuonema; species Thereuonema tuberculata. Next base: position 46,404,137 of record JAFIDM010001028.1, read on the forward strand.
ATATATCTTAATCAAATTTTTATGTTGTTTTTCTTGTTTGTTGTTTGTATTGTTATTGTTTTTCATCGTTGTCTGCTTTCATAATGGATAGTCACATTTCATAATGGATAACTCTAGCTAACGAGCATAAAATAATCATCCTCTTAGCGAATCCCATTTACAATCCCAAAAGCCGTAAAAAGCGTTCAAGTATGTCATCGGATTTTATATTGCTGGAGCCTGTTCAGCTTTTTTCATTGTTTTCGTTTTGATGAAAAGCAATTACAATTTTAACAATTTATAACAGAAGGTGAAATCCCGTATGTACACGCTTTTAAGCCTCATAGTTGTCGCCAACTATTTAAGATTTTGTGCAGATAGGTGCATGTTGGCGCGAAAAGAGGAAGCAACTCATATCTGTTGAGACATAGCTTTATTAAAAAGTTCCATTTCAATGACGCCTCACGTCATTTGCACCAAATTAAAAAAAAAAAAATGTTAATAGTGACATTTTATTTGAATTTATTTCAGGTTGACTTAATACGAAATCAAATGGTTATCGACCCAATGATAATTAATAATTAAGTAATTTACCAATTTTTAGGAAAAAAAATAAGAAAAAATAAGCTTTCAGTATTTTTTAGGTCTTCCCAATTTTATACATTTACATATATTTTGGGCGCCAAATGTTTAAATATCTACCTACATACATATATCTATTTACATGCTTTAAGAATTTGGTAATCAGACAGTTATATTAAAATAAAAACAAAAGAAGATACAAATCAACAACAAACTAACTCATTTTTAACCTTAACAAAATTGGTAGCAAAAAGATACAAAAACAAGATAATTAATGCTTTTAGACAGTGTCAAAAGCAAAGCAGTTCCATAATATGCACAATTGTATAAATAAAATAATTAAACGCAAGAGCATATAAATGCAAGACCGTTCCTTTATGTTTTATAGGCAAGCTGTAACCTAGGGACAGCTAATACAATGCTTAGTTCATCATTTGGATATGTTAAAGAATTAATGAAACAATACGTTTGTAAATATTAACAATATCCTGTTGGCATCAGTATTATTACTGTGTTAATTATTATCATTATTACTAAAACTGCTATGGAAAACGTTAATTTGGGGGTCAGGGAATGCTCCTACAGGTCTGATTTTTTTTTACGTTGTCACCTAATTTGTGATGCTGAACACAATGGTGAAGGTTTCATTCTAATATCTCTAACCGTTTGGCCGCTACAGAGTGTGACATACAGTGTGACAGACAACACAAAAGCAGAGCATGTTATTAACTGTAACGTGGGACCGCTAACAACAGCAAAAAATACCAGAACATTGTAGAATAAGTTACATAAAACTTATAACTAGATACTAGATCATACAACAAGGCGTATTGTAGGTTTAACAGACCCAGGGACTCACTTAGAGAAAAGTTTTTAGAAAATACTTCAGCAGCAAACGTTGTAATCTACTGGTTCCTAATCTAATGTTTCTCGGAGGTACCAGATGGTTGCGTCTTTAACTTTCAATCTTAATTGAAAAGAAAATAGGCTATATTGTTTTGTTTGAACTTCGTAAATTCATATTAATTCCATTTACATATTACTATACACCAAAGAAAAAAAACCGTTTTCTCTTATTAATTAAAAACAATTGACACTGCATTTTTTTAAAAACTTAAATAGCAAAGAATTGTGGTAAAATGGAGTTTAGTAATAATCAGCAAAGAAATGCTAGAAAAATATAGGATATTAGAAATATAATATGGTATTGCCAGATTAAAGGTTAAGTTAAATTATCGAAGCACATTTTCATAGAATTTCAGGTTGTTGTTGTTTTTTTTTTTTGTTATATGTTATAATAAATAGCAAGTAAGTTGATAATATCTAATATATATTTATAGTATATAATAAATGGGAGTAATTTTATAATATCTAAGATGTATTTGTCATGTAGCAAATTTTTTGGTTGTTTTCTATTGATGTGTTCGCAGGATTCGCTCTTCTCGTAGAGCTCGGTTTCTTAATGCTATTCAGGAAAGTTCAGAACCTGTTTTACAGAAAACCCCAACAATTTTAATAATAATATTAAGCAAGAGTCAGAGTAAGAGATGCAAGAACCGAAAACATGGTCTTGCACTCCCGTGTATCGGATTAGCACAGACCAGGAAAGAATTTTTAAAAAACAAAACAAAAAAACAACATAGTTTTGTTTTTGTAATTTCGATTGGAATTTATGAACTCTAATTGATTAAAAAAAAAGAAAAAAAAAAAGGTCACTTACATTTCACTAAAATGATCCTTGAAGATAAAAAAATCTTTTTTTTTTCTTTAATTTCCAGTCGTAAAAAAATAAAAATAAAAAAAAAAAGTAAAAAAAAAACAAGGTCATCATCAACTAAGAAAAAGTCGAATTTGGTTCACTTGATTGATTTTCAAGAAGAAAGAGGTTAAAAAAAGCTAGAAAAACCAATCAAAAAAAGAACGAAATATTTGTGTCAACTGAAATCCTAACAAGTTACAATTTAACAATTGCAATGTTTAGAACGTAATTGAATAATAGTTGTTCCCATTACTCAAATACTTGGTAGGATTAGGCCAGCATGTAACTACCAAGGTTTCAGTTAAACTTTCTTACTTCGATAAAAATAGTCTTCATTGGTGTTAATCTTACACTATATCAAGGCTGGAAAAGTTAAAAAAAAAAATGGAGGGAAAAAATGTCCTTTATTTAATAATACTACAATTAAGAGCCTTGGGCGAAGTTTAAATTGGCCTTCTGACTCCCCGCTGCCTTCTGTGAAAAAAGAGGCTGCTTCATTTCAATGTTTGCGCGTAATGAAATGTAATAATGTAGGAAATGCATAGAGGACGTTTGGTAGCAATAGAACTACATAAGAGAACCGTCCCTAGCATTTTGTAGGTTCCCATCAAGTATAATTTGCAGGTCTCTATTGAGGCTTACCTTAATACAGTGAAAGTGAACTCAGAATCTTTATCATTCAGTTCTTTTTTTTTTTTTTTTTAATAAATTAAACTGCTTATGATTTTTTTTCCCTGCTCTTTTTCTTTTTTATACCTTGTTTGGTACTTACATTACCCATTTAGGACCCATTTTTTTATATTCGATTTCTGTTGTGTATTTTAAAATCATTAATCCCTTCAAATGTATAATAAAATAGGTACTTATTACCTGATATCGTTTCGAACAAAAAAAAATAAAATAAAAATAATTCCTTATAATTAACACTAGGTTAGGTTAATGGAGGTAAGATCCTTTCCAAGATGTTTCGTTTGGAAATACGACGGTAAAAAAAATACCTTCCATTTCTAAATGACCAGCAGTATCATAAATAACGACCACTACAAGTTATTGGGGAATTTAAGGCCACCACCACATCTCATTACGAGATGTATGGTGGCCTTCAGTTCCCCAATAATTCAACTTGTACATGTTAATTACGTGAAAACTCATTCATTCATTCATTCATAGTTCTCTGCCAAGGGCAGGTCCTTCACTGCAAACCCAGCATTCTCCAATCTTTCCTATTTTCTGCCTTCCTCTTCGTCTCCACATAAGATCCATTTACCCTAATGTTGTCGATCATCTTAAATCTTCTTCTGCCTCGAACTTTTTTACCGTTCACCATTCCTTCCAGTGCATCCTTCATTAGGGAGTTTCTTCTCAGCCAGTGACCCAACCAGTTTCTTTTTCTCTTCCTGATCAGTTTCAGCATTATTCTTTCTTCACCCACTCTTTCTAGCACAGCTTCATTTCTTATTTTGTCTGTCCATTTCACATGCTCCATTCTTCTCCATATCCACATTTCAAATGCTTCTAGTCGTTTCTCTTCACTGCGTCGTAATGTCCATGTTTCTGCCCCATACAATGCCACACTCCACACAAAGCACTTCACTAGTCTCTTCCTTAGTTCTTTTTCCAGAGGTCCGCAGAAGATACTCCTTTTCCTATTAAAAGCCTCCTTTGCTATTGCTATCCTCCTCTTGACTTCTTGGCAGCAGTTCATATCACTACTTATAGTACACCCTAAGTATTCAAAGTTGTTCACTTGTTCCAATGTCTCATTCCGAATACTTATGTTTATCTTCTTTGTCTTTCTTCCAATAACCATAGTCTTTGTCTTGTTTACATTTATCTTCATTCCATATTTTTCACAGCTGTCATTCAGCTGCAGTAGCATATCCCTTAGTATCATCTCCTCTTCTGCTAACAATGCCACATCATCAGCAAATCTTATGCACTTTATTCTTCTTCCTCCTACTATCACCCCTCCAATGTTCTGAAAACAATTCTTCACTAACTCCTCCAAGTAGATGTTGAACAGCGTAGGTGATAGAGGGCATCCTTGTCGCACCCCTCTCCCTATTCCACTTCCCTCTGACAATTTTTCTCCTATTCTGACTTTGACTCGTTGTTTCATATAAAGATTAGTTATTAGCCTTCTCTCTTTCCAATCCACACCAATTTTCTTCAAGATTTCCATAAGTTTATTCCAATCCACTCTGTCAAAAGCCTTTTCCAGGTCCACAAATACTGCATATACGTGTTTATTTTTTTCTAGATATCTTTCGCCGATTGTTCGCAGCAGCCCAATTGCATCTCTCGTACCTTTTCCTTTCCTAAAACCAAAAAGGAAAAGGAGGTAAGATCCTTTCCAAGATGTTTCGTTTGGAAATACGACGGTAAAAAAAATACCGTGAAAACTAAAAGTTGCTTTTTTTTTAACAAAAAAAAAAAAAAAAACAACAACACAGAAAATAAATGAAATGAAAATACCAGAAATCGGTTATAAAAAATGGGTCCCATAGTACGTCAGTACCCACTGTTTTATAATTTGGTGTATAGCGTGTATGACCAAGATCGTAAAATGCGGCGCTGTGTTAGAATTGGTTGCTGTCGTACAAACTTAAGTAGTTAATTTTTCCCTGTATAAGAAATTAATTAATTTAGAAATGCGTTAAAAAAAAAAAAAAACCTTTTGATAGTATCATTTAAAATATAGGAATGCAAGATAATCAGCGTGGATTATTTGATTAAATACGAGTGCTATTGAATAAACAAAATTTCAGATTCCCAACATAATAAGAAAAAGATAATTTGTACAACTACCTTGAACTCCTACTAATTTGAAAAACTAACTTGTTAGTTCACCGTGAAACAAAAAAAGACTGAGAAGACTGCGCTACACTACATTTAAATTAAAAAGAACAATTCTAAATAAAATTCCTGAAAAATAAACTAAACTAAATCTATACATTAATTTTGTAATAAAATCAATCAATTTTTGTAACGTGATATGGCAATTACAACATTATATAAAAAATATTAATTCTTAATATACTTTTAACAGAATATTGTTCTGGTTTTTTTTTTTTTTGTTAAAAAGTAACTGTAAATAAAACTCAGTTACTTTTTTGGAGAAGTAACTGTAACTCAGTTACAGTAAACCTCTCAAATCCGGCCTAATGTGGCGCCCAGTAGGCCGGATTACAGAAAAGTCGGACTACCGAGAGTGTTCTTAAAATAACTCAATGGCTTAATTTTTGTGAAGCCATAATGCCAGGTTTAATTAATTTAACCCCATTTTCATAATTTTGCACTCATTTGTTTATTAAAAACAATACAAATAAAAATGTATCTTATAATTACAGTAGTCTTATTTATTGTATACAGTACAATGACGCAAATGCGTTAAACTACATTTTAACAATGTACATACTATATATAAAATAAAAACATGTAGTTTATAATGACTCTTTTAATGTATTTTAAAATAGGAAAATGAATTTAGTTAATAAAAAAAAAAAAAAAAACTGAGGACCAGGCCGGATTATCGTGGGGGCCGAATTACCGAGGGCCCGATTTGAGAGGTTTTACTGTACTTCTTAAAAGTAACTTACCCAACCTTGTTTATAACTAACACACACAGCACTTTAAGTTTCTATCTCGAAATGTAAGAGTACCTGTAGTATTTACATATATTTAATTGAAATCTTTTCTCACTAACTTCGTCGCGAGTAAATTCATGGTCAAGGGAACGGAATATCCCTATTCCTATCCCGTAGATATAGATATCACAGTTATTAATTCGAGTAGAGATATTTCGAATTACTATTGAAAGTTTTGAGATTAACCTTGTGAGTTCAGTAAACATTTTGTCAATAGGAATTTACGAACGATTAAATCTGTGAATGTTCCTGAATTGCAAGACCTGTGACTGTCACGTGAGTCAAGATTTTTCACAGATTATCGAGGGATGCCAACAACCCGTTGTACTAATGGCGGGATTATTGATCAACCCCAAGCAGTTTCCCACAGTTCCAGGGCTTCCTGTTGTACCTTTCGAACTTATTCGTCGGGTGACGCTTCCTGTATAAGATTTCAAAGTTGGTTCACAGAAAAAAACCCACAAAAAGAAGCATTTTAATGCATTTTCGTTCTTTCAATTCAGAAACAGATTGGAAAAACTATCAAAAACTATCAGTCGACATAAACTTTATGTCTGTGAAGCAAATTGTTGGCGAAACATTTTCGGAAGAAATCGTGGATTTTAAACTAAAGCAGGCCTAAAAATTTTAATTCATAACTTTATTAGTATACAGGGTGTTTCAAAAATACACGGCATAATTTCAGGTATGTATTTCCCACATGTAGACAATCAAAATAGTTCATTACAACATATGTCCGGAAATGCTTCATTTCCGAGTTATGGCCTTCACAACATTGAAAATCACCGGAACGTTTTTCGTTCCGCCGGTCGTTGCCATTACAGAAGATGTTCAAAATGACCACCTCCTGCTTGAATACAGACCTCACATCGATGTCTCAATGACCTGCGAACACGATCCCACACTCCAGGAATGTTGCGTATGTCCTCAGAACGTGCCACAATTCGATTCCGAAGGAATTCCAAATCAGGCACCGGAGACGAATAAACCAATGATTTTAAATGGCCCCACAAGTAGAAATCGAGAGGGTTCAGATCAGGTGAGCGTGGAGGCCAAGCAATTGGGCCACCTCTACCTATCCATCGATCAGGAAACGTTCGATCCAAGTACCGGCGAGCCGTACGACTGAAGTGTGCAGGAGCGCCGTCATGCAAGAAGTGAGCGTGCTGACGATCGATCAGTGGAGTGTCGTTAAACATGAGGTATGGTGTTTTCCAGGAAGTTTGTGTACGCCTGCCCCGTAAGTCTGTTTACAAGTACATGGGGTCCAACTAATCGATCACCAATGATACCGGCCCACATGTTGAGGGAGAACCGCACCTGGTGATGAGATACAACAGTTGCATTTGGGTTTTCATATGCCCATACATGCTGATTGTGGAAATTTGTTATGCCATCTCGTGTGAACTGTGCTTCATCTGTAAATACGAAAAACGTTCCGGTGATTTTCAATGTTGTGAAGGCCATAACTCGGAAATGAAGCATTTCCGGACATATGTTGTAATGAACTATTTTGATTGTCTACATGTGGGAAATACATACCTGAAATTATGCCGTGTATTTTTGAAACACCCTGTATAAAATGGATAAAGGTTTCAAAATCCAAAGCCATTTAATCAGTTTACATAATTTCAGAAAAAAACAAACAGACAATTACTCAATATTGTGGTTGCATTGAAAATTATTTTAATTCATTTGTTAAACAGATATAATTTATACTTCAGGCCACCAAAGGATTCAAAAGAGGTGTGGTAATTAGTAATGGTTTAATCATTCTGGATCCCAATGAACTCTGTTGTTGAAAAATGGAACTGTTGTTCAAATTTTTTGAATGAATGTAAAAATAATGAAGCTTTGTTTATTATTGTAATTCCTTACATTACTATTGTAAATTCGAATACAGTAGGACCCCCGTTCCGCGGGAGATAGCTTCTAAGACCTATCGCGATTACATAAATCGCGAATAATATCGAACACTATATTTAACATGATATTCGTGTAACGTAAATAAAAAATAAGGTAAATTTTAATTGATAAATTACACACAGTAAGATAATTACGAACTTTAATAATTTGGGTATTTTTTTTTCTATCTTAATCATATTCAGAATTTTCACTTTCTCACTAATGGATAGGACATCACGTTTTCTCTTTACTTAATATTAGGAAATTTTTATTAAAATATTATTAAATTATAATACTTATTTACAATATATTTGCAATTACCCGATCTAACATTGCAATGTCTTGTTTTTCAATTTTAACTTTTTTGATTTCCATATCTCATACTTTCATTTCCATATTTTCATATTTTCACATTTCCATATTTTCATAGACACAAACTCTTAAAAAAATAAAAGAGATATTTTAGTCTTTTGACACTTAATTACCAGGGATAAGTGCTCTATTTATAATAGTTTAGATAATAAAAATTCATCGCCAAATCCATGCTGAGTTACTGCATTGATAATGTGAAAGTTTTATACAATTTAACGAACTTACAAAAAAAAATCCCAACAACTTCTTATAACTTCCTGTAAATGCTTGTCTGTTAAATTCTTTCAGATACTTAATCTAAAGCTCATCAGTTTGAACTTCAATAATTAAGACTGCATCAAGATTTAGGAATTCCAAATATTAAGGGCTCTGTGCTACCACTATTTCTTAACCTTATCTAAGCTTGAACCTTTGCTTATAGAAAAAAAAATACAAATAAAAATAATAAATAGACCATCTGCCTTAAGTGCTTTTTGTAACAATAAATTAACACCTTCGGAATGTGCCATTTTTTTTTGTTCCTACGTTTCTTCTAATTTAGGCCAGTTCCAACCTCTTGAAACCCTGCTATTGGCTTGTGGTCGATTTTTTTTCTCTCTTTACAGCTGAATATGGAAGAGCAACTGATACTAGTGTTTTGCACGATTCTGTGCCTGATTCTTCGAAAGCAATGTGGACAGACTTGTTATTTTGTTGAGGACGTGACTCAATAATTGCCTTCAGCTCAATTACCTCAATGGAGTTCCCAGCGATCCTTTGGCGTTGTGACTGGATGCTGCATTTCGTGATGAGGCCCAATTTGGGAAAGCATTTATTAGTCTATTAGCATAGGTGTCAAAATTGGTCCCAACGTTAATTGAACTAATTTTGTATTAATTCTAAAAAAAGATTATAGGATCTAATTTCGAGGTTAAGCCCTTTGTTGTGAATAGATGATTATGAGCTAATTGTACTTTTCCAGCAATCCTGTAATTTGCATTTAGTTTTGACAGAAGAGCACAGGCATATTCAGGAATTGGGAATGGGAGAGTTTATGATGATCTTAGCCGTTCAACCAAAAAACAACAAAATATTGTATCTTTTCCGTATAGGGAGAAGGTTGGTTTTTCTAACAAAAAACAGGTCCAAAATGTTTCTTCCATTTTCGATCCCCTTCGATACACCAACCCCCAATCAGGGGCGTGTATAAGATTTTAATTCGGGAGTTAGGGGCCAAGTGACAAGTAACAACAATATTTATATATATAAATGGTTTCGGAAATGGTAGACAAAACGAAGAAATACGGGTTCCAAAGGTAACTTCGAGTCGAAAATGTTCCATGGCATTTTGTTGTACGAGCCGTAGTTTTAGAGTTAGGAAATGAATGCTTTGGGAGTGGTCCTTAATCAAAGAAAGCTCAGTTCACATTAGGAAGTGTAAGTAAATAAGGAAAGGTTTATTACAAAAATCTATCCGGATCATGACTGAAAACAGGTATATAATTGAGGGGGCTAGAATCAAAGGCAGCTAAATCCATTTTAATTATTCAATACATTTTAATTATTCAATAAAAGAATAACGTGTCATTATAGGCGTTCAGTATGCTATCCATTGAGTTCTAATTCCTACTATTTTTACTAGTTTTTTGAAGATTTCTTCATACAACGTTACCACCTTAAAAAAAAAAAAAAAAAAAAAAAAAAAAAAAAAAAAAAAAAAAAAAAATTAAAAAAAATTGTAAAATTTCAAAACATGGATTTAGTTGCCTTTATTCTAGCCCTCTCAATTAAAGAAAATGCTAAAAATGGCCAGAACTGAGCTTTCTTTGATTAGGGACCATTCCCAAAGCATTCATTTCCTAACTCTAAAACTACGGTCCGTACAACAAAATGTCATAAAACATTTTCCACTCAAAATGACCTTTGGAACCCGTATCTCTTCGCTTTGTCTACCATTTCCGAATCACCCTGTTTATATAAATAAAACACTTTGTTGTCAAAATTTCGATGATAGGATCCGAGATCCCTTCAACTTGGTATCGAACTAAAAAACTTAATAAAAAATAGGATGTAGTGATAAGTTATCCATTTTGAGATTGGAGAAGGGGCCCTCGGTGACCTGCATAGGCCCCCATGTCTTCCCCCCCTCCCTTCATTACACCGGTGCTTAAGAGGTTGGCGCCTCAAAGATTTGCTTCATTTAGACATGACTTGGTCGATCAACTACATCTGGACTTCAATTTGAATAATTGGAAAAATGACATTGCAGCATAAGTAAAAATACAAAAATAAAACTACAAATAAATCAAAGTTCCAAAATATAATTATTAATCCTTAAAACAATATAAATAAAGTTTCATAAGAAGAAATAGGAAAACAAATCATAAAAGATAATAATACGAATTAAAATAAAATACAGGAAATGCACACAAGAGTCGTAGCCTAATATATTTCATTAGCCTCAAGCATAGTTTCATCAGCCAAAGAATTAATTAATTGTCCCTTTTTATGTAATACAGAAAGGTACTATATAAAAATATACTATAAGCTATTTTTTCAATAAGATTAATCGGGTTTTTATTAATTACTATATTTGCCGGTGTATATAACGGAAGAAAGATGGGTTCTGAAAACCGAAGTCCAAATAATATAGGAAAACGAATAAAAGAAAAGAGATAACAGTACATCTTTTTTAACGAATTTAATTTGAAATTCAAATAGTAATAATAATAATAATAAAAATATTAACTGTTCAGAAACATTTATAAAAACTTTAAAAAAAAACCACTTTCAGAAGAGACAATGTCTTCCATTATCAGTAAAAGAAAATAGAAAATTTTTTTTTTCCTCTTTTTGTTTTTCTGATGATGGAAGACGTTTGACTCTTCTGAAACTGGAAAAATATTTTTTTTTGGAGATTTTATAATTTAAAAAAAAAATTAAAGTGTGTTTGACCTAATTCATCATTATCAAAAAAATAAATAAAAAAATAATAATGAAGCAACTTACCCCAATTAAATTGGCATCGAACATAGCAAAGAAAAATGTAAAATAGAAATTACCTTGAAAGCTACCGTATTTTTATATAAAACTTAATTTTTTTCTTTTTCCTAAAAATTTGTCTCAAAACAGGGTGCCTCTTTTACGCCGGCAAATACGGTAATTAATAAAACACTATTAATCTTATTGAAGAAATATCTGATATTCTATTTTTATATAATACCCCTCTGTATTATATAAAAAGGACAATTAATTAATTCTTTGGCTGATGAAACAATGCTTGAGGCTAATGAAATATTATGACTCTTGTGTGTATTTCCTGTACTTCATTTTAATTCGTATTATTATGTTTTATGATTTGTTTTCCTAATTCTTCTTATGAAACTCCATTGTTTGTTTGTTTTTATGCTTTTATTTACGTTTACAGGTTGTAATTTCTTCTCACTCGTTTTGTTTATTCTTTTTATATTTATTTCTTTTTATTCCCCTATTTCCATTGCATGACTACTTTTATTTTGTTATTCTCTTGCTGTTTTTACGTTTTATGTTTATTTAGTTTCTTTTTTTACTTTTTCATTTTTATTTTTAATTCGGTCTAAAATTTTTAATTTAGCTATTGTATTTTTTTTTTACCGTTTTTACCATTTTTTTGGATGTGTATGTTTTATTGCTTTAGTTGCCAATTACACTTTTTTAATTTGTCGTACCTTTTAATTTTTTTAATTTTTTTAATTTTTTGTTTGCTTCAGATTCAGTTTTGCACTTGTTTATTTTTTTTATCATTTTTATCTTAGTTTTGGGTTTTCTGGCTCCTTCTTCCTTCATATATGGAAGCACAGTAATTTTGTCTTTTAGATACTTTTAATTTGTTTGTATTTTGTTGTATTTTTTCTATTTGATAACATTTTTAACAATTGATGCAAATTTACTCTCACATGTAAAATTGTCTTCGATTTTTGACAATGTGAAGTGTTCGATGGCCGTCTGCAATAAGTTTGTCTGGAAAATTCAGAAAAAGAATGGCTGGAAACCTATGACATTAAAATTGTATGCAGTAATTTTTGTGTACAATAAAATTAAAACTTTACTCTGTTTTAATAGATAACGCTCCGAAGATTGACATGAACAATCAATTATCCAATCCTCTCTTCGTTCTTCTTTGGTTGAACAGAAATCATAGCTCGAGCAAATGACTTAACCAATCTGAATTTGAAGTCGTTCAGATGCAGCGCTGTGTAATCTATGACACAGGAAGCTTACGTTTCATTGTATTGGGTTGGCCAAAAAGTTCGTTCGTATTTTTAAAGTATGTTGGCTCTAGTAGCGCTTAGGTGTCTTTCACGTCATTCGACACCATTTTGTTTGATTGTAATGTTACAGCTGTCCTACCAGCCTGCATTTAAAACAAAAACTGATCAAAATTGGTGAATTTTGTGTCGCCAATTTAATATTGAAGATAGAAGACAATAAGCACGCAAGACAGCATGTTTCTTTGATGACCAGGCAAAAACTGTTACAGCTTGGCTGGGAAGTTCTGCTTCATCCGCCGTATTCACCAGAAATTGTATCTTCGGATTTCCATTTATTTCGGTCTTTACAAAATTCTCTTAATGGAAAAAATTCAATTCCCTGGAAGACTCCACAGGCACCTGAACACTTTTTTGCTCAAAAAGATAAAAAGGTTTGGGAAGATGGAATTATGAAGTTGCCTGAAAGATGGCAGAAGGTAGTGGAACAAACCGTTGAAGACGTTGTTCAAAAAAATTATTGGTGACAATGAAAAATGAGTCTTTTATTTTTACCTAAAAAACCGAACGAACTTTTTGGCCAACCCAGTAAATTACAATAAGTAATTATGTATCGTATACTTTTGAACAGTACTACTTTAAAAGTAACTCTAAAGGAAATAATTATATAAATACTAGATTCTTACTAGAATAATACTATTTTACATTGCGGAAGATATTTAAATTTGTAAATACGAATTCTTATCTTTCCTATAGTTTTCGTAATTCTTTTATAAAACCAAAGTAAAAGAAACAACATTTTAGCAAAAATAAGTTCATGAATTTCTTATATTTCATTAATTTTGTGTTTTGGAGTATGCAATGCAATATTTTTCATAATTATTTTTTTCCAAAAGTAAGAATAACGACTTTTATTAATATCTATCTATTAATATCTATGAATATCTATTAAATTGATAGTCTTATTTTCTCCTTTGCTCTGTTGGATTAGATTTCGTAAATCTTTTAGTCCATCAAAGTTTCGCTTAATGTGGAATGATTCGCTTAACGTGACATGGTTCATTAGTTAAGTATTTTCGTTTTTTACCAGTTTCCCTTACATTGCCTACCAAGACTGAATATGTAAAGACGACTTATTGGCTAATCACGTGACAGTGTTCCTCCAATCGGACTAAATCTTGTCTTCCAATTAGCCTTCGTGATCCAATAACCTCTTATTTTGTAGCACTGCCAGTCTCTTCAGTATAATTTCTTTGATCTTTTTGATAATTTCACAGAGGAAATTAAAGTTCCTAATAACTAATGATGATACAACGAATTAATCACATGGCGAATTATTAAAATTGAATAAGTGTATCGCCTAGAAATTTAAAAATAACAAAAATAAAATTAATAAAAAAATTTAAAAAAATAAACATTGCCATGTATGCTGCAAAGGCTGCCATTTTGATTTCATTATGATGTCTTGACAAATAATTAATTAATGCTCAAAACTGCCCATTTTTTTTTAAAGTTAATTTTGCATATGATGGTGTAGATGCGAAGGAAAGATATTACTGATAATAAAAGTTCACTTAACTCCAGGCAAATTGTAAGTCATTTTTTTTTTTAATGAAATAAAATACATTTTATAAAACTAAAGTTTAACATGTGCAAATGAATAATAAATTAAATAAACGCCGACATACATAAGTATAATAGTTATAAAAAGGTTTTGCACATGAAATATAAAACAACCGGTTTCGATTTTCCGCAAAACATTTACGGAAGATAACATGATCTAAGAAAACATGAGTACAAAAGACTAAAAACTGATCAATAAGAATTAAGAATTAAACATAAAAATGCAAGTTATTTCAAATCCTATTATTGGTTGCTTATTTTTATGATTGCAAAACTTCAAAAATTATTTTGATAAAAACCAAAAAGATCAAACCAGAAAAAAAAAAAGGAAGTGCTTCGTATTTCTTTTGAGGAACCGTCTTTTCATGTTTATAATTGCCTTTTTCTTTTTTAATCTGATTTTATTTAGATTGTGGTTGATATATATGGGATGTTTCACGAACTTAGAACCAGATCACCTGAGTAAAAACTGCATTAATTCATAGATGAGCTCTATTAAAATTAAATAAATTCACTCGTTTATCTCAAGAAATATATAGAAACGTTAAGTGGTTAATAATGACTTAAAAATAATTTTACGTGCAATTATATATGTTAATCTTTACCATTAATCATGACTTGAAAGTGGATCTCGAATAATAGGGAGACCGGAAACGTTGTTGAAAGTATTTATATGCTATTTTAATCTTTTAATTGTAAATATTGTGTGCAGATATGGTTGGTAATGGTTGATGGTTAATGATTTCTTTAAGTAATCCAGGGATCGTGGCTCTTTGAGGGATGATATGCGACTCCCGACACTTCAGCTTATTTTTTTTTTTTGTACATTTTTGAAGCAATATTTTGCTGAAGCAGTGGCTTTTGTTTTTGGATCTACGACTTAGCACAAAAAAAAAAAAAAATAAAAAAAAAAAATTAAATTAATACATAGCACAACAATTTTTTTTTTATAAATATAAGCACCACTGGAATTGAAATCCAATGATCTACTACATTTATTTAAAACTAGCTTATTTAAAACTAACTTTTTTTTTTACTTTCTGTCAAATTGCCTTGTTTCTATTTGCTAAATTTCTTATTATTTCATTCATATTTTCTTTTCCTTCTGTGATAATTCGCTTATTAAGTAAACTTAATTCGAATTTAAGGGTTTTGTGTTCTTGAGTTCAGAGGATAATTTTTATTTATTTACTAGCTGTATCAGGCATGTGTTGCAATGCCACTCAAAGAAAGAAAGTGTTTGTGTTTTAATTCTGTTTATTGAAGTGCTTTTGGATACACAATATTTTTTGTTTTTCCGTCTGGTGCATACACGAATAAATCAGGTTTTCCGATGCGTGAGCAGCCACATACAACTGTCCATTTGTGAAGCATGGATTTTTCCAAATTCAGTCCACACACTAGTAGCGATTGTCCCTGTGCATTGTTGATGGTCATTGCAAATGCGAGTCGCACCGGAAACTGCAAACGTTGAAACCGGAAATACACTCTTTTGTCGAAGCGACCCGCGCACCAGATATTATAAAATGGTTCTCCTAATTCAGAAACCTGTGTGCGCACAACAACTCACCAAAATTTCATCGCAATATGATGAATGGTATAGGAACGCATACGGGACAAACAAATAAAGAAACATTCATTTTTATATGATAAGATATAAACTTATTTCAGAATACTAACTTATGTAAATTTCCATATTACCATTATTTGTTTACTTTCCAATGAGATTGCTTAAAAATTAAACTTTTTCCTGTAGTGCATAATATAAGAAGGAAGTGAAGTATTGATAAAAAAAACAAAACAACAACAAATGATAAATTCCTATATTTGAGGCTGTTTTTCTCCTTGAGATCAACACTTCCCAGAGCAGTCCCAAGCACGATGGGGGAAAATTCGCACTAGAAGCAATTTGAAGCCTGGAATTTTTCCCATCGCTTGGGCGTATTTTTTCTCCTTTTATTCCTTATTAGTTACTTACATAAAGACGAAAAGAAGGATTCATTAGCATAAATTAAAAGCCTTAAACACGCCAGCCACTGCTTGACCCACAACTCACAAATCGGTGTCACGTAAGCTATGCCGGAGTATCAAGGCCAAACATTGCCGGAGGCTTACCCGAGGAACAAGGCTACCTGTGTCGTCAAAGGGGTTGTCTCAAAATTCTTCCCGAAATTCAGGGCCGCACCTTCTGGTTTCATCTACATCGTTTGATGGGATGCAACTATAACTCCCTGAAAAACTCAAATCGAATTCAAAATAAACGTTAGAAATGGATAATAGGCGTTTGTTGAAGTGATGAAATGATGAATTCTAACAGAAATACATCTTAAACATCATTTCATATAGTCGCTGTTATATCAAAATGTCATATGTCAAAATCTACACTTTTCAGTAGCTGAGAAAAGTTTCTGTTTTCATTTTGTATTAACCTTAAATACTTGATACCATAATTTTAAATTTTGGTTGGCACATAATGCAATATGTAAGGACTGGTTTTAACAAATTTCTTTTTATAGTGCACTGTTACTTATATGCGATGTTTTGCAATTAGTATTTTTTCTTTTAACTTAACATGCGTTTTGTTTTTAATCTGTAGCTTGAGTTCTATAACCTGATCACATACAACAATTTGAGAGCAGATGTAGCTAACAAATACAATAAAAAATTTTTGTTAATTTTGACATACGACATTTTGATATAACAGCAACGATATGTAAATTATTATCTTTTCGAGGTGCCTTTCTTCTCGTATTTCAACTTGTTCTTTCTAGAAACTTCTGGAAATTAGGAAAATCTTTTGAACTTGAAAACCAAATAAGAAGAGGTTTAAAAACTATTAAAGCTCCTTTTAAATTATTACAATTGAGTTATTTGTTTAAATCTCAAAGAATTTATATTTCCGTAAGAAATTGAAGCATTTGTAAATTTAGAGAAGCAGACGATATTTTACTCCTAATAACTAATGGCTTCCTGGTTAATAAAATGAGAAATTTTCAGTTCCCTTACACGGAAGTGATGAATATCCAGAGGAATGGTGCTGGCAATTTACTCTGTTTACTTTATACATATTAACCTATTACAAATTAATACGTTGGACCGTTGTCCTCTTTCCCACTACCACCATAACTTATCAGTTTTTCTTCTCACAATCTCAATGAATTAATAACTATTTTTGTAATGGTATAAAATATTTAAGAATTCTTTATTGGGGCAGTGGCTAAGAGCTTGTACAGAATCTATTTTTTTAGGCCTACTTTTCACCCTCTTTGTATATTAGAGAATCTCTTTCCTTAAAGAACGTCAGTTTTGGATTCTCTTCGCCCAATCTCTATTTTTAGCCCAATTCCAACAAAACTCAGGTTTCTCAAATTGTTGAGTCTATGTGTTCTCCGTCCTCCTGAACCTCTGGATGAATCTTCTTGAAATTTAACATGCATATTTTAGGACTACTTCTCATTTTCAAACTGGATTCCTGGAGGAATTATGTAGAGAAGTGGTAAAGATTCTTATAGAAAATCATTAGAACTAAAACAGTGATGTTTATCAATGCATATTAATCCACTAATATGCGCGCGCTTTGATTTGATGAAAAATAATTGGATTTAGATAACTTAAATATATAACGCGAATTTAATTATTAAAATACTATCATTTCTTTCGGAAAAAGGGAAAATTTCAAGCTGTTTGTATTTAGTATTTAGTAGATACTAGGCCATCCCCTTGTCTCCCCCTGGTGAGTATGAGATAATCCAAGAAGAATCGATTCCAAGCGGTTATGGCAAAAAGTGATATTTCATTCCTTTTTGAATGAACTCATTATTTGAATGTACTCATTATAGAATAAAAGTAGGGTTGGATATTGGGGACCAGCAGTAGCCCAATGGTTAGCGTTCCTGATTGCGAGGACGAAGGTCCTCGGTTCGAATCCCATGCAAGGCGAAAAAAATTTATAATCTGACTTTCTCAGCAAGGGAAACTAATAATTTACAATTGCGCCGGACAGGCAGAGAAATAAAAGATTTTAGTAATATAGATTGTAATTTAAAAGTAAACGTGGACTTTTTCGTTTGTGTCATTTCTGCGAATTTAATATTTATCATTTAAGGCCAACATGTTAAGGTTTAAGTTCCTTTAAGAAATTTTAGCTCCTGTACTAAAAGTTTCAAAAATGACAATAATAAGAAAACAAAATATAGGATGGTTCCAGAATTATCAGATAAATATTCAAACAATAGTTCCAACGTGTCTTATTTCTCTCTCAGTCACTCAAAACAGTCAGTTTTCCAAGCCATCGTAACTTCGGATATCTTTCGATATCTTTCAGTGATTACGTTCTCTTTAAGACAGTGCTTGTCAACCTTCACGGCGCACTTTTGTATTTCCAGAAATCCTGTGGTACACCAAATATTATTTCTAAAATTCTCTATTTGAATGAGAATTAAGACAGTATCCTTATTTGTTAGAACGAAACAGAATAAAGTCCATATTTCTGTTTGCCCAAATATTTGATGTCTAGATTTTATTCTAGATTCAAGCATTTGACTATTGTGAGGTTAGATATTGATTATAGATACATTCTCAGAATTTTCTTGTTTCACATCGGTTGAGAAACTATGGTCTTAAGGAATGAAGAATCCGAATGACGGGATAGTGCGTAGGAAGTCAGGCTTTCAAGGATTTAACTCCCGATTCAGACGCGTAAATAAAAGGAGTTCCATAGTGTCAAAATTATCGTGATTTTTCTTATCAAAAAGAACGTAAAATCATCTGAAATAACGCTTTTTTCTCGAAATAACTTAGATGACATTTTCTGAACTTGTCAATTTAGTCAGATTTGTTTTGGGTGAAACTGAAAATTTTTCCAAGATTAAACATGGAACAAAACAATTTTAAAAATTGTTTAGAATTTGTAATTGAATTCTCCGACTCGGGCATTAACGAAACATACGACATAGGCTGCACAAGATGCAGTGTTGATACCACATATGAAGATTGAAACCCATAGACCAGTTTGGAATGCAAATGTAATCTAAAAAATAATTAAAAGGGTGAAAAATGCAGTAGTGTAGTCTGTAATTTTCACTGAAAGCGAGAGAGAGAATTTACTATAATATATATAATCGAGATATCTTTTAACCTCAGAATATAACTTATGTAGAATACATCTCATGTGTGTAATACTAACATCAAGTGAAATTTCAAAGATTGGTGGTCCAATTTTAGAGCGGACTATAAAGAAGTTCATAAGATTTATTCCAGGATATAATAGTATACAAGATATTCTAAAAGAACTCACAGCCTACTTTCCTTCAAACATCACTTTCTTTTTTTTTTTTTTTCCTTTCTTTTCTAAATTTTAAAAAAAATAATATAACGAAAATCCCCGTTTAGTTTTATATTATCCTATCTGCTCAATACAAACAATAAAAAAATCAAAATGTTTTGTAAAGAAAAATTAAACCCCGATTAGTTATTGAAGTTCTCTAAACCCAAACTGTTTTAATTTAATCATATCAAATTACTAACTAATATATATTATTAAAACATCTACAGAAACCTGTTTTACACACCTACTCATAGCCTGATTGATTTTTAGGAGCCTAGGAAAATAAGCCAAAAAAAAAAAATAATAACAAAATAGCTCAACCATTTGCACTTTCAGTAGCACTTTTTCTCTTGATTTCCTAAACCTAGTTATCTTAATGGTAAATTAGGTATCTTTTTTTGCTCTACATTTTTCATCTTAGATGCATCATGAATTTTAATTATCCCAGAGCAGATGTTTCGAAATCTCACCTCGAAAAAAAAAATTGCCTAATTTACTTTAAGGTAAATAGTTAAAGGAATTAAAGAGGAAATTTGACAGGTAAACAAAACTGGTAGTCATTTCAGCACGAAAAACCAGGAAATTGGTGAGCGTAAAAAGACAACAGAGAAAGTTTCAAATGTCATATTACTAAGCTTTGTTTTTTTTTTGTTTTTTTTTTTGTATTTTTACAGGAAATCCTAAACAATCCTGTTTCGAATTTTCTAACCAGTTGGATTTGTCCAATAAAATCAACGAATATTTAAAAATATAACATACAAATAAACAAGACAATGACCCTTTAGATTAACGACGAAATTAAAGATAATAGCACTGGTTATTAAATCCACGCTGACAGAAGTTATTAGAGATTTAATTTTAAAAAGGTAATAAATCATTAATAAAATGTACGTGTTTTCATAATAAAAAAAAAACAACAACATAAGAAAATCTTATCCTGTGCATTCTTTTTTTAAACATTAAAAACAAGACGTGATTGTTTTCATTTTTTTTTTAATCTTTATTTATGAATTTTGAAATTGATTTGTGGTTTTTTTTTTACGTAGGTGTATAATTCCATACAAATATTTATTCTAAAACTTGAGTTGAATGTGTTACGAAGACATGTTAGCTTTAAGATGTCCATCCTTGAACTTCTGAGTGAATACTTAAAGAGAATCGCTTGTACATGCAGTCATTTCAAAAATGAAGACCTCTGTGCTTCCAAATACTTGGGGATGTCTGTCCATGTCTGACTTGAAATTAAGATACTGTGTGATCTATGACAGGATTCTTCCTTTAGGTTTACGGTACGATTAGTTTACGGTACGATATAGAATGTTCCGCTAATTCTGAAATGTTCCGCTAATTCGAGAACACGCGGGTTACATCAGAAACAAAAAAACTGACATTTCAGAATTAGCGGAACATTCTATAAAGTTCGGCCACCGGATTAGCTCAATAGTGAATATTCTGCACACAGAAAAGGAATCCAAAACCCGGAAAATTGTTGAAAGCATTATCATTCGAAACACTAGAGGGAGGAATCTAAACCGCAGTGATGGAGCAAAATTAGATAATAGATTTATTTCTTTAATTGGGTATTTATCAAATTTTGATTGTTCAGACAATTATGCTTCGTTTGATGAATTGGCTTTATGTTGAGTTTTTTCATTATTACCGTGTGATTTATTTACTTGTAAATTTATTTCCTTTGTTTTTATATTCCTACTTATCATTTGTTATCAACAATTTTTAGTATTTAGTCATGTATATTGTTCAAACGATAATGTCTTCCTTTGATGTATTGGCTTTGTATTTATTATTTCAATCTATATCATACATTTGTTCCTTTACTTTTTGTATTCATGCACATCCTTTGTTTCCACAGTTTTTTGAGTCATTAGGCTAGTAAAAGGAATTAACGAAATAAATTCCGAAAATTCGCCATTCTACATGAATATCGTATTTATTTCTTTTGAGTTGAGGAGGTGAGTGTAAGTTTAATTTCATGTATTATTGTCATTATCTATAAATTTAATAATGTCGACCAAGTTAAATCAATTACCAATGTTACAACAATTTTATAGCATTCATTTTGATATGTACATTTGAATTGATGATGTTCTTTCTTTTTTGTATTATTGTTTGATTTATTAATTCTTATTTTTGCTTGAAGAAGGGAATTACGCAATATTATGTTCCCGAAAATTCGCTATTTTGTATTTAAATAAATTATTTAAATACTAAGAAAGAGTTTATGGAGTTACTTTTATAGCTGATAAATTTCCGAAAGGTCAGCACGAGTAATTATTGTTAACATACATACATTTTAAGATAAAATAAAAAATATACATAACAAATATTCACAATACATTTGACGTTTTTGTGATCTTGTGTGAGCTTTCAGAAATGACAATTTAAAAATAAGAGACTTAAAATTAAAAAAATAAGAGACTTAAGCTTTCGGCTACATTATTAATTTTTATCAAGTTTAAAGGAATCTTAGTCATTTGCAGTATTTTCTAAATATATACATATTTAAAATAGTAAAAAAAAATATGATTATTAATATAATAGCTAAGATTAATCTGATGAGGAAGCATGAGTTAAATTCATCATTTTCTGCAGTGAATTTGTTTTGCTTTTCAAGAAGGTGCCACATTATTTCCAAATTACAACCCAACATGACGACCTTGCTCTTTTGAAGTCTGTAAGTTCACTTTTCTGTAATTCTATGCACTGAAGAAGTTTTTGGATTCTGTTCAGTTTCCCCAGAAACCGGTTGAGTCCCGCATTTGTGGGTGGGAGGCATTCGTTGCCGAAAATATGGAAGGAACTTACCATAAAAATTTAGGAAGAGAATTTAATTTTTAACTACGTAGGACATTTAGTCCTTTCGTCTAAACTCTTTCTCTTATTTGAGGACCAGTTATTCAGTCCATTCATCTGTGGAGAATGTCGACGGCTTTTCTCTTGGCCTTCGATTGAAAAACGGTGAGAAAGTAGGAAGAGAAACGAATATTCAGGATTTTTATCAATTCATGAATCATTTATGTTTGCTAATAAAAGATTTCCGGTCGAATAGTGAAACAGCTCCGTTTTCGGGATTCTCAGGTTTAATTGCAGCCAGACATGGAAACCGGTAGTTTTTACATTAGAAGAAAAAAACTATAATTACTGAGATTTAGTATCTAATTAATATTTATTAGGAAGGAAATGCTTTTCAGAGGACCAGACAGTGAAGAGGTAAACTTCATTCTTTACTAAATATTTCTCGATTGAAACTAAAATTAAAGTCTTGCTATTTTTTTGTTTTTAGTGTCTGATATCTGTTCGCCGTCTCTTGTCCATTAGCGCTATTTGTGTGAAGGAATGTCTTATAATAGAAGATACGTGTCAGCGAGTGTGTTTTCAAGGTAAGCTGTCGCTTTCTTTAAGATGTTCATTTGTTCTCGAATGGGTTTGTTCAGTAATTCAATGTCGTAACAAGATGTCTTCATAATTACGGTTGTTCAAATGTCAAACGATCTCAATTCGCCGTATTGCGCTCTTTGTGTGAAGTTAAACAGTGACAATATTTAAGCTTTCTGTTTGTTTTTCTTTTCTCTTTGTTGATAATTCTTAAGTCAAGTTTGTCGGAGTTTTATCAAATAAATGTAAATAGAAAACGGGAAGTTCTTGAAAGTAATCTTAGACTTCCACCGAGGAAGTCTTGTTATTTAATGAGACAAAACTAGTTTGATTGTGAAACATAGTCTTTGCGAAAACAAACAACAATGGTCTTTTTTTGTAAAACCATATTTATTCTCCTCTATTTTTACCTCTCTATTTTTTTCTACTTCTCTTCTATTTTTACGTTTCTATTTATACGCCTTCCCACCTGTTTCTCTCAGACCTGAAGACGATTCCTGAACAATAGGACGCGAAAGGCCTCGTCTATCTCTCTTTTATGATGTGGGAAATACCCCAGAGTCGCATTTGTAGTCTATTTTTACTCTTTATGTTTAAAAATTGTTATATCTGCCACAAACAATACTGAAAAAAAGTGGTTAAATTCACATTTCTTGGTTAATTTGCCTAAGTCTACATATTAAAACACATAATTTTAATAAATGTAAACAATTAATAACAGATCGTAATTTCTATGAATCAATTAATTTTGATCAAAAGAAAGAGCGAAGTGTTGAACATACATAGTCATTTACTTTTCCTCATCTAAAGGAAATTTTTATCACTTTCTTTCTCGTTAAGAAGTCACAGAAAACATTTCAGAAATAAACGCTACATCGCTTCCTGTCCTGAAATATGTATGCCAAGTTTTAAGAAGAGCAATCCGACGGTTCAAAAGTATTGGGGAGACACAACACATCCATTAAGCGATAGACTGATTTTATGAATATTATGAAAACAGGTGAAAATAAATTTTATCGTGTAAAAATGTTATAATGAATATTGTTATTACTTCATATTTCATTGAACAGGAATAAATAATTCTAGCCTTGTTAGTACCTTTGGAGCCATTTTATCTTGATGTCTTGTTTCAATTTTGATTATTTTTTTTTTTTAATTGTGTTTGAATCGTCATTGATACAATACACGGAACTCTTGGTTTATGAACGTTCAACTTACGAACATTTGCTATAACGAACGTCACAATTCATACAAAATTAATGTCACTTGTGTGGAAAATCTGAACTCTGATGAAGATATTGACGACTAAAAGGTTGAATACGTATATATGTAGAGTCTACATTTATATTTGTATTCATTTAGTTTATTTAGGTTTTGCAACTAATTACCGTTTTTATTTAAAATTATAAGTACGATTATCTGGTTTTTCGTTCTTACGTTATTTTACGCTATGTATCGTAAACGATAAACGCTTACATTCAAGAAGTGGAATGTAATAGTAGGAAGACGCCTCCTCATTCTTATATATGAATGAGTTGGAACAACATGAACATTGAAAGAAAAGTAAGAAATAGAAAAGAAGCAATCAAAATACGAAGTTTCAATTTAATATTGGCGTTATTTACGTTAATATAGTATTAACTTTCCGCATATTTAGAAATCGCTGTATCGGAAGTTATAATCAAACATATAGACCAGTACTTGGTTTTAATGTGTTAAAATGGCTGCTAAAGTATTCGATATACGCTTTGTAAAAGCTCAAGATTGTAGGATAAACATAACGAACAAAACGTATAATGAACAACATCTTGGAACGACAGTTGTTTATAGATCTAGAGTTGCTTGTATTCGAATGGGATTAACGAATGTATATCCGACCAGATGAACGATAAATTTGGTCTATGAATACGTACGATTCAGTTATTCTTTTTGGTCTCCATCGCATAAGTCATGTCAAAAGATAAAATAAATCACTGTGTACAATCTAAAATATAACTTTTGTTTTGATAAATCATTCCCATCATTTCCGATGCTGCAATTTCGACATATGCGGAAACTTAATAAGGACTACATAATGTCAATATTAAATTGCAGCTCTATATTTTGATTGCTTCTTTTCTACTTGTTGATTCTCTTTCAGTGTTCCTGATGTTCCAACTTCATTCTTGGAAGCCTTCCTCTTCTTACATTCCACTTCTTCTGACTTGCTATGTTCTCAATTTTCTTTCTTTATTTTTTAATTTTTTAATTATTTTTTTTTTCCATGCGGAAATTCGAAAGCTGGCATGACAATAAGAAAAATCAGTTTTAATTTCTATCGAATTCTCATGATTCAGAGGAAGTTTCAACGAAACGAATTGTTTGAATCTACCTTTCAATTCAGTTTAATTGAATCAGTCTTAGAGAAATCATTAATGATTACTAATTCTTTTTTTTATGGGATTGCGTGATCTTTTCCGTCACGACATTTTCTTCTACAAATAAAACTAAACTTGTTAGCAAAACTCGTCTGTTTAACTGGAAGAAGAAAGAGATAGTTCAATTGAAAACTTCTTAAATGCCATAATAAGAAATATTGCCATGAGATGATCACGTTGTTGTTGGTTTTTATGTAGTATTTAAAGTTGTAAAGAGATTGTTCTCTTTGTTAACCATCGTTCAAGGCTGATCTTTTCTTCTATGAGAAACCTCTTTGTTTTTACTGTAAGAATGGTAGCTCTGTGTCTTTTAAGATATCACGGAAGGCTTGTCATTGATTCGACATGAAATCATCTCGGACACATAATCGTTTGGATGGAACTCAAAGAATTTGCTATAGGTGGTCGAGTGGTTTGGTCTGCTGGTCTGAAGTCCAGCGATTGTTTTCTTTATTCAATTCCCAATGAATCCCCGATGCTTTTTGTTTGCTGCGTTTTTCTCCGAGTCTTTGCTTATCAAGGACGAAATGCAAAGATATCTACATTTGATACATATATTTGGTATCCAAATTTGATACATATACCATATATGCTCCAATAAACGCCGAGGTTCTTATTGTCGCCGGTCTCTAATAAGCGCCGGGCTGCCGAGGAGACACGGCCAAATAGTAGCCGGTCTCTAATAGTAGCCGGGTCTTTGATATTTGCCTACTGGTACTAGGAGAAGAGTTCGTATCTTTATAGTCGTGCGTAACACCTTACGGTATATTGCCTTACAAAATGCCGCCGAAACGGTCATTTGACATTGCCTTTAAGATTCGCGCGGTGGAATACGCGAAAGAAACTTCCGGTGAGGCGGCCGCCCGTCATTGCGGATTCGGACGACGAATAGCAGCGAAAGGTACAGAAAGACATTGCCATTTATCTTTATCAGTCTTATGTAGCGTGTGAAATTCAAATAAAGTAGCTGTTTGTAATATTAGCCGGTATTTATGTGTAAAAAATATTGCGTTCTGATGGTTTTTGTTAATAATGGCCGGCCTCTAATAGCAGCCGGTCTCTATTAAGCGCCGGGAGCCGAGGCTAGTTTGTAAATAAACGCGGGGGCCTCTATTGGAGCTTATACGGCATACATATTATATACGGCACTTATTTGGCATACATATGTGATATGTTGTTCAAAGAACTTTACATTAAAAGAAGAAACATTTCCTAACAGCTTCGAAATACGAAGGCTTTTCGTGACCCTTTTTATTAAGCAATATTGATATCTAAATACTATTAAAGGTACCATTAAATCTTCTTTAATCTTTAAAAAAAATAACGATCTCAATGTCAAAAAAATTATACCAATAAAAAAGTGTTCTTAAACATTCGTTATTTAAACAATAATTTGGTCTCACCCATTGTTGTTTATTAATAATTCAAATTTGCAGTTTGAATTTTTTTGCTTTAAATAAATTCATTGAGACCTGCGCACTGCTGGCACATGAATTTTCTCACTTCCTTTTTCAATGGTGAGTCTTTCATTGTGTATTTTTTCCTTTGAGGCACCACTGCGCTTCCGATGATCATTCGTTATTTATTTTTAAATTCGTTAAGTCAAAATTATTATTAGTAATAAACCAGTGATATCTTCAATGACAAGTATTTAATTAATTCTTCATATTGTCATTTGTAATAAAATGTCATTACTGTAAACTTCAATAATTGTAGTTCTGTATTTTTAGTGGAAAAGTCAAACTTATAATATCTAATTCTAAGATAGTATTAAGATTAATTTTCTACATTATTTTTGGTACAATTCTAATCATTTAGTAATGATGTTTAACATGTTTGACGTCATAACTTTGTTAATTTCGAGATTTTTATTATTTTGAAGAATGTAAGAAGGAGTATGTTTTGAATTTAAAGTAAGGAGTATTTAGATAATAAGTCTTGCTTGACAAAAGATGCACTTTTGACTTCGAAAATATGGTCTAAAGACATAGTGTATAGTTGTTTTTTAATGGACTAGTAAAGAAATATGTTTATTGATGTCATGAAAATACATGATTAATTTAATTAACTTGATTAACTTAATTAGCTTTTGCATTTCGGGCGGATTAGAAAAAAAATAATTAAAAAAAATTAGAGATTATTTTTAAAACATAATCTTTTGTAATAACGATTTATTATTAAACAGCTATCTTCGTAAACTGAAAAATACTTTGATTTAAAACATTGTTACTTATTTTGACTGTTAAATTTATTACATCTTTTTACTTCCAACATGACAAATTGACCATTTATCCTGGATTAAGTCGTAGAAAAGTGTTTCATAGAAGTTCAAAGTTTGATTTGTTTATTCTCGTTGGTTTCGAAATAGAGTATTATTACCACATGTGCTATGTAGGGATATTCATGAATTAAGTACAGATAAATAAAAAGAAACTGCCTTTTCTTCAAATAACTCGAACTAATTTACAATTAAGGTTTAATTTGCAAGATGTATCTATATCCATTTGTAAGTTCTGAGTTACTTCTGTAAAAAATTGAAATTAATCGTGAAATATTTGCACAAAAAATATTACCTTTTCTCTTTTCGTAGACTTAGATGAAGGATTTACCATTTTTATCTGTGTTGCTTAGAAATCCACTTGCTAGACAATAACATAGCAATTAAAAAATAAAGTAAGAAAGGGTTTCCGATTACAGAATGAAGTGAAACGCTGATGATATCTGTTTTAACAAATTGATGAAAGCTTAAAAGTCGTAAGTTTTGTAGTTTTGAAATATAGTATACTATAGCACCATTAACAGACAAAATTTCTAAAAGTGTTTTTATTTATTAAATAATAAAAATTCAAAACTATTAAATATGATAAGTAAAGATTTTGATCGATTTAATAATATTGTAAAAAATGCATAAATAGGTCGGGATAATAAATAATTGTTTTTTTTTATTGAGTTTCCTGATAACAAGGAATCTCCTAAATATAATCTCTTTCAAAGAATTTAATATCTGGTAACAAAAACATGGGATATCATCCGACCAGAACAGAACTGAAAGATGAATAGAAGGGATGATAGTTTGTAGGTATCGTCTAATAAAAGAGAAAAACAAGGGAGGAAAGAGGAAAACAAGGGAGTTTACACTGATATCCTATGGTTGAACGAACGGGAAACGATATGTAACGGTAGGAAGGTAATGAGGTCTCTAATACAGTTATAGGTTTACTTGCAAAATAATGAGTAGTAGATACTACCTGTAGTTGTTATCAGGTGAATACTTTTTGTAGATACAGATTGTGGTTAACATATCTATGGGTAATGTTTATTACCTTATGTAATAGTTAGAAAATCAAGATTCCTGTGAATCTAGCTCTACCAATATTATTGCCATAAGCAGAATATTATCTCAAGGATTAGCACTTTTTAAACTTTTTTTTTCCGGAAAAGCAACCAAGAATATCTCAGTTTCTCTCAATTACTGTTCGTGAAAATAAGTAATTATACAACTAAACTCAATTTCAATATAAATAAGTTTTAAGTTAAACATGCATTTATTTCTAAGGATATCTACTACCTCGACACTTGTTTCCGTAAAAAATAGCCAAAATTTTAAACTTTTGACAACTAAAATTAAAAATCTAAAATTCTCATTACGTACGTTTCCAAACCTCTGCAGATCGGTTTCTTTCTCAAATGATTAAAACGTTAAAAATTAAAAAATTAAAAATTAAAAATAACGATCATTATTCTCCCCTACCTTGATGATTTTACGGAAACAAGTGTCGAGTAGTAGATATCCTTATAATAATACGACACGTTAAAAAAAAATTATCACATGCATTTATTTTATTAAAAACTTCACAACTCTATTAATACATATATTTATTTATTAAACATATTTAATCGCAAATTTTAATGTTCCAGGATGATGTAATGTTGTATTGATAGTTATTAATTGTTTCAAAAACAACTATTTAGTTGAATTGAAGCTTGATAAAGGAAAGAAATAACTCTTTCCGAAAATTTGTTATTAAATATGCTTAATAAATAAATATATTTATCAATGAAGTTGTGAAGTTTTTAATAAAATGATAAGAAGTGAGTTAAGGAAGAAATATACATTTATTTTTTTTTAACATTATAATTTGTGTAATTAAAAGTTTTAATAATGCCTCTTATTTCTGTAGGTTTCCAGAGCCAATGGATTAAATTGGATTAATAGAAGACTTCTTAGTAGATTTTCTTTTCTTTATCAGAGTAAATTAAAGTCTTATTTGCGAAATCATTTAAATTTTGATTTCTACATATTCATTTTGGGCAAACGAGGACCAATTGTTAGAAATTTCTTGATAACAAACAGGGGAGTTATTGGTTTCCCTGAAATTTCGAAGTAAAGGATATAATATCTGCATTGCAACTTAAATATTACTTATTTTTGGTTGGATGGTCAGTTGGTGGTCTTGGAAATTTATAAGTTGGAGGTTAATTACAATATTAAGTTATTTAATAATGTATTTACAGAGTATTTAAATAATTTTTTGAGATTATTATTTTTTTTTTTTTGAGATACTCATATAGATACTGATTTGGAGTTGTATGGCTTACGTATCAAGAAGAAATGACCGTAAATGGATAAAACTGGATTCTTATGAAGGGAAAACGTAAAGAAAATGCCAGCTTATGTTTTCTTGTGTTTTTGGCTGAAAAGTTGGAAAAATTTGAAAAAACAACTCCTCAACACTGCAGTGTGTTGAAAATTATTATTGATGAAGATAGGTTTTGAAAATACTTTCTATTGTCTTTTATATACTTTCCGGAATCTTACTTTTTCCCAATTTAAAAAAAAAATGAAGTATGTTAAAAATTTCCAATACCTTCAGACAATCTTTAATGCACTGAATCCCATCCTACAATCAGCATAATATTGAGATGCTATCTTAAGACTTCGTGAAGGTAGAATTTCACTGAATTGGAATACAAATAACTTTTACTGGAAATCTCACAAGAGATTCAACAATATTAAATAAATAACTTTAGTTTATCATTGGTGATCTTCACTCGTAGTTAAAATGT
Organism: Thereuonema tuberculata; assembly: GCA_023159025.1. Lineage (NCBI taxonomy): Eukaryota > Metazoa > Arthropoda > Chilopoda > Scutigeromorpha > Scutigeridae > Thereuonema > Thereuonema tuberculata. The sequence continues at coordinate 46,434,433 of JAFIDM010001028.1, forward strand.
GTTGGGTTTTTTTCTTTTTCGAATAGAAACTCCTACACTGCGATGGAATCGATTGCCGGTCATTGTCTGTCTATGATCAGACATCAACCATCTCCTTTTCCGTATTTATTCATTCGTCCAATGCACTTGGGGAAGAAAAAAAGGGATTGCGAAGAGAAAGAATAATAATAACATTCTAAGTAGAACGAATGATTGAAGGGAATAAAACCAGTAGAGTTTAAGAACATTGGGTTTGATTTGCAGTTAAACGAATCAATATAAGCAATGTAAGGTACAATTGCAGTTAAAGTACAATTGCAATATCAAATTTCCCGAGTAATTGAACCTATTTGATTCAACAGTAGATGTATGTTAGTGCAGCAACTATTCTTGTGGTTTTACTGTTAATAACATCCAAATGATTCCTTATTGGAAATTTACAATGGATCACAGGAAGACGAAACAAAATTAATTAATTAATTTGATTTTATTCATTTTTTGATACTTTAGCTTATTAATTTGTAAAATTATATAATAAATATATAAGATACATCGTCTACATTAAGTAAAAAATAAATCTAAAATGATTTCTGTGTCTTCTTCCATGATAAGGATACATATATTCCTTTATTTATTTGTTATAAATCTTGTAATATGTTAAATAATCATCTCTGTTTAGCGGCTTATAGTTATTGGATTTTATTAAGATAATATAATGCTCTTGATACAATGCTTACAGGCATTTTGATATATGTGTGTAGAAATGTAGTCAGCATTTATTGGAAGTGAATAATTTCCTGATGGACTGTGCCATGTTGAAGTACATAGACAAATAACAAAAAGAATTGCAGAAGCATGTTCTTTTTTAGTATTGCTTATTGGTAAAACATATAAGCATTACTAAAACTATGATGGATAATCTTAACTAAGTGGTAGTCATATGTTCATGCTGCAATCTATACGTGCTGCAATGTTCCTGTTGTTGTGCTGAAAGGCTTAGTCTATGGGGTCGTCCATTAATTACGTGAGGTCAAAAGGGGGAGAGGGGGGTTCGGCAAAATCTCACCAAATCTCACCAAGGGGAAGGGGGGGGGGGGGGCAACAAAAACCTAACGCAAACTTTTTCATTCGGAGAAATTACATATTATAACAGATAACAACATTTTGTAATATTGACTTTTTGAATTTTTTGGATTTTTTGATTTTTTGAAATCTCACTTGAGGGGGGGGGGGTCCCAACACATCTCATCAAATCTCACCAAGGGGGATGGGGGTCCAAATTTTTTAAAAACCTAATTAATAAACTATGGTTGTTATCCGTTATTTTAACCATCCATAACATAATTGCTGTTCTCGTAGTTCTTAGCTGTTACAAGCTGATCCTGAATGGCCATAATTAAACATTTCATTTCGGATAAAGATTCGTGTTAGTGAGAGTTATTTATTTACTTATTTACATGGGTCATGAGGGTGTTTATCATGACGATCCATTTGCTTGCGTTATTGAATCATGAGGTGGAAGCAGTAACGTAACGTAAGGTGGGATCCACTCTGTTACGTATCTAAAGAAATCTAATTATTGTCAGTGTAAAGTATGTTGTAAGATGACAAACTTTATTTCCCTCATAATTCCTTCTCACGGAGTAAATACTATTTTTATTATTAAATAGCTCCTTAATTTTGCTTCGTGTAGTTGCGGCCCGCAATGAATCGTATCACTTCAGTTTGATACGAGAACGATGTAAGATCATTGTTGTAAGGGTGTGACTATATTTCTGAATTATCATATAGTTATTGTACCTTATCTTATTTGCATAGAATTTCAATGGGAGTATTATATGCACAATCAACGTCAAATCATAGAAGTTCTCATAATTGGCCTTATTTTAATAATTTAGTTGTAGGAAAAAAAAGAACATCTTCCTTGTTCTACAGATAATTATATGCAGTTGCTTCCTCATCGTTAACTTTATTGAAGATGATTCTCATTCAGTAGCGCAAGCAATTCACGAGTCATAAACTCTTTAATTTTTTCATTTGCTTATTAATCAGTTTATGTGCAGCAAAGGAAAATAAGAAATTCTTGAAAGAACGAAAAACTAATTTTCTTTATGATGTTGCGTTGTTGTTGTTGTTGTTTTTTTTTGTTTTTTTTGTCCTTTGTTTTAAATTCGTAAAAAAAAAAAAATTCATACAATCAACATTTTGAAATTTTTCATTGAATTCACAAAATTTGAAGTTGATTAAATTCAATTAATTTTAACCATATAACAGTGCGTGGAAACTAAAAGCATGCGCTGATTGGCTGTCCTATTAATTCTTTTATGTTTAAATCGATTCTTTCTTTTGTTGTTTTTTTTTATCTGAGGAAGAGAGCCGATTACTTCGGGCTTCTCGAAACATGTCCTGTTATTAAATATTTTTTTATATGTATTGTGCGGTTTTGGTCTCATTATTATCAGCATTAATGTGCATTGTTAGTTTTGGATAGAAGCTTGTTATTTAGCTCCTAATCATTTTCAGTGGTAATTCCGATCACCTTCTCGTATAAAGTTCTGGACAGGGACCCACATTGAAAACTTTTGAAATACGAAAGCTAGATCGTTTCTTTTATGTAAATATGCATACCAAGTTTGAAGAAGATCTGTTCATTGATTCAAAAGTTATCAGAAGATGACACATACACATAAGTTATATTGTTTATCAATCTTACTATCCTAAGAAAAATAGGTTAAAAAGTTATTCCGTTTAAATTCTTCACGTTTGTTATTATTATTATTGTTATTTCTTCACTTGTGGATTTTTAGTTAACGCTTCCTTGTATTCATTTGTTTGCTCCTTCAATAAAAAAAAACAAAACACAAACAAGCAAATTAAAATTCCTTCACTTCATCCAAAGAGTACAGTAGATTTTGTAAATCATAAGGTACACAGCTTCGTCACGAAATATTTTGTAATCATTCTTTTTTTATTGTTATTATTAATATTATTATTATTTTTATTCTTCTCCTGTCTTCATTTATTCTGTAGAATTCTAGACCAACATTTCACAGACCTATTTCCTGCTTTTTTGTCTCAGAAGAAAATTTCCTTATGTATTTACACTTTTTCCTAGATGTTAGCTTCTAGAGAGAAACAGAAATTTGACGTCAAAGATCGCAGAAAACGTTTTGAATAAAATTGAGGATCAGTAATTAGAATATTAAATAACAAGAAGTTCGAAAGAACTTAATGCCTACTTTCCATAGAACTTATTTCTTTTTAGTCGTGAAAATACCAAAACGAAATAACTGCCGGGTGATTCATAAAATACTGGAAAGTACTGGTGGGTTTCACCGCCCCATATCTTTTAAACTACTGCTCATAAAAATCTGAAACTTTTTATATAAAATCGTCAATCCTATAAGAGTTATATTTTCATGTTATTATTTATTCATTATTATTGAAATTCATTTTATTTGCGTTCAAACACTTCCAGTATATCAAAATTATTATCCAAAAAAATTATTCGACTGTCTCTCAAAAAAGTCATTTGTCAGAATGTATTTTCAAAAAAATACATTTTTTTTTTAAAATTAAACAAAGGAATTAATGATAAAAGTGTTTAGATTAAATTTTCCTAATTAGGTTTCTGTATCATTTGAATATTGAATCCAGACTTTCAGAGTTTAAACAACATCACAACAGTTATTTAAATATACGATATATTGGGGGTGTTTAAACGCAAAAAAAGAAAATGAATTTCAATAATAATGAATAAATAATAACATGAAAATATAACTCTTTTATGTTTGACGATTTTATATAAAAAGTTTCAGATTTTAATTAGCAGTAGTTTAAAAGATATGGGGCGGTGAAAACCACCAGTACTTTCCAGTATTTTATGAATCAACCGGTATATTTATATTTTTATTCTAATATCTATTGAGTATAAAAAGTACAAATTTTCCATGTTCTGAAAAAATGAATTAAATTCGCATTTCTTACTTAAATCGTCTAAAGCGGATTAATTTTAGTCGTATCAATCCATGCGGAATGGATTAAGGACTTATAATATTCATTGTGTTAATGAGATACTAACAGAGATTCATTTGTTTAGTTCCAATGCTGTTCTATGGGAATTTGTGGTTGTCTTTTCGTATTACTTTCTTGACAAGGCAACATATGGGAAAGATTTTTTTAATACAAAAATTAGATACTACCTCGTCTTAGAATGTGCAGTCGAAGTTTCAAGCAGATCATTTCAGTGGTTCCAAAATTATGGGTGCGGGGAACAAGTACGAACGGACATACAGACTGTATCTTTTTTCGTTAACTCAGCATGGTAGGGTTATAGTATTTTATGGATTTAAGGGAATTAAAATTCGTGAATATTTATTATTGTTTCTTCATTGGATACCTTTAAATATTTTAGTTTTAAAAATTGATTTTATTTTATGATGCTTAAATAGTTTAAAAAAAATTTCAATTTGTGGAGTTGAGGATGTTAGTTAACTTTGAGCATTAATAGACAAATAAATTGTAAGTTCTTCATTAGCAATGAAGCGTCCAGATGAAGAGTCCCTTTCGTATTGGAAAGTCGGTAAATATATCTAATATCTAATATTTTTACCTAAAGAATAAATTTAACATGCTGTGAATTTTAATCAAAAAAAACAAAATCAGAAAACAAGGGCCGCACAAGAATAAATAAAATTGCCTTTCAGATTCAATTATCGGAGGGAATCGGGAACGGCCATTTCGTCCTGCATGGGACTGATCAGCCCGATCCGCCCTCCTCGATAAAGAACCCAGAAAGGCAAGAACTTAAGTGAAGGCCACCATCACACCTGGCAGTGACCCCCGAAACAAAAACATCAACAATAATAAATGTTGTGCTATTTTGCAAAAACCAAAAACCTTTTCCTAATAAATAATAGGATTGCAGGCTTTATTACAAGGAAATTAAGTTTCCAAAAAGGTTCACCTGTTTATCGGGGAGGGCAGATTAGTCCCATGAAGGACGAAACGGCCATTCCCGATTCCCTCCGATAATTGGATCTGAAAGGCAATTTTATTTATTCTTGTGCTGCCCTTGGTTTTTGATTTTTTTTTTTACTAATATTGTTATTAAAATTAATATAAATTTCGTATTTATTTTGTTTCTTTAAAAAATTTTTAAAAAATCTAAAAAAAAAAAAAAAAAAAGAATGAAAAGTATGGTATTAAAAAAATCCCACTTAATTCCTTACAGAGTAATCTCTGTTTACGGAAGATAGCTGAGATAGGATGCTACATAGATTCAGTTCTATAACTCGGAAAAAAAAAAAAACAAACTAAAATTTGCCTTTTTCTAAAATCTTTATAAATCAATAATAACATCATTAATTAGAGATCAAACAGGATTCGATATATTGGTTTAAAATCATTAAACGTTAATTGAAACGTTTGCTTCTAGAATTAAAATTAAACTAATGACGGCGAGGTGAAATCGTGTCTGCTACCACATTTATTTATAGTGAGTAGGAGTTTAACGTGTGCTTAAAATCAATTGATTAATTAAAAATCAAATTCTGTCTATACACTAATTAAAATTTTTAAAAAGACAATTACATATAAAAAACATCCATTACATTAGAGGAGCTTTCGGATTTCTTTCTCGGAGCCCATTGTCAACAGAAAAATCAATTGGTTCTACATTTATTTACAGGACGACGCCAATGTATTTGCTATCGTGTTGAAATTGTATTTGTTTTCAAATATAACTTATAAAGCAATTGAAACTTATTTCAACTTCTTGAACTTTCAATAACCACATACATCATTAGCATTTGATAAACAGGAATATAGTTTTAGCTAGTGCAAATTGAAAACAAAAGGAAGAATTTCGAAAGTGAAATGTTTGTGCTGTTTGTTAAAAGTGTTAAAAGTTGTTGTTTTTTTAATTTTTTTTCTGTCCTTTTTTTATTTACTCTTCCATCTGCTAAATTACTGTAACTAGATGTCACGTGACATGATTACAGTAGAACTGAGATAAGACTTTACAACAGACTTCTTTCATAATTAATATTTAAAAATATTTAAATATTTAAAAACTTTTGGAAGTAACGACGCACTTTCCAAGTCTTAGCAACAGCATGACTATTATTGTTGCACTGCTTAACCAATAAGGTCTCAAGTGTGAGTATGTGAGTTAATTTATGCAATCAAGCAAACTACAGACTTGAGAAAAGAAGGAATATTTTTCTTTTCGAAAATTTGTTGAGTTTTAATATATTCAATAAATGTATTTTATTTAATATATTTTATTGGCGTAAGGATATGGTTATTTTTAATAAACTATAGCATTTTTTGGCGTTATGTTTGCAGACGAGTTACGTCTGAAAACGTCCTATATTCTTCCGCCACCGATCTATAAATGATGTGAAATTTCCTGACCTGTGCTTGCCGGAAACAAAGACTTCAAAATTTTATTACGTAAGTAAGGAAAAGAAAAAAATAAATAAGATATTCAGATTCTTCAAAGAAATACTAACAAAATACTTTAAACGCTGTTAATCCAAATGATATCAGTTCCAATGTAAACGTTGATTTGGAACTAAGATTTTGTTTGAGTATCTCGCTGTTCGTACATAGCCGAGTGGTCAAATTTTTAGCCTGCCATGCATTTACAGGTCTGAAGCTGGTTCCAATGCTGTCGAGGACTTCTATGGTTCTTTCTCTCTTGGTGTACATTTCACTTCCTTTAAAAGTTAAAAAGGTTTGTACAAAAGGCATAAAAAGGCCGCAATGTTACTGGAATGTTATGTTAAAGTAATTCCTTACAAGTGAACGTTGACCTCGGGAGTCGAAGGAGTTAAGGCCTATACGCACTACTCCGTCTTCCGTTATGTTTCCGTAACGTAATTGCTTAAGTGACGTAGTTATGCCTTCAGGGTCACAAGAATGGGGAACAATTACCTGAAATTTTTAGGATGGTAAATTTTTGAATATAGATTAATAGAAATATACGGTCAAATGTGATTTTTATTTCAAATAATTGCTCCCCATTCTTCTGACCCTGAAGACATAACTACGTCGCTTAAACAATTACGGAAACATAACGGAAGACGGAGTAGTGCGTATAGCGCTTTAAGCTCATTGCGTTGGACTAAGATGGGATCGGCTCGCTTTTATCTTCCAGGAAGGAAAACATCGAATTAATCAGTCTGTATGTTTGTGTTCCGTACTAACTTTTTAAATGCTGGATGGATCTTCTGGAAAATTGATATACATATTTAAGGACTAGAAACGTTCTAACCTTTATATTTGATTTCCCAGCGGGTCCTTTTTTGAGAAAGTGGCGCGAGAAGGTAAAAAAAAAAAAAAAAAAAAAAAATCCCATACAAAAATATTAGTAACGAAACAATGATGCAGGTCATTTTTTTTCCCCAAAACAATGGAAAATTTCTACCATTTGTATTCAGCAGATATCTTAAATTAAAAATAAACATAGGTTTTCCCCTTATTGTCGTTTATACGACTTTAACAACACAAAAGAATAAAATAATAAAAGACATTTTTAGGAATAACCTTTTACAGGAATGTAGGCTTCAAGTTCTTTCAGGAACTTCATGTTAACCCTCGGTTTTAACGAGAAATTATTGTACAAAGTTTAATAGAGCATTAGTCAGTTTAAAAAAAAAATAAATATCAATTTTAGGTGACTTTGCCGTTTAATTATAACCATTAGTTATAGTAATAATAATTTGGCCCACAGCGTTTTGGCCTTCAAGTGTTGTGTGTGTACCTAGAGCGCTTTGCATCTTCCTGTATTTCTTGTTCCACTTGTTTTACCCGCCAACGAAGCAAAGACTCAGGAAAAAGAAAAAAAAAAGATGGAGAAACAATAAGAAGAATTTCTCAAACAATTTAATAGACGTCATTACAACGACAAATGTTGTAATATCCTCTTTAATATTCAATCAGAATTTAACCCTTGAATCAGTACAGTTAAACGTGCGATTACGTAGATGCTAATAATCTGAGTTTGCATGGGATTAAGGAAAATCACTGGATAAAGTGCATCTTTAAGATGATCCAGCGAAATCCTTTTTTAAGATTTTAGAATAACTTAGACAATAGCGAGAGAGAGATAACAGAATGCAGTTCTTCCGAGTTGGCTTTTTCTTAAGTAGCTGGTAAGAAAAAAGTAAAAGAAAAAATAAATGACAATAAAACACATCTTCTATTTCGGACCAGTTTCTGAAGAGATTAGACAAGAAAAATCAAATTAAAAAGAAAGTAAAGATCACCAAGAAGTTCCTGAAGCATATCGCGATTTTATTTTTTGTTATTTAACATCTCCTTATATTTGTAAACTGTAAAATAAACAGTATCATCTGATTTTAACAGTATCCAGTTCGGTTTTCTGTGGGTTAATTTTGTCATCTACATGCGCAGATTTCTCAACAGGGAGTCACACCAAAATAATTTTCCAACATTAGATCATCTCTTGTCCATAAATATAAAGGCCAGATCACCATTCAGTGGTTCAACATTATTAAGGAAATTTACATAGACAAATAGACATACTATAAAGCCTATGTTTCATTTTATACTAAACTTATTCTTACTTTCATGAAAGATTTCATAAATAATAAAAAATATATGGAGAGAGGCCAATACACTAGATTACAAAGGTTTACACGCTGGATTAAAAATACAGCATCAGAGTAATAATGTTTTAATATGTATTAACTCTTTTTAATTCTTTTAATCCAGTATGTTGGGCTCTCTCCAGAAATTATAAATTCGCACGTTAAACCTTATCGTTCAATAAAAAATATATGTTACTGAACTTTTTAACCATCATTTCGTAACTGAAAATTCTAAACATATCTTCAACTTTCAAATCTTGAACACTTGAATATGTCCATTTTAATGAGGTTAATTAGAGATTATTTATCTAGAAACTTTGGTGAAATACGACCAGCTTTGGAACTTAGCTGATGACTGTTAGTAAGCATGAAGCTGTTTTTTTTCAAAACCGTGTTGAAAACAACTCTAGCTTATGTCCCTTCCCGGCATCGTGCACCCATTTGCTGCAGAAACAGTTTGAAATAGAGGAAATCTCTGAAATTATTAAACCTATCACTGAGAAAAGTTTCTTTACAATTTAACATTTAAGGAAATGGTGGACTTCCCTACAAATGTAATAATGATATTAGAAAATAATAATTATTATGGACGATCGAAGCGAAGTCCATTCTCAATTCTCACCGAAATCTACATTTTGCCTGAATTTTGTGAACCCTTCTACTCAGAAACTATAACAGCTAGAAAGATGAAATTTTGCTCACATACGTAAAACTGCACGCAGATGTAGAGAATCACAATTTCAATACGTAAATCGAACTCTTTAAGAGTGAAACGCCCATTTTTAAACTGCGCATGCTCACTACGTTTCGTACAAATAGCATGCACACAACGACTTTTGGTCTGACCTACCTTCCACTGTCAGGGGTTAAAACACTTGAAGGGTTTATCATTTGAAGTATCATATACAGAAAAAAAGATTTTACGTGCCTGATGATTCAATGAAAAGAGCAAAAACGAAGGCACAATGCAGATTAACAAGAGAGGAAAGGATTCGCACCCTGAGTTTGTCACCGGGAAGAGACTGGGACGGGCCGTTTCGTGCTTTTTAGGACTCATCAGCCAGACAAATTTCCTCGGTGACAGACTCAGAAGGTGTGTATAATTTAAAAAATTCACGTATTTTAAGTATGGAAAACGTGAAGAAGAACGTAGGAGAATTCAGATTCATGTACTTGTGATTTAAATGTATTTTGTGCACTAGATTCCGCAAATTTTGAAGTAAATTTTTCAAAGTTTTGTTTTAATTCACTTGTTAAATTTAAACATTAAGTTTAAATTCGAAATCTTTTCACACTTCAAACGCGCGAGTTCAAACGATGCCCGCCTTTTTGTTAGTTTAATTTTGAAAGTGATAAAAAATACACCTCCAAGTTATTTCATAAACTTATTTCTATTTTTGACATTACTAACATATTTTTTTTAAAAAATACAGGTCGTTCATTAGTCACATTAAAAATGAACAATAACAACACCTCTTTTAATGTTCTCTCTTTTACCTGCTTCCCCATTCAATTCATCTCATTACATATTTAATATCCTATTAATTACTGTTTAATAACGTGAGATAAGGGAAAAATCAGGAACTATGAAAAGCTAACCGACCAAATTAAATCGTAAAATCTTTCACTGGCAATTATTTCGATTAATGCAGGAACTTGAGTTCAAATCCTTAACTAAGATTTAAACTTGTGAAGTTAGGTTTTGTGAGTTGTTCCGATAATGGGTCACTCTACAAGGCTCTGAAGGTCAGATCTCTTATACGAAACGCCACATTTTCACTTGTTTGAATAATTTTTGTGAGTGGGCCTACATTTCTATACCGTAGTTCTATCCGTCACTGAATCACCGTCGTCATAAAGTATATATGGGAGCGTTAAAAGTTACGTGGAATCGACATCACACTGAACGCAATTTTTGACGTCTTCCTGCATCGAAAGGGAGTCGAATGAATGCTGGAAGACGTCTTTACGGTTACGCCATAAACTTCCAGCTGACCTATGGTCAAGCTTCGATTAAAATGTCTCCTTGAAGCGGACCTCGTTCACGATTTTCCTTTCAAATATTTTTAAATTTCTTAAGAAATATAATAAACTTACTAAAATTCTTAAACTTCTTTATTTACCCACAGAAATCCACCTTGACAATATTTCAAAGGCCTCCCCGGCCTTCTTTTTCAAGCCTTACATCTTATATAAAATAATAAGTTTTATTATATAAGTTTTATTACATTCTTATTTATTTATTTCCAGGTTTCCCGATGTCTTTGACATCTTCCTGTACCCATTTTATGCCTGTATCAGTCTTCTCCATTCCTCTCTATCCTCCCAAGCCCCATCCTCTAATCTTCTTTCTTTCTTTACTTCACTTACTCCCTGCATCCATGTCAGTTTTGGTCTTCCTCTCTTTCTTTTTCCTGTTGGTATCCATTCATATATCTTCTTCGGCAATCTGTCTGTCTTTCATCCTCTTCATATGACCAAACCATCTTAATTGCGTATTTTTTACAAACTCTACAAGGGATGCTTGCACTTTCATTTTTTCTTTTATGATTGTATTTCTAATTTTGTCCCTCCTTGAAATTCTTGCCGATCTCCGCCAGAAATCCATTTCTGTTGACTGTAATTTGCCATCTTATTACATTTTATTACATTCTTACGAAATATAAAATCATGGACTGAAATCTCGGATCCTAGACCCACCCCTATTCCCTTGGGCTATTTAGTGCTTACCCAATGTAAGTCGAGATAAAGGTTTCCAGAATAATGACTAGCCCTGTATTAGCATAGTCGGTTTTGTTTTTGACAAAAAAAAAAAAGCACTAAATGGACAAATTGACGAAATGCTAGATATTTAAAAATTTTTGTAAAATAATGCTTCACATTCGTCAGATATTAAGAAAAACATTACTAATCTGTTTTTGTCTTTATTAAACTTACTATACATTATTTTTCGAATAACATATAGTAATATAAATCTGATAGAAAACAGCACGTGACAATATTAATTAAGAATTTCAATAGTTTGATCTGATTGTTTTTGGCTCCATCTTTAATCGAAATAACCAATGTTCTAAATGTTTCTCCCAAATAATGATTAGGCTAGCGTGTAACAAGGGTAAGCTTGATCATTCTGAAGAAGAACATTCAACTATTCGAAATATAGTTTATTAAAAGTGTGTTGCCTTATTGTATTATTATTGTTATTATTATTATAGCGTCAGCCCTTAAAACATTTCTGTTTTTGTAAATATTGAATTTCAGTTAAACACATTGAAATTACAAATTACAGTTGTCTATGTTACTTGCTACATGGTGCATGGGAAAGTCCTAAATCACCCAAATAACTTTTGAACGAAGATAGCTAGATTTAGGGAAGTTAGGTATTGGTATAGGAAAGCGACCATGCGCTATCAGATGAGGCTGACGGCAGCGCCCCTAGCGGCAAAATGTGTACATTAGTAAACCTATCTCGAAACTATGAGAGATAAGGAAAAAATAAATAAATGAGAAAGTTGTAGAGCTTGCTCATTGGTAACTGTTCATTCATTTTAATTTTCGTTTAAATTTATTTATTAATTATCTAGAAATTTTTCAGCATTTTTTAAAATTTTTTTATGAAGACCGCTTGAAATGGTTACCGTTATGAACGCGTATAGATTTTTTTTTTTCCATGGGAGATGGGAGGGGTCAAAATAAACTGTAAAATTGTGCTTTATAATGCAAAATTATGTAAAATAATTTCGGTAAAATAAAAATGACCATTCTTTTGTAGCCCTTAGTTTCTCTTGCGAGAAAGAAATTACAAGATGTATCTTAAAATTGAAAATTTCAAGACGGCTCAAATCCCCCCCCCCCCCCCTTTGTGTGTACGTGTGGAATCTCATGTTATCTTTTTTTATCTCGCAAACTCGAGTGATTCTATAATAAAAATTTAATTGGTAAATCCTGCCCTGAAGGATTAGCAAATAATAATAATAATAATAGGCCTAAAATTATCGTTGAATAATATTGACATTGAGATTTTAATAACGTTAACAAATGAATAAAAAAAATAACGAAGGAAATGAAAGAACGATCTGCCAATTTTTCCACATTACTAATTTCATCTTAAGCCTATTTATATAGTGTAGGCCTAATATTTAAATTATAAGTCCTGTAGATTAGTTTCGGTATGGGAGAGCGAGTATCAGATAAGTGAGTCTGATATCTCAATTGCCATTGAAAATGCTGCTAAAAAGTCCTTTATTTTCAGAGGCTTTAGGGCGAAAGATAAACCTTGACATCTCCTCTCCCTTCACGTTTTACGATGCCTGAAGAGTCAATTGGAGACCGAAGATTTAAAAGCCTTCAGTCTACAAGTTCAAAGGCAAACTAATTATTTTCGAACTGAAAGACTAAAAATCACATTTTAAATTAGAGTCTTTTAAGTTAAAATTAAATTAACGTGTAAGTTAAATCTGTAGTGATAATAATAATAATTATTTATATATATAAATAATTATTTTTCGTAATGTGTAGTTATAATCGTTAATAGGTTTCATCAGGGACTTACATAGGAACGGGGGGCGCGAAGGGACCTTGACCTTTCTCACCTCTTAAATTTCGAAATGTAGGGGTAGTTTTTTTTTTTCTTTTTACCTCCCCACCCTCCTTCCAGAAATTTCGAAAGGATTTTTATTTTGTTTTGATTGTTTCTATCCTCATCGACGTTTCCAATAGATTTAACATGTATTTTGAGAGAAGTTTTTTAAAAAAAGGGGGGTTAGAATGAGAAAGTTTTCGGATGCAAATTCAAGTCTATCGTTAATATTTAAGTTAATACCAAACGTCTTTGATCGAAAATTACTTATCCCAAGGAGCTGAAATTTCAGGGTTAAGTTAAGTTACTAAAACGAAGATACGTGTAATATCCTTTCCCAGATTTACAGGTCAGAAGGTTGGAATCAAAAATCGCGAAGATGAGTTGATCTTAAAGCGGAATGTAATTATGGAAAGTAAACAAACTAGTTTAGAAAATTGAAACCTTAATGGTAGACAAATGTTATTGAATATAATCTCACTATATTTTTTTTGTTGATAGAAATCGAGTTCATACTCTACGATTATTGAACCAAAAACCGCCAACACACAAACAAAATCTTAAACCGCTGCAGGTGCTTGCTCTTTTTAAGCAACTATTCTTTTTTTTTTGATCATATAAACTTAAATTCCTTTTAATAGTGATATATTCTTATTAAATATATGATGCTCATTAAAGACGAGATATTACAATTTCAGCATGGAATATAAATGAGGCTGCAGGGGCTATAGGACATATGCAAAGAAATTCATTTGGGTGATTCATTTGGTGAAACCATCGTGATTTCTACCTACCCAAGTTATTCTACTCATTGAGTGGCAAAGGCTTGCTGTACACTATTCTTCATATACACGATTATTTTTGTATGATATTTCTTGATTTCTTATGTATTTGCTGTAATAAAAGATCCTTCTTTGTGTTGCTGTTGTTGTTTTTTATTTTATAATTACTTCCTGTAATCTCCCATAATTCCCTTCCTTTTTAATTTGGAAGTATGCTGATATGTACTTACGACTTACAATGGCCGCTAGAATGCTATGTTGAAGTTATTGGATCTTGTTCTGAAGTATCATGTATGCACATATATCCATAAATAATATCCGTAAGTGTACATAATCTTTGTGTAAAACAATATTAGGTAAAAGTATATATATAATCATTCTTTCTTGAATTGTATGGGATAGTATAATTACTATGGAAAAAAAAAACTATAATAACTACTTACGTGTTGAGCTGTTACGGTAATATAATAGAAAGGGCGGGAAGTACCATAAAACAGAAGGAATTACTTAGGCCTAACTACTAATGGTTATGAAGAAAAGTTTCTCACGAAATTTGAATTTATATTTTACGATTGCAACCAATTACTGTATTTTTATTACTAGCTCTGCTTGAAAAAAAAAGTCGTGGTCATCTCAGATTCTGGAAGCTTCTATTTAGTTGTAATTATAATAGTAATTCACAAGATTTTTATTCATTCATTATTAGAAAAATGCTTGCTTCGTTCAGGATGTTCGTGTGACAGGTGACTTAAGTAAAATTTATAAACAATAGCGAATCATTGTTGTAATAATAGTAAACTAGTTGACCCGTGCGAATAATTCGCAACAAAAAACCACCTTTGAGAAATAATAAACAAATCCAACAGCTTGTGTGCATGTTAGTTAAACACATTGTCAATAGATGGCGTCTTCTCAAGTTTTATAAAAAAGTTGACCCGTGCGAATAATTCGCATGGTATCTTGATCAGTCACCGAATGGTAATGTGGAAATAAATAAATGAACAGATTGTCAATAGATTGCCTTCTACATTTTTACAAAAAAGATTTTTAAAATAAATTTTTTTAACGAAAACATTAATTTTAAACAATCTGTTTATTTTTCATCATTAGCGGTGAACGTAATCTTGAAAATATCTCAATCATTGATTTCGATGAAGTATTAAGGGAAATAAAAAAAACACCTTTGAGAAATAATATATGAGAAGTTGACTAATTTTTATGTTTCTATTGTTATAAATCGTTTATTTTTATTAAAATAGAAATCTTTGTTTGTTTTTTTATCTGTTGTTATTAAAGAAACGATGAAATATCATTTAAAGTGCATTTTTATTCAAAAAAAGGAAATATTTGAAGGTTATAACGCTAAAGCAATATTTTCGCTTTCGAAAAATAAGGCGCTTCTGTTAAAGCGTGTCTACATTTTTATAAAAAGTTTTTAAAAATAAAGTTTTTTAAGGAAAACATTAATTTTAAACAATTTGTTTATTTTTCGTCATTAGCGGGGAACGTACTTCAAAATAATGCCTCAATCATTGATTTTGATGAAGTAGTAAAGGAAATATGGCGTTCCGACAAAAAAAACCCTTTGAGAAATAATATATAAAATAATATATGAGAAGTTGATTAATTTTTATGTTTCTATTGTAATAAATCGTTTATTTTTATTAAAATATAAATCTTTGTTTTTTTTTTATCTGTTGTTATTAAATAAACGATGAAATATCATTTAAAGTGCATTTTTATTCAAAAAAGGAAAGATTTGAAGGTTACAACGCTAAAGCAATATTTTCACTTTCGAAAAATAAGGTGCTTCTGTTAAAGCGTGTCTACATTTGTAAAAAAGTTTTTAAAAATAAAGTTTTTTAACGAAAACATTAATTTTAAACAATTTGTTTATTTTTCGTCATTAGCAGGGAACGTAATCTTCAAAATGATGCCTCAATCATTGATTTTGATGAAGTAGTAAAGGAAACATAGCGTTCCGACAAAAAAAACCCTTTGAGAAATAATATATAATGATACTGTCAAGTTCATTTTTAATATTATTTAATTAAATTAGAACAACAAATGAGAGTTAATTTACAAGTTATTAAAATAGAAAGCGTGATAGGGGATTACTTTAATTGTTAGTTTTTTTTCTGTCTACAGGAAAGAGAGGAAACAAAGACGTTATATTTGCATAAAAGAAACAGGAAAAGATAATATATGCTCAAAGCAAATACGGTTATTGAAATAATGTAAATTTGATAAAATGAACTAGAACGAAACATGCAGCTTTGGAGCAACAATTTTGTGGATTGCGGGGGAGGGGAGCGTTGGAGACCAAGGTAACCGTGCTGGTATTTTAAGTGGGGCCATAAAGAAGCATCTTACCAAATTTTTAAAAAAAATCAGTCCAACCGTTTTAGCGAAGGAGTCCGGAGGTCATTTTTGGGGAATGGGAAAGGCGGAGACGAAAAGAAATGAACCTATGTTTTAATTTGTACAATAAATATCCTACGTACAAACTTTTATGGAAACCTGTCCAGCCGTTTTAGCGTGATGCGCATAAAGACAAACAAGAGAATGTGGAACAGGAAAACTTCGTTCTTCAGTCAATTATAATTTGTTTTGATACATTTTTAACTCAAGAAAATTGAAAATCATTAAGGATAAAAAAAAGCAAAAAAAAAAAAATATTGAAAAGAACTTTAAAACCTCTTTTTTAGGATTAAGATTTTTTTCTTTTTCTTTTTAAAATAATGCGAATAAGGAAAGCTTTTATTTTTATAATTTTATTACCAATTGACTATAATTTATCTTCAATGTTTCTATTTATTCAGTAACAGTACATTAATATCCTAATGCTAATTTAATTAAGTTTTAATAAAATCAAAGCGCGCCTAAATTTAAAATGGATTAAAATGCATTGGTAGACGTCTGTAAATATAAACGCCAAGTTGCAAGAAGATCCTGTCAGTAGTTCAAATGGGAACGTACAAATTAGGACGTACTAAATATACGGGAACGCCTATGGGACTTCCAATGAAGTTAGAAAAGACTATGAAAGTGTGTATCAATCAAATGTTAACATTCGTGCAAACTATAAATGTATCAGGAGAGCATTTCTGAATTACAAAGTCTGCATTATATTAATATTAGGTTGTAATATTGCAAATTATAATCTGTTTTTACTTAAGAGAACCCCTCCCCCCAAAAAATAAAACAACAATAACCAAATTAACATTTGCTGTGTAGTTCTTATAAATAGATTTTATTCTTATAAATATAATACAATATTATCTTATAAATACATTATTATTCTTATAAAATAATGGCAAAAATTTAATGATTTAAATTTTCAAGTAAGAACGTTGGTGTTTTTTGTTTTTTTGTTGCTGTTTTGTTTCATTATCTATGGAAGCTAAAGCACAAGCTTACTATAAATAAACTAGATGTGAAAATGTGTTGATGAGGATCATTGTACTTTTTGAACCCAATCCTACGTTTTCGACAAAACCTCAGGAAACCTTATTGTTCTTCTTCTTTCTCTCTTTTTAAATATAAAAATGTGCATCCTTTCCCTGTATATCCATTTTTGACTAAGCATTGGAACGACACTCCTTCGCGTAGTTCCCTTGCTGTAGGGTAGGGTGCAGGGTACTGCTACGTTTCAAGGCTGTTCCCTACTGCCCAGAGGAAGCTGCCACCACAGATAGTAACCATTGTGGAAGTAGGAAGATCCCACTCTGTACGGCGAAGGGGGTAAGCGCAGAACAATCTACCTGTGGCTTCAGCTGTCCTCAGACCTTGACAGGCCATGGGCCACAAACTTTTTCGTTCAGCTCGGAGGGTTTCGAGTGTCTGGAAAAGCTCTGATGCATCTCCGCCAAATCACTACAAGAAAGTGTTCGCCGCATCCAACGATTGCCAACAGGAATAGCGGTCAGATGGCGTTTCTTTTAGTTGGTTTCTATTTGTACGTCTATTTTGTTTACCTTGTGTTCGAATATGGACGCTTCTATGCCGAAGTGACGCAGCATCTTATTGCGCGCAGATTGTAAAGAAAAAAAAACAACAAAAACAAAGCATTTTTCTTAATGAAATTGGGCTCCAGCGAAGTTTGGACATTCACAGGCACGTAATCATTTTCATTTCTTAGTTTTTAGATTAGTTTTCACACACACAAACAAAACAAAAAAATCAGTTCTAGCGCAATCACAGTGATTAAATAGTAATTAACTCTGAAACAAGTTAAAACAAATTAGTTTTAAAACTAGTTTTCTGTATTAATTTTAAAATTACGTTACATTTGATACAGCATTTAAATGTAATAAGAATATTTAATACGCCACCTTAAGAGACAATTAATATAAATTTAATAAGCACAATTAATAATTTTCTTAATAGTAAAAAAAAAAAATAATAAAAAATTACAATTCACACAAAATTTTATAAGCAGATTGACATTTGGTTTTATCCTTTTTATTTTTATATATTGTATTTTGTCGCATAACTTTAGAGATTTTTATGTTACTTTTAAATATTTTTTGATTACTTAGATATGAAGCCTTATTTATTATTAATTATTTTAACTCGTGTTATTTTGTATTTTTATTTTATTTAAATCTCAAAAAAATTTTCTGATTAATAAACTACTGTGCTCATTAAATCTGTGTTAAATATTTATATTTTTCTATATAAAAATTATTTATCATTATTTTTCTATTTATACTTTTCTCTATAAAAAAAAGTTTTATGCCCTCTTATGCTAAAAAAAACTTAGAAAAATATTATTTTTGTAATTATTTATTTATTAGATTATTTGTAGATTAATTTTACAATTTTATATTTAATTTTATTTTAATCAAATAAAAAAAAGATTGTGTAAAGATTAATAAAGAATATTGAATAAGAAAAAAATTATGTATTTGTAAGTAAAAATAGTAGTATCGTGATAGTTTACCTTAAATCTTCACTTGTAATGTATTTACTAGTATAACGCTGACTATTTTTAAATCTATATGTTTATTCAAATGTGTTCTACATTGATTTATTTAAATAGGACATCCTACACATGTAAAATTTATTCTTAAAATAAAAAGGTGTGTGAGATTCATGTGTGTAGCTCCGTTTTTACATTATTTTCACGTTGCTAATTGTTATATAAGTTGACGTACATTACTGACTTAGCTTTCTAACATTTTTCTTTCCTCCTACTCTCTTGCTTATCTCATAATTTCTCCTTTTTCTTTGCACAGATTTGTTGGCTCTATTCCGTATGCAGCAGCGCTGTGAGGCAGGTCATCGCCGAAGGGAAGACATTCCTTGTAGTAGCGGCGCCGGCCGCTGCGCGTCGGTTTGTGCCATCAGAGCCCAGTTGGCGACTGGAGGAGAGTGATGTGTTTGGCGGAGCTACTGCGCTATGGGCCTGATCTCTTTCGTTAAACCGATGGAATTATAAAAAGAAAACTAAAGTGCATATATTTTTTTTTGATCAACGCCCTCTCCCCCCTCTGGTGGATATGTGCAGGGGAATTCGTTACGTCAACAACAAGAAACTTGTGACTTTTTATCCGGTGTTCAATGTTCAAGGAGGAATCTTACCTTACCCGTGCTTTGGATAAGCAGAGTCTACGGTTGGCTGTAGTTCACCATCTGTAAGTAAATTGAATTCTACTATACTTTTAGTTAACTTAAAAATACACTTAAGTCTGTCCGGTCATTTCATATGTTATAAAGAGTTGGATATTACCAGACATGTAGCTGTCAGAGTTCTTCCAAAGATTTTGAAGTTGTCAGCATGACGCTGTTCTAACTTCAGTAAGACATTGATTTTCTTGCTAGGTTTAGAAAATTAAGTCATCAAATAGGCGAGTTCATGACTTATTTTCAAGCCTAAGCCAATTAGGTTTAGAAATTAACCTAATAATAGTCTAGTACAAAAACTTTTTACCATTTACGAAAACTTCAGAATTAATTGTTTTAAAGTGCAGCAAAACTGAATTCCGACAAGCCATTTTACAAAACGCATTAGCTACATTAATATTCTACTTGAACTATTAATTAACTACCATTAATTTTCAAGCTAAAAATATAACTTACCCTTTGGCGCATTCATACAGTATTAGAGACCGTAAGAGGACCCGAAATGTGATGTTGTATTCATGACATATAGTATTAATGAAACAAGAAATCGTAATTTGTTATATGCTTACATATTTCTCCAATTTAGTAATTCGGCACAAGTGAAATTAATTACAGAAATACATACCCATATAAACATATTTTAGTTATTTTAAAAAATTAATCTTGCTTATCTCGACATAGTGAATTTTTAAATCGACTTGACAAAGTTTTTTAGGGAAGTTATATGTGAATCTTAATATTTTTCTGTATTAATTAATAAAAATAAATAAATTTCATTTTTTTTTGATTTCGTGAGTTCATTTTAAAAGCATGTTTATTTATGTAAAATTTATAATTAAAAAAATCAATAATTTAATGCATTAAACATGCTTATAACTTGAGATCATTATTTTTTAAAAAAAGTTTTTAAAAAAAAATTTGATTCGTGAAAAATAAGGAAAGATTTTGAAATTTTGTTTGTTTTTAGTGCTTCAGATTAATTTTTTTTTTTTTTTACTTAAGCAATAACTCTTAATTACTCAGATTACTTAAAAATGCGCATAATTTTGTCACCGTTCAAGGTTTTTCGTTCTGCTTAGATTTCTGGGATAATTTCCTGAAATTTGGTAGGAATTAAATAATTTATTTTGACGTGAAAAATCACCTTAAGCAAAGACTGTAGCGGCAACAGGTGTCGACTGTCTTATTATGAAGCAACTGGAGGCGAGTGCATTGCACTAAAACACGTCCTCAATAAGATTCAACAACTTCTTGGCTTTCCACACAAGAGAGAAAGTTATTTTCTGACAAAATTGAGGCTGGTAATTGGAAAGATCAGAATCGTCCTGAACTATTTTCCATTTTTCAGGATATATCGAGGGGAAAAAAATAGGGCGCAAAAATTGGTGCTGAAGGAATTAGGATAAGGGAGGGAAATAATGAATAAATAACCGACAAAAATTGATTGATATGACATAATTACAGGAACAGGAAATGCAAAGTAATGCAAAATAGATTTCAGAAAAATATTAGAAAAAAAATAAATAAAAAAAACCAATTTTTTTGTAAATCGCAGCATACGGCTTTTTGGCAGAGTAAACATACACTAAAAAAAATTATCTATTAAAAATTATTGTATTATTGTATTATTTTTTTAATGACAAGCATTTTAAGTAAATTTTATTTAAAAAGAAAATCATTTTTTTATTTTTTTTGCGACCTGTCATTAAGCTTTTAAACTGATCAATGTTTTAAAATCTAAATTTTCTGATATTTAGCAAATTAATTTTTTTTCCACTCTTCATTTTCATCTTTAAAAAAGCGGACAACTATAGATATTTGTGCAACACTTAGCTGTGATTCTTCACAAAATATATTTAATTACGAAAACAGACATTTAATTAAAAGTTTGAACACGCGTGACATCAAAAGCGAAATATAAATATTATGAAAGAATACATACGTACATAACTATATATAAAAGTGATATTTTATATTATGTTTTAAATCGATAATGGAAGTTAAGAATATATGTATTCTAATTTCTTCTACTAAGTCTGATATTTCTAATGATCTACTCTGTTAAAATGATGTTAAATCTTTTAGTACTGCGATATTCTTGATTTAATCCAGATTATTAGGTTTTATTTTTAATATAATCATTAAGTCCAAATGTATTTTGTAGAATTTCTGGATGGAGAGTTACCTTCAAGAGCAGTTTAAAATCTTAATATTTAAACCTCGAATATTCAACTTAAGAAATCAAGATTTATGACTTATATTTTCCCAATGAGGAATAGCGATTAGTCATGTCATGTCTTAGTGTTCTGTCTGCTCGACTAAGTCATGTAATTGCATTTTGGGGAAATTGTTGACCTTGAAATTCACCTCTAATTGAAAAATAAGTCGTTAGCAGTTCATTTTAGATTTAGAAAGTAAAAAAAAAAAAAAAAAGTAGATCCATCTTCATTAGAAGACAAAGTAGCACTGAGTTCATTTCTTATTCTTTACCACAACAGAATAGAAATGCCTCCCACGCAAGTGGCGGTGATTCATCCTTTGCTTTCTGTAGGATTTGAGCCTGATTACCTTGTGCAATAAAAATCCTCGGTCGGAATCACGAATAAGTTTATTTAGCACATGGCTTCATCACTTTCCAATGTCTACTGGATCCAGGGAAGGGTTTGTTCACATCTGGTAGGTTCCTTTTTGATTTTCTCATCGTTTCGTAAAAAAAACTTTGCTAAATGAGTTGATTTTTATTTTGTAAATAGACTGTAAAGCATTAGTTATTGATTTCTTCACCCACATTTCACAAACTCTTCCCTCCTCCACCTCTTGAAACAAAGGCTGCGAGCTACAGAACTGATTATGGTAATGAGTGTGAATTCTCTTGTAACGGACTATGCTAACTGCAAATTATATCCTCGTAAAAGATTGACTGCAACGATGGGAACATTCTTCAATACGCTGCAAACTGTAAAGATGCAAACAAATAATAAGAATACTAAAAATATAAATTTGATACAGAGCACTTTATATCTTCTCTTAGAGATATAGAGCACTGGGATGGGCAAAAAAATAAAAACTCCGTTTTAGGGTTTCATCTCACAAAGTAGATGATGTGAACTTTTCGAAAGCTTAACCTACAATTTACGGTATTTAACGTTTTGAAAATCTTGTTTTAAAAATGCGAACCTTTCCTGACAAGGCGATTTTATAGTAATTGTTCCGTAAAGTAGAATAAGAGAGGCTAAACCAATTTTCAATTTTTCATTGTTTTTGTTTTGCATAAAAAGATATACTACCATGGATTCCTCCATATATTGTTGTATGTAATAAGTTTAATGAATATCGAAATATTCCAATAAATTTAGTTACACCCGTTTATATAAAGTAAAGGTTGCAACTTAATTTTAAATGCTGAACTATTAAAAAATAGCTTCAAATTTTTGTTTCCGCAGTCTTTTACTTAATTTAAATGAATTGTCAAACTGAAACCTTTACTGATACTTGCTCCTCAGTTGAATACCTTCACACAGTGATTATTATTTTTACATAGTGATTATTTTCTTTTATTCTACGTGTTTTAATGATAAATTGCAGTTAAATATTTCATTACAAACTATTCTTTCTGTTTATATGTGGAATCCTCCAATCATCTGCAGGTACTTTTCCTTTGCGTTTAATTCCTTCACCCTGGCATCAGTACCGGTGTAAGAACCCACAGGATTGCGACTGTAGATTTTCCTACATATGATACCTACGAAGAAAGATGTTATTTAGGAATGCGATAAACAAAACTCAGACATCGGCGACAAATGGATATATTCAGATTTTACGATTCTTTGATTTATTTATTTATTTATTTTAGAAGGTATTGACAGAATCAACGATAATTTTGCTACTACATGTGATGAAATATAATTGTTACTCCTTTATTTCTTGAGAACACGTAATCAAAAAGCGAATCGAAAACGAGAAATCTAGTTAATTTTTTTTCTGAATCGTTAAACAAAAAAGGGAGTTGAAAGTATTTCATTCTACTTTTGAACACATTATAGGATTAATCCATAGTCTCCATTTCAAAACATTTCTTAAGAAGCTTTAATATACATAACATTTTTACATCTAAGATAAAAACTAATAATTCAATCAAACGCAAATATTTCCAAAATTTTAAGTTGTCGGGTTCATTCTCACCTGTTTATTTTAATTAAATAATCATTAAACTGATTAAAAAAACAAAACAACTATAGATTATATGAAAAATTGTAAAAAGAATCCGATTGAATTGTATTTTTTTTAAACATATATAAATGTGTTATTTAAAACATAATATGTTTTATCATATAATTTCCCAACTTCCAACAATATAATTTTAAATTTATAAATACGTAATGCTTCAATGAAGTTTAAAGTTTTGTTTTCGAATATGAAGAGATAAAAGAACCCTAACTAAAATATTTGAATTTAGTTAATATAACTTGAATACAATATTGTAATGGCGTTAGTGGGAGAGTCGTTGAGACGGAAAAACAACGAATCAAGTTCTGGAACTGAACTGAATTAATTTATTAAATGAAAAGCATTGGTTTTTATAGATTGTACAAAGTTGGATTTGATTGGCTAAGTAATTAAAAATATACATAATGATTGGAGAAGAACATAATGAATTTAATTAACTGGTTTAATGGATATAACGGAAAAGAATTTAAAAATAAACAGAACAGCAAGAATTAGGAAAAAGAAAAGGAATAAATAATGGTTAACGATAAAATATAGATAAATAATTTCTACAAAAATACAAATGAATGATTTCTAAAAATATTTATATATAAACTGTTACAATATCCATAAAAAAGAAACTTTACTATCAAAATGTTCTATTTACTAGATATATGCAAAATCTGGCAGAAATTCCGTTTGATTTGGGTTTTCGCGAATGAAAGAGAAAGTATTTTCCGGTGTTAACACATTTCCCCAATTCTTTTTCATGAGGGTGTGGGCGTAGTGGAGGCTGGCATCTGCCATTGGTGTTATTTATTGTCAGAAAGGGAATCTTACGTGTGTGTGTGTGTGTGTGTAGGTGGATGGGAAAAAGTACCTGCATGCTCAAAGGTCACATAACAGGTTCTCAAAGGTAGGCGATTGATGTGGTCGAGGTATCTATGTAAGTGGTTTTGTATGTTTTCGAAATTAAAAAAAAATAGAGAATATAAAATACGAAATGATGTCATGGAAGGAAGTTTTTCGAAGGAGAAAATTGTATTCACTAAGATTGTAATTTTGAAAAACAAATAAAACAATTTAACAAAGTCATGCGCAATTTTCGTAAATCCTGAATCAGTTTTTTTTTCGCGAGGATATCTTGTTTCATGCTAGTTTCGATCGTCAGTCAGCTATCACTATTAAATGATCTACTATGTAGAGGATATGTTAAATGGCATGCACAGATGATCAAGACAATGACCCTATTAACAAGAAATATAAATTAAAATATATAAGAATATAGATCAGGGTTTTCTAAAAAAACAAATTCTAATATGAACAAAACTTAATTTACACTTTTCATAATTATTACTGTCATCCTAATTTTTCCCCCCAATTTACACTTATACTTTTAAAAAAGTATTATTAAACTTTTACATCTAACCTTATATCGAAAAGTTTGTTAAAGAGTGGGTGGGGAGTGAGGAATTCTGTTCGCAAGTGAAAAGCAGAAGCTGCCGTCGTATAGTTTTAATTGTTTATCAACTAAATCACATCCAATGCAAGGCACAACTGGAAAACATTTAAATAAAATTGATAAAAAAAAAAGAATAATGGGAAAATATTTTTGTATTATAAATTTTTTTATTAAATCGATCAGTTTTATCAAATTTGAAAACGCTTATTAATTCTCATTTTTTTTTTTTTTTTACTTTCTGTCAAATTGCCTTGTTTCTATTTGCTAAATTTCTTATTATTTTATTCATATTTTCTTTTCCTTCTGTGATAATTCGCTTATTGAGTAAACTTAATTCGAATTTAAGGGTTTTGTGTTATTGAGTTCGGAGGATAATTTTTATTTAGGACTAGCTGTACCCGGCATGCGTTGCAATGCCACTCAAAGAAAGAAAGTGTTTGTTTTTTAATTCTGTTTATTGACGTGCTTTTGGATACATAATATTTTTTGTTTTTCCTAATGGTGCATACACGAAGAAATCAGAAGGTTTTACGACGCGTGAGCAGGTCACATACAGCTGTCCATGTGTTGTCCCTGTGCTTTGTTGATGGTCATTGCAAATGTGAGTCGCACCGGAAACTGCAAACGTTGAAACCGGAAATACACTCATTTGTTGAAAGGACTCGCCCACCAGATATTGTAAAATGGTTCTACTAATTCAGAAACCTTCGCGGGCGTGCGCACAACAACTCACCAAAGTTTCATTGCAATCTGAAGAATGGTATAGGAACGCATACGGGATAAACAAACAAACAAACAAACAAACATTCATTTTTATGTATTAAGATTTTGAGATTCAAGACAATGTTATGTATTTTTTTTTTTATATATGAATAAATGCGGGATTAATGTCTTTGCTACGAATAGGTTTTATATTTTAATTTTCGTATTTTAGATAAGTGTTAAGGAAACCTATGCAACAATTGACTGCAATTCAGAAGCTTAAACAGAATATGATGAAGGATTAGGGAAAAATGATTTTTTTTTTTTCTATTTACTTAATAACCCTCAAAAAAACAACTTATATATGAATGAAGTGTGATATCCGCCCTCTCCTTGGCGAACACCGCTACTTCCTCCTATGTAAAATAAATATATATATATTTAATGTCATGACCTTAAACATTTAATATAAAATAAATGTAATTAATAAAGTAAAAAATATGAGTGTAATTAATACACAATTTAATTATTTATAATGTTAACATATTTGCTTACATATGTTAACATTGAAAGCAATCCAGGTATTTCATATTGCATTGAATACGCATTTTCGGTCACAAACATTTACACAGCGATTACATTATCAGTTTCTGGGAAGTATCTGACCTAATAGAAGAATGTGTGGGAGGAGACAAAATTTCCCCTACACAGACATGAGGTAACACCGGGTACTTGATCACCACGGTTACCATGGAGACGACGCCTGCAGACGAAGTATTTGCTAATAGGAAGAAAGAATTGACCTCACCTTCATTAACTGAAATAATACCTCGACCTCTGGTGAAACAAATGAAGGCTTCTTTTTCTCATTTGTAATCTTTATCTCACGATGGCTCCCCCTCCCTTTTTGCCGATACTTCCTGAGAGAAACAATCTTTCGATTTGAAGATAAGAGGAATTTGCCGGTTCTCATACACAGATTGTACTGAAATTATATTAGGAA
This sequence comes from Thereuonema tuberculata, assembly GCA_023159025.1. Classification (NCBI taxonomy): domain Eukaryota; kingdom Metazoa; phylum Arthropoda; class Chilopoda; order Scutigeromorpha; family Scutigeridae; genus Thereuonema; species Thereuonema tuberculata. The sequence continues at coordinate 46,461,392 of JAFIDM010001028.1, forward strand.
TTTTAAAATAATTTCGTAAGTTTTATTCTTCATTTTGAAATAACGGGGAAAAAAAAACTGTAAATGAAGAGACGAAATGCAAAGACGAAGTGATATTTACTTAATTTAGAACTCATTACTGTAGAGCAGTGTTTCTTAATCGGGAGGGTACGCTGTCCTTCGGGAAACCCCGGATGTTGCATCGAGATTTTCACGTTCCTATATTTTATTAAGAAAGTATATAACAGCCATTGCAGAATTATTTAACAATATCGTAGGATAAGGTGGAAACTATGCTTAAAAAAAATATTTATTAACAAAATATTGTTAAACATATTAAGGCTTCCCAATAATATATTTTTTTTTACTTTGCAAAACTCAGAATTAACGTAACCAAGATATTTAGCAACATCACTACATGTTTCGTACGTTATTTTCATTCCTGAAGAAATTTGCAAATATTCAAAACTGGTGGATTTAATACAGAAAAACCCTATGAATTTTGAGAATCATATCATTGAAGTTAATTAGGCTCCAGACTATTAGGAAATTCGTTCAATAAACAATTCGTAAGAATCATTTCCAGTCGGCTATATCGGGTAATTCCATTATTAATAAATAATTACATATACCTAAATAATTACTATACCTAAATTCGTACTAATTTTTTTTTTCAGTGCCAATTAAATCTTAATATTCTTAATCCTTCTATTACAAATTGCTTTGAGGATAAACTTAAAATAATTCTACTAAAACGTTTAATGTTTTTAAGTATTTTTTTTTTTCTGCTTTTTTTTTTTTTTCATAATTTGATGTTTTTTTTGGGTTGTTTTTTTCTTCTATAGTTAAATAGACAAGAAATATCTAAAATACAATATTTTAAATATCTACAAAAGGAGATGGAGAAAGAAAAAAGCAGCTATAGAGCTTTATTTGATAAATATTGAAAAATTAATTAAATTTACAATACATATATATAAAATACAATTTAATGCCTGTAACAGTTACAACAGTATGTCTTGTTTAGAAATTTTGACAGCCTAAATTATCCCGTCGAGAAAAAAAACAAGGGATGTCTGCGTCGAATCAAATTACAGAAGAAGCAAAACATTAACAATTATGAGAAAAAAAAGAAAAAAATTAACTGGAATAAATTTTTTTTTAAATATTTGCCAATGTCATTTGCATTTCAGTTAATAAATAAATGAAAATGCGCAATCTTTACTTGCTACTACAGTCAAATCTTTGATTATAATTTTATTTTACTTTGTTTTAGTAAAAAAGAATAAAAAAAAAAGTGGACAGTTATGCTCTAACTGTAGATCACTTTTAGCCACAATAGGAAGGTGAATGACCAGCTAGTCTGGTCGAAACAGTCGTCTTTAATATGTTAAATGTTTTTTATTCTTAATCTATGAGTTGGCTTTTTATTTCAGACGTTACACATGTTAAAAAATTTGTTTTTATAGTAAGTTATACTTCAGAATAATTCTCTAGTTTTGGTTTTATTAGTTATAATGATCATTCAATTGTGGTTGTTGATCAAAAATAGCTTCCAGATAATTAATAATAATAATAATAATGATTTATATACTGTTCGTTTTTGTTTACGAGAATCTTCAGCGCTTCTGCGCATGCGTCAGATCTCCTTCGATTTCATCAAAATAGGGATGAGGAGAAATAAAGAGGGGACGTTTACTTTTTATCAGTGTTAGTTTACTAGTAGCTGCTTTCTTTTTGTGGTTTTCGGGAAAGAATTATGGAAAGAATAAATACCATTTCAAAAATGCCCCTCCGTTCTTTTTTTCTTAAAAGCGAAAATGTCCAAAAGAATTTCTTAGGAAAGTGCCCATCTCAGCGTATCACCCCTCTGCGGTGTAAAATCGTCCGCCATTGGAGGTTCTGGCTTTTGAAAACGAACAGTAATTTCCTTTCTATGATTAAAATACTAATAGGAGTACTAATTTGCCACGATTACATATCCCTTTTACTATATTTTAACCTATTCAGAACTGTTGAATTTGGTTTCGCTTTAGTGGAATGACTCTCCCATCAATTGACAGTTTTAACTGCAAAAAAAAAAAAGCCGACCTCTGAACTGAAAAAAGAAAATCATGTCTCGCTTTATTTCGGTCGATTGTGTGAGAAGTATCTGAACCAAGGGATTTAAATCCGAGAAAGCCTTGACGTTTTGAAATTAGGCTTAACGGATTCTTTTTTTTTTTTGGCCGTATTGTGTGAAAATTCAGTCAAATGCATTGGAACGATCCTCCAAGGTCTTCCACAAAGGACTGAATTTATACACGGCGATGTAGAAAGCACGGAGGATAAGAATGACATGGCTGAAATAATAAGCAGGCCGCGCAGTCAGTAATTTAAAAAGTTTTAATACAAGATGGAGAGGAATTAGGGTTTTGATTCTAATCCATGATACTGTTGTAGTTTTCTTTCTTTTTTCTTTTTTTTCTCATCAATTTTTCCAAGAATGCGATGTAATTGATGCAATTTTGAGGCTTCGTAATCCTTGCCATGCAATCGTACGGAGTAAATGACGTAATTAACTTGTTCTCTGAGGGGAAGATTTCCCAAATGCAATCAACAACTATATTTAGAATAATTACAGAAAACTTAAAGACCCGAAAATCCGTATTAATAACAGTTTTTCTTTTGGGAACGCTTTAATTAGTACGTATTTAAAACTGCGTTTGGATTAAAACTAGTAGGTCTTATTCCAGATAAATATGCCTTTTTCTCAAGTGATAGGCCTAAATATGGAAGACAATTCTATTAATAAAAATTGGAACTCATAAATGTAAGGGAAAAAAAGAAGAAAAAAAATCTCTAAGGGGGGGGGGGGGTAAAAAAAAAAAAATGTTGTGTGGCCGTTTGGGGTGAATCAAACACAAAGGAGACCCGGGGGGGGGGGGGGGGGGGGGGGGGGGATAAATAAAACAAAGTGTAGCTATTTTTCCAGTACTTTATGAATCGCTCTGTATATAGTTCCGTCTCATCATTTTTGCTTTCTTTGCCTGATGAAAAAGTTCGGAAACGGGAACTTTGAAGCGGCATCGCCTTGTTTTAATTTTACTTGTCATTATATTATATGTGAAAAAAAAAATGCATTATGGTCTCCGTTTAAAATTATATATATGCATATATTTTGATTTTTTTTTTTTCTTTTTTTTTATAATATTGATTTTTCTGTTCTGGTCAGAATTGCTGATATTTTCTTTCCTAGTTTTAAATCTTTCTCGTTGCTGTATGTGTTCATATCAAAAACTTGAGTATACTACCTTATTTTCGGAGGAAAGTACTTCAAATGTCTGTCTGTATGGTATATGTCTCCCTAATAACTTTCTAACCGTTTAATATTAAGTCTTTTGTCCTTAAATACTCTTCATATCTAACTTTTACATTTGATGTTTTTCGGGCTGGGTCCATGTCGACAAATCGGCGCGTGAAGTGACAAAAATTCTCTTTAAGAAAAGCAGTAGATGCGAAACCATGTCTTTTAACAGGGTATATTTTAATTCTTTTAAGTAATCCACTAATTCCGCGTGCTTTGATGTGAATAAATTTAATCAGATTTAGACAGCTTAAGTGGATTTGTTTTCAAGAAATGGAAAGTTTCTACTGTTATTTATTATAATTAAAAAAAAAGTAATAAATAAATAAACGGAGGTTTTTTTTTTTTTTTTGGTTTGTGGTTTTTCAAGACTTTAGGAAAAAGAACATCATAGAAAAATTCCAAAAAAACAAAACAAAAAACAGCACAACATTTTAATGGAAATTGACTTTTTAAGTTCTTTCAAGAACCTTTTATTGTTTTTTTTCCTTAATGAAGCTTGTGCATCACGCAGGTGCTATAAAACCTAATGGTTGTTGGCTGCAGGAATTCGTTGCCTCCCCTGAATAGCAGAGCCGTTCTTGTTCGATTTGTTCCGCTCATCTTAAAGCGCAATATTACAATATGATTGGCGTTCTGTCTGCCTTGAAAGTGTTTCCCTTCGTTTCCTACGTGGGAGGCTGAGGAACCGCTGAGGCTTCTGTTTTTCAAAGGAGAAAATTGCTGCTGCTTCTGGATTTGTATGGTTGAACTATCATACAAAGGACTTGAGGTTTCTTTTGGTACTGAGGTACCGTCGCTTTGAAGTTACCTCTGAATCTGAGGAGTTTTAACATGGGTTCCCTCTCAGTTACCCCAAACCAGAATGTTTGCATTGCGCATGCTCAGATATGTAAATTTATGTCAGTAAGACAACTTGCCGAAAATCCAAAGATCTATTCTTATATCTAGAAGATTCCAGTTCCACATCTTTCAAGTTGGATTTCTTGTAGTTTTGACATCTGTCTGTACAAGATAAAATCTCCAACTTCATTGAAATAAATCCTCTGGAATGTCAGTGTTCTTTGATATAAATCTGGGAGACTTTAAATTTTTCATTTTGATATTTTATTTTTTTTCCTTCCATAAAAATAACACAATACAATACACTGGAATAAATCATCAAGTCATTGTTGAAGAGATTGGAAAAGTCATCAGAAGTATTTTTTACAGAGGATTTTTATGGGTTATGGGTTACATGGTTTTCATTAATCATAGGATCTCCTTTATAGTAAATTTGACTTAAAATATATTAAAGTTTTATATTAGGTGAGCAGATATTTTTTTTCATTCATAAACTTGCTCTTTAACATGAGTATTACGTGTTACCTTTTATGATGACTACATTCTCCAATACTGAAGAACAGGCAGTTGTTAACAGAATTGGACGTGCCTTTCTCAGGATTCAGTTGAATGTGATGACCACATAACATTTTAAAAGAGTTGCATCATAGACTGACAATAGTGAAAAGATTTCCTAACTAAGGTAGACTTATAGATGAAAGCCTATTTCTAATGTATATTAAGGCTTGAACTTATAGAATACTTGTGGGTTTAACGTGTGTTTATAATAATACGGATGAAATTAAGGCCACCACACATGGATGATTGATGAAATTTTATATACAAATTAAAGAATACACTAGATCTTTCGGGGTGATCGCCACCCCCTCTTCAGGTTAGCTAAT
>JAFIDM010001028.1:46471443-46517333 GCA_023159025.1 Thereuonema tuberculata
TTTACGCATGCTTTATCTAAAATTTATTTTAAGTTTAACTTTTTGATGTTTTTGTCAGTATTTGGAACACTTATTCTTTGTACGTCCACTTTCGCTGGTTTCACTGAGCTTTGGAAAATGGTGAAGTTCCAGCTGATGAGGGTTAAACCCGAAACAAAATTATTCTGGAATCCTGGTTCAGATTCTAAAACAACCCATTTTTTTTTTTTAAAAAAAAAAGTTTTATTGCTTTTTTTTGTCATTATTGTTCTTTCCGCGCTGATATTTATTGAAAAATATCAACACGAAGCAGTTTGGAGAAGTCTACCTGTTATTTTACCAGATTTGATTTCTGTTAATAATAGAATCTTTCTTTTTCTTTCTGCACGTTTCTTGAAATATCTTAAGGTCAAGGGCAAAGACATTCGAATGACCTTGCAGGGATGACTAAGCCGAGATAAATATATATAAAAAATTTCATAGGGTTTATCGAATTGCGACTTAGGTAACCACCTGGGGATTTTACATTCCCGTCCCTTCCCAATCATAACTTGGGTTCCTCAAGGCACTTTTCACTGCCCCACCATAATTACGAGGAGTTGTGTACTTGGAATTGCAGGTAGTCGCCGCACTGACCGTGGATAAAATATCATGAAATGAAAAGTTGTCTATCGCAAATCTACAGAACCAATTTCAAACGCGAGGTTATTAACGTTGGATTCCTGAGTGGATAGCAGCAATTGCAGCAACCCATTCCCTCAGTCATCATTACAAGCATTTAGCAAATGTATCTCGACAGTCAGAACATTTATTAAACTTAATAACAAATTAAGTTCAAGTTGTTTAGGAATATTTATATTGAAAATTTTCAACTTTCTTATTCAAAACGCCATTTACGCAGAAAGTTAAAAGCTTAAAAGTAATTTAAACACAGATTTAAATCTTCTTGCCTTCTTTGTCCTAGGATAATTTTAAATTTCGTAAAATCCCCGAAATCTCGTACACAGTTCTAACTTAAAATAAATAAATAAATAAATAAATAAATAAATAAAAATGCTGTAGATCTCTTTAGATCAGCATAGTCTTTGTGCAAAGTCATTTTATATAAAATTTAAATTTTTATAAATACTCATAATTTTTTTCGAAGGACTGAGTGTAGCAATATACGAAAAGAATCTATAAAGCTGTACATTGCACTGTAAAATTAAATAAAATAATTTTAATAAAAAAAATAGTTTTTTTGTATTAGACTTCTTTGAGATTTTCAATTTTACTTTATGCAAGTTCTTATTTTCGGTTGGGGGATGGAAGAACTTGTTTCTTCACCCCTATAGCTGGCCCTCCTACCAAACCAAATATATGATAAGTCAAATATAGGATGCAAACATTGATCTTATTAGTTCATTAAATGAAATCTGTTAAATTTTTTTATTTCTATAATTACTGATGGTTAAGATGACATATTTTTGGTAAGTCTATGTGGATGTTATGATATATGCATTTGCAGTTACTAAAAAAAGGGCTGGAACGTTTTGAGATATTATTGCAGATGTGTAGTGCCAGTCAAAATATGAATGTTTTTAAGATGCTACATCATTTTCTGCAGTCATTTCTTCAAGCTTAGAAATTATGGTATTGTTAGAGATTAGGAGGAATAATATTGTGATGTTAAAAAGGTAGATTTACTTTGTATATAATTATCGTACAGATCTACTATTTTTGTCATTGACGATGTTTCTATCCCAATATTAACATTTCCAGTTCTTTCCAAGCAACTTGCTTATATTTACAGCAAAGTTTAGCTATATTTTTAAGTCCGTTTATTTCAATGCCAATTTTAGTTGTAAACTTATTTCAAATTGTCTTGCCTAAATTTAACTCGATACGTTAATGTTATAAATCAGATACTACATGTTTTCTGTGGCTTTTCTGCAACGTCTGTTTTGTTCGTCTTCTACCTTATCTTCAATATTTTTTTGTATTTCTCGGAGTTAATAACTTCTTCCTGTATTGCTTTCTCAGTCAATGTATTACATGAAACAGAGACACACGAACAGCCGTGAATGCCGTTTTTCTTTCAAGGTGAAATCTGTTTCCAGTTTCCATGTTTTCGTGTTAAAAACAACAGGTGTTAAAAATATTGAGCACCTGTTGTTTAGTTCTTAACAGGACTTTAAATAATAAGTCCTGTTAAGAAGTGAACAATAAATGTTCATATTTTGGAATACAGTTATGTACAATTATTTATCACTTTTGTGACATTGTTACAGAAGGAAAACAGGGAAAAACAATCATTTGCTTTAACGTAAATAGTACAAATATATTCTTGGTCTTATTTATATGTTACAGAACTTGGCTGCTGTCAGGTATTACTTTGAAGGCGTAACTATATAAACAAAACAAATTTGTCAAATTCAATTAATATTTAAAAAAAACAACAATGGGTAAGACCAAATTGTTTATCAAGTGACATCCTGGAACAGCTGTTTCACGGTATTTGGCGATCATCAACTAGGACTGCTGGCACATGAATTTTCTCACTAATATTTATTAGTGAGTATTTTATTATTTATTTTTGTTATTGAGGCAGCACTACTAATATTTAAAATATTATAATTTCAGTGTGTGGAAACTCAGTGAAACGAATGGTTAATTTAAAACACTTATAAATGTTAAATACCATTGATATCAATTAGTATATAAAAATATAAGTAATAAAGTAATAGCATTAAGTAAATCTAATTTCTTTCCAAGTGCTAGATTAGTTTTTGGAAAAACTTTTCTTTTTTTCATGACATATTCCATTTTTTTTTAATTTTAGAATGAGGTTTAAAAAAAAAAATGAAGTAATTGAAATAATAAATCTTACGAATTTTTATATTGCTTAAATATACAGTACTGCTTGTATAAATACAATAATTCGAACAAAAAGCAAGATCTAATTTTATTTATTTAATTACTTAGGCTTTTTCAGTTCATTTACAGAAATTTAAGTAAAATTCAATTAATATCCAATTAAGAAAAGCTTTATTGGTTTAATTTTGATAGTCGAAATTACAGATTTCTGTTTTTATTTTCGAATCCTATCCCAATAAAAGTTTTACTATTTTGCAACAAATAAAATTGAGAGATTTTTAATATAAATTATAATATAACATTTCTATTTACACTTTTATTTATTATTTGTACTACTATTATTATTATTATTTTTTTTTAAATACTAATATCAGTAGTACAAATAATAAATAAAAACCTAACTCATAAATTTTGTACTACTTTTAATATTTTATTTATCATCTTAATGAAGAAAGAAAGAAAGCTACAGAAATAGTTTTCAATCAATTTCAGTAGAATCCAGAAGCATTTATATCTCTTGAGTATTTCTAGCTCTGCCTTTGTAATGAGTCTGGGCTGAGTTAATGGCTTCTGTTGAATGGGAACCAGTCATTGGCGTGGCTTCTGTCGTCTGTGATAGAAAGATTTCATAATGTACGTTCACTCATCAATAACGACCTTGTACCACTTGGCAACTCACTTGTTATTGCATTTTAAATGTTATTAGTTTTGCCTTGTTTATTTGATGAATGACAGGAATTATGTAAGGATTAACAGTAGAAAATCAACAAAGAAGTCAATGGAAATCCTTAGCTGTTTGCTGTTTCACATTAAATAATTTCTGTTTTGGAAATAAATTCATTTGTTTAGTGACAGCACAATTTATTTCTTTAGAAATGATTAACTGCCTTTTAAGTATTATTTGTAATTTTACCTTTGATTAAATTGATGAACATTTTAAAACCTTTGCAAAAGCATTAATTGATTTTGATTTTTTTTTTTATAATTGAAATATCTTTGTTTTAAATATGTTGGATAATTTAAATACATTTTGCGAAAGCATAAAGTAATACCTGTGTATGCGAATCTCTCCCAAATGATATATTACTTATTAAATTCTGATTGAAATATCAGATGTACTCTACCGACCCGCCTTAAAATGCTTTAAAATTTTTTTCGCTTTACAATGCACTCGTATATTTACTAAATCCTGCGGCAACCAAACTTCATTTACTGCGTACAATGTAATTCTTTGAAAAATTCTCTTATTTACAGTTGAATAATAGTCAAACATTTAAAAATACTCCGAAACATTTTTATGCCTGATATGAAAGTAAAAAAAATTAACGTTCAGTACGAGAACAAAACAAAATGTGAAAACGTCCAGCTAGTTTGATGCGCAAAAGTTAATCTAGATTAGACCGTTTGGCTGTGTATTAAGCGAAATATTATCAGATGTACTCTAGAATTTCTTTATGGCACACTAAGGTCATCCTGACATCACACCATTTGAAGAGCCTGTAGAATTAGCACAAAACCAGCATTTGTCTTAGCAAAGTAATACACATGCTTGTCTGTCCTAGTCAAAAATATCCCTAATCCAAAACATGTCTTATACCTGAAGAAAGTTTAGTGTTTTATCAGCTTCCCTTTTATGTTGCAGCTTAAACTAATCCACTGCGTTACCTTGTTACTCTTAAATAGATTAGAAAGCATCCGTTGTGTTTGTTAAGAGTTCTTCCAACCATTACTACCATACGAAAGCCTGCGATAACATCTTCCTTCGCCCTGGTCTTGTTCCCTCTTTGGGCAGTAGAACATTGAACCAAACCTCTATTACTAAATGTTATTACAGTCTCCAACCATGAGCATTCAAGTATTAGTTTACCATTTACGTGTCAGTGATTCTCCACCTTTTCTTTGACTCGCGATTCCTCTTTTATCATTATATTTTATCACAAATCCGATTAGTAATCTACTAATAAAAAAAAAAGCGACTTGGATCAGCAAAAACTAAAGTTTGTATGAAGTTTGATGGAGGACGCCATTACAGAACTTCTTTTTCATCGAAGTATCATGAAAAATGCTGTTATACGTAGATCGCCCTTTAGTTTTCATTCAGTTAAGAACCTCATGTAAAGGTAACAGACCTAAAATTCAAAAATACAATTCTCATTATCTTTACAAACGCAAAGCGTATACATTAGAAATTTTATTTATTTTAATCATTCAGAAAACTGTTATATTTTTATCTTAAAAAATGATAAAATTACATTCACTGTATTTTTATTACATATCTATTCTAGATTTTTTTAATTTAATCATACGGTCGTGTTCAAACAATCTTTTCTTCATAAGAAAAATAACTAAATTATCAAACTGATGACACTAATGTAGATTCCATATCTTCCTTTGGTCTTCCAAAAACAACTATCCCATTTCAAGTGCAACGGCTTCAAGTAATTTTCTGATTCTTTTACCCAAACAAATAGCAGTGGAAGAGACGGATCCAGTGACCCGTAGCAACTGATAAACCGACACTCAGTCCAAGTAGATGAATGGCGTGGATAGATAATGACCAAATGATAGGTTTCGATTCCTAGACTTGGCGCGATCTTGTGCCAGGAATTTCCGGGGTAGTTGTTAAAGTATGTGGCTCATCTTTGTGTGAGGTAGGAAATTGGACGCATCTAGTAATACTCGCATTGGGTTTTAAAATTATTTTTCCCTATTTAGAAAAACGGTATTTACAGTACTTCAAATTTGAAATGATAATAGCTCAGAACTTGAGTAAGTAATGCATAGCAGTTTTTGAGTTTGTTATATAGAGTATTATATACTTGGTAATAATTTGGAGAGATGAAAATAAAGGTTATAAAAATAAAACCAGAACAAAGCAAGTCTAAACATGCTTGTCCGTCCGTCTGTGATCAAGATAACTAAATATTCTGGGAAGCTAAAATTTAAAGTTAGATTCAGGTTACTACTTTATTAATAGTATTTAGCCAGTTATAGATAAAGGAGCTAGGGAAGAAAACTGGAATGGGCCAAAAAAATTGAAATAATTGTGATAACTCAAGAAATCTTGGAACAGTTTGAATGATAGATAAATAACATTGTTATCTTTGTTGCAAAGAGATAACAATTCGGTATTATTTGTTAGATTTTGATAGACATTGAACTAGTATTCGTAGTTATTGCAATAAATAAATGCAGAAATGTTGAAAGTCTAACTTCATTGTCCTTTGGTATTATTTTTTTTGGATCTTACAGGAGGGAATTCGCAAATTGCCCTGCCATCAATATATTGTTTTGTTTTTGTTTTTATTTTGATGAACCTGTTTTTTCCTAAAACAGATAATTATTGAAAGTGAAGGCAATGAACTTACTTTAAATTTTCATCACCTACTTTTATTTCGTTTCCTTCATTCATTTTTCAATTTGTTTAGATTTTATTAAGTGGACTAATTTTAAATCTAACAATTTCCTTTTAGAAACTTATCCTTTCTTTGAACCAGTAACTTCGCCCCAATTCCTTCCTTTATGTGCCATGGGTGTGTGTGTGTGTGTGTGTGTGTGTATATTTGATATAATGAAGCGAAACCAGTACCGGGATTATAGATCGAAGTTATGCGTTCGATTTCATTGAACTCAATGCACAAGACCTGGATTCAGCTTAGCTTAAATTTCATGGAACGTTGCAAGTAGATCAAGCAAACGCCCACAGTGTCTTGGCTTCATCTTCCAGCATACTAAATATGACGATACCACCTTCCACTGATACCACGCTTGGAAAGTGATTCGTAGGAAGATTCTAACCAAATACAAACGGTGGAAGGATTTTCTTTTATAATGATTATAACAAACACGATAAATGCAGTGTAGATCAGTGCTTTTTCATCCCTAAAATCCTTCAGTGTTTGAATCGTTGTTTTAATGTATTCCAAAGACCCTGTCCCCACCAAAAACTAAAGATTTTAATCATTATATTTATAATTTTACTTCAGTTCTTGATGTGTGAAAGTTTATATCTAAAGTTTACATCAAATATCTATGATATGTATATTTTTAAGTTATCTGAGAACTATTTTTGTTAATTTTCCTTCTACGGATTGCGAACCACACTTGGGAACCACTGCATTAGAATAGTAAAGTTATCTACTTGAATAAACTATATAGTTATTGTTAGTGAAGCTTCTTAGAGAAGCTTTATTAATTTTGCTAAATTAAACTTGAGAATCATTACTATTCTTAAATAACTTCTTACAACATAATAAAAACCAAAATCCCTTTTATTAAAGGGATTAAAATTCTATTAAAATTAATTTTTTTTATTTTATTATTGTACAACCAACAATTGTATTTAATGAATCGCTTTTAAGGTTGAGGACAGTCAAGAATAGATAACTTGGTAAGATAAGTTTGTTTTTAAAATCGAATGATTCGGATCCTGTCCTGAAGTGAACCAAATCCATCTGCTTCTATTTCGAAGGATATTACATACCATATCTTTCGATCACGACAAATACTGCTTTTGAAGTGTCAAGAAACTACTAAAAATGACCCTGATGGAGCCATTAATATCATCTTTTGCTTTAATTTCAATTTCCCTAAATTACCAATCTAGATACGGTACTTACGTCTAGAATAGTAATGAAAAGTGTTTTTGATTCTGATGCAAAGTGTTCAGCAATGTTGGTTGCAAGTTTGTGATTGCTTTATCAGAGATTGGTTTAAATTAAAGCAGTGGTTGCCCATTTTTTTGGATTTTACGGACCTGTATCCATTTACAATGTTTTTACGTCGAAATATGCAAGTCACTTATCAATCTGTACTCAAGGTAACTTAACTATTTTTTCCATAAAGCTGAAACTTTAGAAGTTAAGTTTTATCTTTAGTAAGTTCCCTATTGGCTTTGGTACATTTCAGACTAAATAGTTAAGGATCAAAGGATGAAAACCTCGAAATTACGATCCCATTAAATTCCAATCCCCGTGATATCCGAGAATTAAAAATAAAGTTAACTAAGATTGTTTACATTCTTCTATGTTGGTCTTTCAACTGTTTACTTATTTTCTTAATTTTCTGTACCCTCTAAAATTTATTTCGTAGGTTTTTATTTGTTTTGGACAATACCTTTTTTTTTTTTTTTTTTTATATTATCAGACAGATATTCAAAAGTTTGCATGTAACTATATCTCGTTTTGGGATTTTTTTTTAAGTCATTTTCAATTCAACGTTGTGCTTTTTTTTTCTTCTTCTGTGTTATTCCTTACATTAACACGCTGCTTCATATTAATTTAAAAAAAAAAAAACACTCCCTTTCTTGCGTAGAATGTTTGTAGAATGGAAACTAGTATAATACAAAGTTGTAGAGACTTGTTCTTTTTCGTGACATTCAAAAACTGGTTTTCAATGGCGAGTTAATGGTTCATGAAATCGTCATTCCTTGAGGTTGTTCAGGGTTGAAAAGGTTAAGTTCCCTTTTCAGAAAAATTAATTTTCTATTTATTTCGCGTTTTCAGAATTATATATGCAGAAGTGTACTGAACCATTTCAATGTAATGAGTTTGCAGGCGTTGTAGCTGAACACGAGCTCGGCATCGGTTAACGGCGGGTAACTAAAAAAGGACACTCGGCCAAGTAGCTTGGAAACCTTTTTTTTTGCTTTCCTGAATCGTTGAAATGAGTCATTGACTCCTCGTAATTGAAAAGAAATAAATATTCACGTAACGCCGATATATCTGTCACCTTTCACAAATTATATATTCTGATTAGAAATTTAAAAAAATATATATACATCCAATCAATTTTACATAAAAAAAAAACCCAAAAAAACTTAGGTAATTTTTTTTTGTAAATATTAAAAAACATAAATTCAGTACATAAATTTTTCAAGTATATTTAGAATGTACTAAGTTTAAATGAGTCATTTCAATTATTCGTTACAGTTCCGGACAAACTCTTGCAGAACAGAAGCTTGTCACATTTTAAAGCAGTATTCTGTAGCAGTTTAGATATATAGGGTTTCTGTTAAATCAGTCAGAAATGTTCCTTCCATTTTCTTGTTACGTCTCATTTTCTGCAAAGGTTAGAATTGATATTTCAATATTAAATCCTGCTCTAAAAACAAAGTGGGTCCAATTATAACAGCTTTATGCCGACCCTGCAGTAAAAGATGCAGTTTAAGAGATTATGGGTCTACATCAGGCTCCGTCCGCCTTGCAAAATAAAGCACTTTTAAATTGAATCTTAATTATAAAGATTAGTTTGGCAGTTGTAATGTTTTTATTTAAAGGCCTCTGCAAATAAACATTGAAACATTCTAGCCCTAATCAGAAGTAAAGAAAATAAGTAAAAAAAAATCTGTTGACCTCTTGCTTGTCTACTCTGCTTGAAGATTCGAGGATTATTCATTGTTCTATTGTGTTGTTACAAGAATTTCGGAATTGTAAGATACAAGAAATAGTAAATTTTGCTACCAAAAATGAATTATTCCCAAAATCAACTGCATTAGGTCCACTGTCATAATATCAATCGATTTCTAAAATGACAAGAAAGCAAGTTTACAAAAATTCTTTGTTCCTTGAGGATGATATCAATCCATTAAGCAGAAGCAACAGCATTAACCTATATTGAATAAGTTATTGGAAATAGATCGTAAGATTTACATAATAATTTAAATGTAATCAGCAAATTGATGAAGCGTCTTTACATGTTCGACAGACCATTGACTTGTAAATGAAATCGTGAGCTTGTAATAATTTTGTAAATAAGCTTATAATCACATGTTGATTTGTTTTCAATCCCCACTCGTTGTATTTTTTTCTCAGCTAATAAATAATCTTTATAAATAGTCGAAAGATACATTAGTTCGCAACTGGAGTTATTTAAAAACATTTTTAAATATTGGTAAGGTTTTTCTAATAATTTTCAAAATTGATTAATCTTTGCAGTTAGGTAAAAAAAAATCAATTTAATTATCTTGTAAAACTGTAGTGTTTGAAGGTAGCCAAAAGATTTTGAAATTTTGTATTTTTTTTTTTAAATCCGGCAGTATTTTATATTGAAAAAGAAAAAACGTTTTGTAGTTCCTTGTTCATTTGCTAAGGACTCAGATGCCAATATAGTCTCTCATTTTCGATTTTTCTAAATTACGCTGATTATAATATGCGACGAATTTTTGTTTATGTATAAAAAAATCTGCATTGTTTTTAATAATATCCCACAAAGACAAGTGAACCTCTTGTTCACCGAACTAAGATGGTGGGTCTAATAATCGAAAGACAATAAGCAGGAATCCTGGAAAGATTTGATTGTATTCACTATTGATTTCTGAATTTTGTTTAAAATTGAGCTAAGTAATCACTTGCTGTTAGAAAATGATATGCTGTTAGAAAATGCTGGTTACACAGTTGCTCTCAATTGGCTTTGCATTGAGTTTTCGGAGAATGAAATTCCATTTGGCAGGTTTTCGAACGAAATCCTTATTATTTTTGGAAGTGGCCTGTTTGGGATGTGTGTAGAAAACTAGCATTGGCTTACATTAGATGCATAGGGATCTGGATGAATACAATACTGCGAATCCCGAAATGTTAACCTGAATGATGGCGAAACAATTCATTAGAACACTGAGTGTAGCCACTATACTACTATACCTTTAGTAGTACAGGGATACTTTTACATCGATCATGAAATACAATAAATACGTAAAATAGGTAGGCTAAATGACATTAACCTTGTAGTCTATCTGATTTCTGTGGACCATTGTCAGATTGTTAACAATGACATGCTTTTCTTTCTGTAAGATTACGTAACAGTGACTTATGCTTTTTCTATTGTTACGTAAATCTCAATGTCATTGCTAGCCATTAAACATTGGCCTACAGAAATCAGAACAAGATCACAAATACACCAACCTTCAATCAGGTTTAACTTTATAATAGTATGAAACATGTTTAAATACAAACCATCTTCGAATAGAAATGGGAGGTTTCAATTGGGCAGAGATCAATTTTGAATATTGTCAAATAATTCCAGACCAGTTCTATTCCAGTGTTATTTTATTGAATTATGTAATATAAATTATTTGAAAGCTTTTCTTTTTAATGAAGATAACATTATTTTTTTTTTTTTACAAAATTTCGGATACGTCTTAACATTGCTCTGCCAGTGGCCCGTTGTTGCTTTGAAATTCCATTGCATTTACTTCAGTGAGACCGCAATTGTCTGAATATACGTTTGTCGAATGTGTTGGTTCTAATGGCAGTATGTGAACCGTGGCATTGTAATCCAGGATGTTGGTGTTTGTAGGTCATCTGCTTGCAAACAACCAAATAGCATTTAATCGTTCTTATTGACAGACAACAATGCTTCTGATTTCGTAGGTGTTGAACGGAGGAAGTGGGTGAAGCAATTGCACTCTTTGAGCTGGCCTTTGCTTTTGTTTCGGTTTGGAGTCCCACAAATCCTGACCTCCGAGGATGATTGCAGTTTACATTGCAACATGAACCTTAATGGGAAGATTTAGTGCTTTGATACTGAACAGAATGGAAGCATCATCCCATTGACATGGAAAACCAATTGCTTTTGTAAATATAGGCAAATGAAATGCAAATGTAGGGTTTTCTCCGTTCTCATATCATTTTCACGGTATATGTTATTTGACAGCTAAAGAAAGGGAGAAAGAGATGGAGAGTTTTTATTTTTTTGTTTGTTTTTGCGATTGGAATTCTTGCCAGTCTACTACAGTAAATAAGATGTTAGTTTCAATACAAAACATTTTTTTTTGCTCTCATATTTGAACTAAAACTTAAGTCTTAATGTTGTAATTAGCTTATAGCTTAAGTAATTTAAAAAAAACAAACAAGAATAATTCATATAAATCACTTTCAGTAAATAAATAAATCTCTTAATATATTTAGATTCCTTTCAAATAACATTGATGTCAGTTATTGTTAAAAAGAAATTCCTACTAATGCCATTGTTTTCCGAGGAATTAGTAAAGACACATTTACTAATGTGAACTTAAAATAATGAAAGTATATAAACAAATAGAATATTTGCAATCAAATCAAATCAAATTTTAAGGATATTTGCAATGTTTACCCTCCAAGTCATTATCAAAAGTTGTATCTGACGATGAATCTTGGATGGTAAATATTGTTTATCTTTATATATTTTTTTATTATTGAAATTCAAAATCTTTTTTCCTGTTTCTTCCATGAACTTTAAATCTACACACACCAAACTTCGTATTTCATTATGATATTTTAAGAGTGGACCTTTTTAATTTGTATATAAAATATATTACAATTTTCTCATATCTTGAAAAGTAAACGCCTATATTTATGTTCGATATTTATATTTGTTACTTGTCTTGTTATTTGAAAAATAAAAGTTAATATGTATAGTTTCTTTATTATCGATAATCTTTGTAATCTACGATATACGTTATATTAGTGATTGACATATTTGTATAGAGAAGGTAAATATGCGAAAGACTTAAAATATGATCGTCGGAAGCGCAATGGTGCCCTCAAAAGAAAAAATATACAATATTCCGACGATCATTCATATTAGCCTGAGTACGGAGACCTCGTTGTTTACTGGTGACTGATCCTAGCTGGTGATCGCGTGAAACAGCTGTTCCAGGATGTCACTTGGTAAACAATTTGGTCTCACTCTTTGTTATTTAAAATTTGAATGTAAATACTTCTGTAATCTTTTGTTCGTTCTAAACAGGCTGTCATTAAGAAATCCTCATTTCTATACGTATAAATTTGTAATTTTAAAAATTTAACATGTGCTGCAATAGTTGCATAATGAAAACAAGAAAACTCGTTGTTTGTTGCTATAAAAAATGTGAAAATTAAAATTAAAAATGGGAAAATTACTTAACATTGTCTTATTAAAAGTTTTGTTTATTTAAGGTCAAAATATATAAAACAAAACGGAAGAGTTTGTACGAGACTGACAGTGGTACAAATATAGCAACTGCAATTAAAAGGAACAAACTAAGCTATAAGATTGCGGAAGTTGCATAAAATGAAGCTAAAAAAACAACCTATTAAATGATAAGCACAAATGTTACCGAAAAAAAATTACCACATAAATGATCAAAATCCATAAAAATAACTAAAGCAAAGCGAGAAATGAAGAAAACAAGGATATAAATCATGAACAGAAGGGCAAAAGGATAAAATAATAAAGAGGAAACAAAGGGTAATTAAAACAGAACAAAAATAAACCATAAAATATGGAGAAATTAACTAAACCTGAAATTTAATCTTGAAGCAAAATATAAGAATCGGAATTAAAGCGAATTCACAAAAAACATAAACATGTATAATATTTATCCAGTATTATTACTGGCTTCAACAAACCAAAATGACAGTTTTGTTTTTAATTTGTTTTTGTCCTCCAGTTTTTGGTTTACGACCATGTTTTTCTTAAGCTATTTTACGCCTAGTTTTATGTTGCTGTTACTAATTTGTAGTTCATTTATTGGTTAAATGAAGCGGTTTCTGTAAATTTTTTGATAGCTTTGTTTTTCTTCAACCATAGCGTATTTACAGTTGATGTCTAACGTCTGTAAATTTCCATCTGACTTAGATTTTGGTCAAATTTACCAATTTGTTGTAATACGTAAACAGTACCTAACGAGGAACCAACTGACAAATGTATAAACATGATCGTTTATCATGTTTGACTGACTGTCTTAAGCTGTTTTAAAATATTGTCAACTCTCAATTATCTGCGCTAATGGAGGAAGAAATAGCGTGGGGGGGGGGTACAAAATGACGACGCATTTAAATTTGGCATTGAAATAATTGTTTCAATTCTTATTTAACTGTAGCTAACATTCAGCAAAAAATATGGAATGATTTAGAAAACAGATTCTTACATAAAGCTTTAATTTTTAATGGGCTGTTGTGAATTTACATCGGTAATAACATTGCTTCTTGAATGTAACACTTATAAAATTTAAAGTTTATTATAACTCTTGCTGTTGTAAATGAGTTTCGTGTGACGAATGGACGATATTCGATTATTTTTTTCATTTTTTTTTATAGAAAATATTAAAATATAAGATATAAATCCATTTTAATTTAATTCAATTTTAGCATTCTAATTTTTTAAAACTTTGTGCTTCTAATTTTGTTAATACTGTATATAGTTAATATTAGACAAATGCGCATTAAATTAAATGTGTGCACACATTAAGTACACATTTTAACATTACAAATATATTTTTTTTAAACTTCCAGTTTTACTATTAAAATATAGTTATCATTTCTCAAACACACATATATTTGATATACATTTTAATATGAAACATTTTTATCTGTATTCACTGCAATTGGATCCTGATAATAGATTTTTCTTAATAGCATTGTAATCTCTTCATCTTGTTTTTCATTAAATAAAATGTTTATTTATTTACTAATTATTTAAGTTCAGATTTCAACATTTGAATAATCAAATAAGATAATTGATTATTTTTTTCAAATCCTGAAGCTAATGTGATTTCGGGAGGAAAATCTGAATTCTGTAATTTTCCTTTTTAATTTTCCATTGCTTGGTTTTATTATCTTTTTTTTTCCGTTTTCCATTATTCCTCTTAATCCTTCATTTCCACCTGTGTTTTTCCTTGCGTGACTCCCGCTGTAAAATCTTCCCTAAGAAAACAAACAAAAAGTGGATTTAAATACAATATGATATTTACTTAATAATAAAAACATCTTACCCATGATACGACGTAACCCAATTCTTTTAGTCCACTTTTATTTCTTAAACTAGTTCACTTCTAATTGCTCTTGAAATGGATGCATCGTATTATATTCAGCATTTAAATTGCGATTTGCAAATCAAATAGACCGAATAAATAGAAGACGGATATCAATAGAAATAGCTTTTGAAATGCCTAATTGCACTGGTATGTTAACTACGAAATTCTGTTTGTAACAGAATTGCTTTGTTTTGACTGTGAAGTACTGTATGTGTCTGATTTCAGGCTATTGATTCCCAATGTGCATTGTCCCGTAAAGATTACTAGAATCTTCAACCGCACATAGTTAGGTAGACACACCCTTTGCTATAAAATGAAGCTTGTCGAATTCTCTACACATACATATGTAAATACACATACAGATTTATAAACCATAATTATGATTGCCCTCTTTAAATAGAACAGCATTGGTGATCACTGGACCAATATGGCGAAATCGTTCGATCTTGTAAAGTGAATCTAAGAATATCTTATTAAAATGATAAAGTAATAAAAATGTTATATAACTAGATAATGCAATAAAAATATGCAATAGAAATTTGTACTGAAGTTTTGTTTCATTAGATTATCTCCTGGTAATATCTCCAGAGAGTATCAGTAGAGATAATGCAACCATTATTAACGAAAATTAAAGTGAATGAGAGGTGTATCATATCTCGCCACAAAGAAAAATAATTGGTAAACGAAATTCATCGTGGATACCTTGTTTTTAAAATCTTGATGTAACACTGTTATTATTAAGATGGACTTTTATTAACAAGAAAAACAAAACTACAAGGTGCATTAATGTTGTCGTAATTGCTAAAGAATTAAATATTATAAAGGAATTAACTGAATATTAGTTTTACAAAATTAAAAACCATTGGTAATAGTCATCTCTAAGAAGACGAAAATTTGTGGCTGGAAAATTGAAGTGAGAAAAACAAATATATTTACAGCTTTATATAGTTTATTCGTATAAATGTTTTAGTTTGAGTAGGTAATTTAACCAAACTCCTTCAACTAATACCTGTCAGAACAAACGAGAAAACTAGAATGCAGTTGAATGAGTTGTCATTATTTATGCTTGTTCTTTATGCTTTTAACTACTGTTTTAATATGTAACAGTTAGGTGCTAAGGAATTAAGCTGTCTAAATTCTATTTATGTTGTATTTCAGTGGTTGTCATTCTATTTACCAACTTGAACATTCATCTCAAGATTTTTGGTCTGTGCAGTTCAAACAAAAAATGAAACGGTTCTCCTTTGCTAATGGCCAAAATTAGATATTTACTAATTTTCTTGAATTTTCGAATATTTTCATGATTTATTAATACTGAACTGACATGAACTCTTAGTGCTATTTGCACTAAAAAGAAAGGTATCTTAAAATAATCTAGAATTAATAATTCGGCAAAGATGTTTGGAATTGACAAACGTTTTGCTAATTGCACGGAATTAGTGCTTGTATATCTGTACGATGCTATAATACTTCAGTAATGATTTAAATAGTGAGAATCTGAAGCAACATTAAGACGAAAAAAAAGTTTTTCCGATCATGTTTGAATTTTGGGATGTAAAAGAGCAAGGCACTTGACTGTCTAGAGAGAGTCCCTAGGTTAAGTAAACTTGGGGTGGACTTTGCTGGAAGGTTTGCTGCTTAGCTTTGGAAGAATCTCTTTTCAAGGTCCTTCCAATCTTGGGACGAGCGCCCTACAAATGGACATTCCTCTTCTTCAAGCAAATACATGAAGTGGTAGTTGACTGTACTTTAATCGGTCACATTACAGGGCGGAACCGCAATCAACATCATCATCACCATTATGAACGCGCTGAATACCGATATAATACTCCCATTAGCAATAATGTCGTACTGTTATGACAGCTAGGCTTCTGTGTAAAATATTTGTTTTCAGAACTTGAAGCATCTTTAATAGGAACTAAGTTGAAGATGGAATTAATTATAGGGAAAATAATCATTGTGCATCATTTTCCGTTAGATTTATTATTGGAAAAAAAAATTTGATCATTCTTTTTTAAAACTGTAAATTATTTAGAAAAAGACTTAATGTAACATTCTATTTATTCTGGCAATATTTTGCATTACCTGATATTCTTTTAACGATGTCGTCTTATCCTGACGCAAGCAACTGTAGGAGGCTGCAAATCTTTTATTTCTTTTGTGTGTTTCTTTTCCAATACATCTAAAATTCTGAAAATTTAAATATGAACTTGTGAAACATCTGGGATTTCTATTTTCTTGTTTTTAATTTTCAAGATATTTTATAATTAATTAAATTAAAATTCAAAAACAGTCAATTTTTTGGATATTTTCGAGGTATTACTTGGTATTTTCAACTTAATAAAACTTGACAAATGATAAAAAATTCCTAAAATAATGATTTGTATTTAAAATATTTATTATTAGCGCAATAGTTAAATTTTAAAAAAATAATTTAATCTCACACACTTTAAAAAAAAAATTAATTTAAAAAAAAATTAACTATTGCGCTAATAATAAATATTTTAAATACAAATCATTATTTTACAAAAAATTTCAGGCTTTTGTCAGGTTTTTTTTAAGTTGAAAATGCTGAGTAATACCTCGAAAACACCCAAAAAATTGACTTGTTATTGAATTTTAATTTAATTATAGAATATTTTGAAAATTAAAAACAAGAAAATAGAAATCCCAGATGCTTCATAAGTCATATTTAAATTTTCAGAATTTAGATGCATTGGAAAAACACATATATAAAAGAATTAAAAGGTTTGCAGTTGCCTGCATTTGCTTGAGTCAGGACCTTAATATAAAAACTTTATGAATGGTACCGTGTGACTTGTAAGTAAGCAATCTTTGTGTATTACGTCTTAATTAATGTAAAGCTATTACGAAAAGATGTAATATCTTTCTCGAAATCTGGGAATGATCTGTAAATATTTCGGATACTAAGAAAAGTGTATTTGAGGAAGTGAAGCCTCTAGTAAATAATAATAATAATCCCATAGTAGATGATTGATAATCGATTATTCTGTAGTGGGTAGCAACTTAAGCTTCATAGCATTACTGAGTTGGAATATAATGACATTCCATTTATTATCTAAACACAAGAAACTATTTATAATGGTAATGTGTAGAATACTGAATAGTGGTGTTTATTTGTCGATAGTTTTATTTAATTAAAAAAATGTAGGTTTGAATCCTGTTAGATGATACCCACTGTCTACAGGTTCTTGTTAGGTAAACTCATAGTATAAACTTATAGTATACTCCCGCATTGCACAGCGAGATTATCGCGAGACTGTCAAAGTACGGTATAATACTGTTTTTCGCATTTAATGCGAAATTTAATGGTTTAAGCCTTTTTATGAGGTCGGAGAATGGTGATTACCTTTTAAAAAATCTGTACATTTTTAGAGTATAGTTTATAAATATAATGTTTTAATAAATTGTGAAGATTGATTGAATAAGTTGCAGTACAATAAAATGATAAAAAAAAAACATAAAAAAAGACATTCTACAGAAGTATTCGTACAGCAGATTAATCGCTATTTATGGTTTAGTTGTTGGGTTAATGATGAATACAGGAATATTGTGCAAGTTAACAATAATAGATTGCTCTCAAATAGAAAAACAACAAAATTATTAAATATATTCCGAAATAATATTAAATATATAATGTTATTCAAAATTTATTTTTAAAACTTATATTTCACTGTTCTCAAATATGAAAAAGTTTCTCAATTATCAAAGGCAAAAAAAATTTGGTCTTTTTATGTAATTGAGAAAAGTTCTTTGTTTTTTTTTTCTGTTATAGAGAAAGAATACTTTCTTTTGTTTATTCCTTCTAGAAATTACTCGAACAGCAATAAACGTTTTAGTGTATCTTAACGATCCATATCGGTAAACGGATTGCGCCGAAGATTAGTATCAGCCCGCAGTTAAACTTTATTTAAAGCTCATAAATGTTTTAAAACTATCGCTTAAATCTTGTTTCCAGCTGAGAGAACAAGAACAAAAAAAAATATACAAGAAACCTGTAAAAGTAATGAAATAGCGTTTGAGACGTAATTCAAATTCCTAGAAACGTGTAGAAGCAACCTGCCGTGCAGCATTTTTGCAATTTCACTTAAGTGAAGGGTTGGAAGCGCCATTGACTATTTTTACTGTTAGTTTTTTATGTTTCTGAGAATTTACTACCCTTGAATTTAGTATGCGTTATTTCGGTTGAAAATATAACAGTGATAATAATTTGGATTTTTACATTTGAACATGTAATGTTACATTTGAACATGTGATGTCACTATTTACCAAATAGCACTTCTGGTAATGATGATTGCTTGGATTTGGTTCATCGGCTTCTGTTGACATTAAATGATTAACGTGTTTTTTTTACTAGTCAGACACGACAACTGTCCAGAGATTGACGACAGAATTTAATATGTTTAGTTGACATTTTCTAACGAAATCACTTTGGCACAATAACTGAAAATAAGATACTATTTTTGATGTTAAGACTAGACATAGAATGTTACAATGCTCTTCAGAGCTTTTGACCATCTAGACATGATGATTTTTTAATTCTCCAGATTCTAGTGGTAAACAACTAAAGCTGCAACGATTCTTCTGTTCTAATATAGTTTCAGCATTGCTGACTTGCAGAACTGTTGTTCTCACGCAGCACTCCTCAATACGATGTATTTGTTTTCATAAATATTTTTCCAAGTTTGCTTTATAACTGCTACAAACTTCATACCTAAAATTCATCTCAATTGACTACACTATTACGAGGATACAAAATCAAGTAAGCTTAAGAACAGAACTATATAAAATTATGAAAAATGAACTTAACGAACGTAGTAAGGAACATCCAACTAATAATGACTTATTTCTTATTAAGCACTAAATAAGAATTCTGAAATTAACATCTGGCTCCCTGATGTTAAATTATTATTAGTGCAGAAAGCCTACAAGAAAAAGAAAACTTCTATAAGCTCCTCTTATAAAAGCAATTTTTAAGTTTTTTTTAAATATTCTTCTGAATTGTGGAGAGAACATACCCATTTAAGATTTAGATATGTTTAAAAATTAGCTATTCTTCGCTTCGTTTAACTCTTTATAAAAGCAATCAAATGGCAACCTGTGATTACATAATTTACAGTTAAAACTAAGTAAATATTGTAATACATTTCTTAATCATTTCTTTAATTTCTAAATAATCTTGTGCTAGCTTTCGTAAAGCTGCTGACAATTTTAAACCTAAGATGATAAAAAATTACAGCATTTTAATCATAATTTATGCGGAAGTATTTTGCAGAATTAACTAATATTAAATGTGTCACTGATCCAAGAGACTTTCACTGCCTTGTTAGTTCATATAAAAATTACTTAACACATTCACTCGAGCGATGACTGAATTACACATCTAATTGCAGCTGCTGTTTTTCTAATTTCAGTAATTTATACTTCTCTTTTAGTTATAACAGACTGTGAAATAGATTTGTTTATACTTTGAAATCTTGTTTTTATTTCTTTAGTTATTACTGCACATTCTCTTTACTTGGACAAAAAAATTATTGTGCATTGGGCTTCATTATAAGAATTAACATCGCCGCCATGTTAAATGTATGATGGCAATCATAGATTTCAGTCAAGCTGAAGTGCTACAAGGAGAATTCGAGAATGAAACTCAAGCTACATTTTATTTATTTTTAAGGATATTAAAAGCTGAAATTATTCAGCTGACTCAGGATTTCAGATGTCATTCTTTTATTTCTGTCGTGAAGTCTTCGAATTAATTCTTCTATTTAGAACTCCCGCAACAGTCCGGGCAGAAGAATTATTAATTTGGTCTTTAGTTATTAGAAACAGTTTTTTTTAGCTTATTTCAGTAAGGTAATTTTGTTGAAGCTCTTAAATTTCCTTTTTGTCTTTTATGTGAATTAATTGATTCGTATCACAAGAACCCTACTAGACACAAAATTTCCTGCAAATTTTTAAATCTTCTACAACACACACACCCGAGTGTGATTTTATTGGGAATTGAGGTGTTCAAAATTGGAATTTTTTTACTCGTATAAATCGTGAATGTAAATGAACATTTTTCAACTTCCAAATTTTTTAACAAATTTGCAAACCTTAATTACCATTACATTTACTAAGATGGTATCTGAGTATTGCAATGGAAAAAAAATCAAAAACAAAAAAAAACAAAAACGTTTTTTTATAATCACACCATGTGTTAAAATATTCTTCATTATACTCAAATAACCAAAGATTACTAAAATTTCAAATAACTTACTTTAATACCACTACTTCATCTTCATGAGCGAGAGATTTCTTCAGGTGACGATAGAGAACAAGAATTTAACTTTTTCCTCATAATTTGGACTTATTAGGTAAGTTATGAAATGTCTGGATTGTTGTTTTTTTATGTTTAGTTCTTTTTGTAATTCAACTGAATTTATGAGGGAAAAGAGTTAATTTCTTGTCCTCTATCGTCACCTGAAGACATCTGTCGTTGAGGAAATATAGTGGCGCACCATGTGTTATTATTGGAATTCAGAACAGCTGTTTCGTCCTTATATTAGTCATTAGTCACTTTTTTGATCAGTTGCTTAAAAAGCTTAGAGGATATCAGATACTACGAACTTCACTTTCATTAAGAAAATTTACTACAGCCTTTACTCCATCGATATATAAATGGTGTAAACAGTAAAGAAATTTAAATAAACCATAAGCAACAAAGGAGTCATTCAGGCGAGTACGACTGATCAGTCGTACTAAGAACGAAACAGATACCTCGTATTCTCTTGATAATTCTTGCTGTCATTGTGAAAATGTACACTTTTTTTTAATTACATTCATGTTTTCCCAAAGCATTTTAAACCAACTTAATTCAAAATTAAATAGGATTTATTTGGGCGAGAATTTCATTTGCTACGATTTCAGTGAAAATCTTTGGAGCTATTTCTTAAGATTTTGGTTCCATTGTATTGCTTTGTTCTCGGAATCTCTGTCAAGGTAAGCAGCTTAGCGCTTCTAAGCGGTTTACTGTTTTGTAAATGTAAAAGGTATCTTTAAATAAGAACAGAAAGGATCTTCCTTCCCTCCTCTCCAATTATTTTAATTTTATGGAAGTTTTATTAATCCTTAATGCCATAATAACGGACATGAGATGAAGATTATAGAAGATTTTTGTTTAGGCCTATTCTCATAATCTTCTCTTGTTGCTCTAATTTTGAGGTGCCCTCATTTTTTTTTGTAATTATTAATAAAAGGGATGTATCGAAGCTAATTAAATAAAATCATCTGAAGTGTTAACCAATAAGAAAGCGTGAATATTGTTGATTATATGAAAAAGTCATTTATATAATATAATTCATGTACACCTTTTCTAATGAAGTTATCAACGGAACCAATAATATTATACTTTCGTGAGTCAGAATTTCACTTTATCCAATAAAAATTTAACGTTTACATTTTTCTGTATTCAAGTACAACGCTGCAGTATAACGCCCAGTAAAGTCTTGTATAATAAATAAACTGCAAATTATGCTAGTGACTTTTCCAGTTAATGATTATGAATAGATAGAGAATGTTAATTTTATGTTATTGTAATGTAATTGTAAAATGCTTAACAACTATAATTTTATAATAAATATTTAAATCCAGCCTTTGATATTAATTCAAACCACTTTAGGACAGGTTGCACTGAACTGCTCTTAATCGATCATTTAAGGCTGTCCCACGCAATTGCCCAAGGATTTAGGGAAGGATTAGCTTATTTGGCACCAGGTTGGACAGTGTCCAGATGCCTTACTGATATAGATATACAATTAGGTTTCTTAATTTATTCTTTCATCAATACTTCCTTGTTTGACTGCATCCTACGCATCTTAAGACCTAAATCTCATTTACCATTTGAAGAAAAATTAACTACATCTTAACTAACTTTAAAAAAAAATAACTAGCAGAGTCAAGTAATATAGTGATGTATTTCACAATACCTGTGCCATAAGTATCCAAAAGAATTGTATTTAAAAGCTTAAAAAAAAATGAATAGATTGATTCAGAATATGGTGTATACCCATATAATGTATACCAGCCGTTTATATACCATCTCAAATTTCACGGAAGAATTTGACTAAACTTATTTTCTATATATTTTGCTTTCAGAGGAGTTATATTTATAAAATGAATTATTATCCAGTGTAGCTAAGTCTGCCTATTTCTCCAATTCCAATATAAGAGGTTACTTGGGAATTGATAAATTTCTTTCCTCCTTGTTAATCTATAGACATAGTGCAAATTAATAAAGATTGTTTTAGGAATTTAAGTAACCTCCTCTCCCATCCGCCAAATGCTTTTTTTTTTTTTTTGGAACCACTTATTTGGGAGAATGGAAAAGAAATAGCTTATAACTGCAAGATTTCATTTTGTTTTAATTTCTTTTTTATACTAAAGGACTACGGACTAGTTGACAAGTACTAGAACTTTTTTAACCACTTTCCTCTAGTGAATATGAAAACATCAATTCTAAGACAAAAATATAGACTGTGTATAGACTAAAATAACACAAAATTATTCAGAATATGAGATGCAAGAAGTCCTTAACTTTTATTAAGCAGTGAGTTAATTTTTTTTTTATTTTTATTTCTTCGAACTCTGTTATAGCGGCATCGAAGAATTACGTTATAACCGATATTAGTTGTATATCAGTGTAATGGTACTTTGGATAGGTCAACGCTACAAGCCAGGGTACGACTTAGAGGAGATAACAGATTTCAACTGCATTTAAACGTAGAGGAAACGTGGGTTTTTTTTTTTTTTAATTAAGCAAATAGTTAACAACTAAAGTATGCACCTTCTATATTCAAGTAACAAATTCATGAAGTCTTACAAAAATAGTTCTGAAATGAAGGTTGAAGCTCGATCAATTTTAATGAAGCTTGGTATGGATTAAGAAAATTAATCGCACATTTCATTGAGAGTAAAAGTTGTTAGATCCTTTTGCACTTTAATAGACCTGTTGTTTTTAAACTGTACCTTGATTGCTGATTCACTTATCTCGCGCTAATTTCATTTCAAAGGTCATATTAGCACTTGATCTAAAAACAAATGGATAAAGAAAAATTAGTGAACCACGAAAAGCCTGAAGTAATAGAATACTGATTAATATTTTCTTTTAATAACAATCAGTAAAAAAAAAAAAACTCTCAATTTATCAGAAATTCCTATGATCTTATTGTATAGTCCTATTTTTTTTTCTTTACTTTTCTCTAAGAAGTAGGTGAACTGGACCTGGAATTATTTTATTTTATCGTTTGTCATATTTTTGGTAAAATTATAAAACTTTGTGGCGATTAAGAATCTAACTGTATTTGATGTACAAAGAAAAAAAGTATTTGATATATTTGAAGAATCGTAAGATTCTTTTAGATATAATACATGTAAAGAATCTCATTTTATCTACAATTTGTAAATACTTAGATATTGTTTTAAGGAATATCTGTAAACTGATTAGCACATGAAAGTTTTAAATCACTTTCACGGCGTGTTACTTTTGCAGGTCCTCATTTTCTGCGGTTGAATTGTTGATCTCTGTTCCGAGGCTTGAGTTCGTCAATTCACAAGGTCTCTTTTTATTATTAATAAATATGTTGACTCCCCCTATCCCCTCTTGTGCTTAATTCTAGAAGTTTGTATTTAGCGTTTACCAATGGTTTCATTTAGTAAAACAGTTTCCAATCACTGTTATTGGTGCGTTTTCCATTCTGTTTCTGCAGTGATTGATTAGGTTTGTGGTTTTACGTAGGCCGTGTTAAGTATGACAGCTATACGACGACAGTAGCCAGGAAATGCAAATGGAGACTCCCACGTCCCTGGTTGCCAGGTCTCACCATTTGTATACAGGGTGGAGTCGGTTTCTCTAACCAGGTCGTCAAACGGTAAAAATTCATCTCTTTAAGAAAGGAACTCCTGTGAAAACACTCACGGCCGACTTAATATAATATTTGTTCAGACTCGACATTTTGAATATTTTTCTAATTGTTGTACATATTCGTGTTTCATTCTTAATTTAGTACACATTTCACTAGGCCTTTGTTTTTAAAAGGGTCGGAGTTCTATTAGTTTTTGTGTTAAAGTTTCAAGACTTAAGTTTGCATAATTCTGTTGAGAAAATGATTTAATTTATTAAGAATGTCAAAAAAATATATTATATTTATTTATCTTTCAATTTGGCATCATTGAAGATTTGAGATTACCGTAGCTAGAATAAAGAAATTTCAGTTTTACTTATAATTTGTATTATATATTTATCTAATATTTTTAAAGTAATGGTACTGTTCTAATGAAAAATCTATTAATAATAATGATAATTAACATTACACAATTAAAGTTGATATTTTAGGTTTTTAATTAATATTAATAATAATAATAATAATATCTTAGCAGAAAAATATTTTATTTTCGTTCTTTTCCAAGGGAAATGGTGTGTTCACCTTCCGGAATAGAAGTAGTGATTAGTGACACAAAATTAAGTTAATTGATGGATAATGAACTATCACCAGGAAGTCTTGAAAATGTTTTCGTTTAGCTTGTTACAGCAGATGTATGCGTTTCTTATAATAATGTAATAGAAGCAAAAAAAAAATAACAATCTTCAACATCTGATATAATTAGTGAAATCATGTTACTATCCTTATTATATCGGTACCATTTTAAGTTCAGGGTCAACATTAATTATATGTATCTACTTAACTATTAGATTTATTGTAATGATAATAATGAAGTACTGTTTTAATGGGGACACTAGAATAGCTATTTCGTTATTGTTATCACTCTTCAACAGGAGTTTAGTCAGTTGCAAATGCCTTCAAATTACAGGATATTAAAGAGTGATTTTTTTTTTCCATCAGGTTCGTAAGCCAATTACGTTAATTGAATGTTATTTAACTTAGTTTTTGTCTTATGGCAGTTTGAGGGGTAAACACCCCATTCCTGTTCCTCTAGAACTTACTTCAGTTTCCTTAAATACTCAATTTGTACTGAAATACCTCCTGCAGTTACACAACCTGAAACCTTCAGGCTCACTCTTGAAACATAAATATCCTATTGTTTTTATTTTTAATTAGTTTTATGCAAATAAACCATTTTACCATGCAATTGAAAAATGTCTGTATACTTCGTAATTGATAGTTTTAGTTTAGTTCTGCCGTTAGGAAAACGGAAAGATAGCATTCGAGGACTTGGATAGTATCTCATGACCCAAGAAATTTCTGGTTCAACAAGCGAAAAAACTCATTGTAGATAGCTTTGCTTACGTTGTCGTATTTCCTCTTCAGTCGGAAGAGGAAAGATTTATGCTTTAGTAACCCTTCTTAAGACGTATTTTTTTTTTTTGTGTGTGTGCATCAGAATATATTGTAAATATTTCTGAATTAGTGGGATTCTACAAAATTTACATTAAAAACATATCTTAAGTCCATGAATTCGTGAATCACCTTTAGGTTCTTACACGCCTACCTGGTTAGAAGTTGCCTTTAAAAAGTCTCATGTTGCTTAATAAGTAATTATTTTAGAACTCATTACATTCGTTTCTCAACCAAAATGAAGTAATTCTGTGAAAATGTAAATTCCTATTTTCAGAAATTCCTCAGGTTTTTTAGGCTGAGTTCAGGCAAGCACAAATAGAGAATAAATTATATATAGAAGATACACCTTATCGGAAATCATAAGTAAATTTTATATTTCAAGTTAGAAGCAGTATCTTGAAAATACATATGCTTAAATAGTAATTTTTTTTTAAAAAAAAGGAAATGTATTTGCCGGAAGTTCTGTTACCTTTTCAGCTGAACCGGGGATTAAAACAAAACTTTTTTTTTATTTTTTGTTATTTAAATTTACAGTTCTTTACTACATCTAAAGTCAAAATCAAAAGACCTTTTATGGAAGAAGAAATGTAAACCAGCGGACCTTGTGCCTTGTCTATTGTGCGACTTCTTTGCAGTAGCCAACACAGTTGTATTTTCACTGGACGGGACTCCAGTGGAGGACATCTCAAGGTTTTCGGCGACTACAAATTACAGGCTTGGTTCCCGGCACTAGCATGGATCCGAATTCCTTGAGTTTACCTTTCTTGTTGTACAGCGAAAGGTATCGGCTGTTGACCCTGAACGCTTCCTTTCTCTACCCTTCCATTACACGATGGTTCTCGGAAAACTGTCCTAGTATCTTGATTGCAGTTCATGTATTCTGGCTTTTAATTTAGCTAATTTAGTAGAGGCGTGTCTAGGAAGGACGTTTTGTCGAAATTATTTAATAGTAAACGGTTAAAACAGGTTAAATCTCGTAACAGTTACTTTAGATCCATCTAACTGACGACCTCAGCAGTTCATCTGAAAATTTGATTATCAGTTCTAAGCCTTATTTGCTCTTAAATCTTTCAACAACTCAAATTAAGTAAAAAAAAAAAGCAATACAAAACAACAAACTAATATAAGAATTAAAATATCACAAGTATAAAACCTAAAATGCTGGATCTTTAAAGATTTGGACTATTTAGTTTTCTCATTATAAATGTTTTTGTCAACTTGTATTTTATACTTTTGTTATCCTTAGTTAGTGCATACTTTACGGTTTTTAAATACCAAATTAAGTTAACTTAATGGTTTTTCAAAATTCATTTATGTTATGTTAATTCGTTTGTCACTAACTTCATAATGGAGTGCTCAGAAGCCAATCAGTGTAAGTCAATAAACCAAGAAATGAAATAGGTTTTTTAAAATTACGTACCAAAAAATAACAACGTTTGTAAATTTGAAGAATGAATTTTTAATTGAAAGATATCACAACTATACACTTGGAGGAGTGATTTGGGCACTTTGTCAACCGAAAGTATAAACATTAGAGGATATTTATAGAAAAAAATTTCAATTTAAAAACAAAAATGACATACTGATTGGCTTCTGAGCACTCCATATATGTAATTAATAATAACAATAATAACATATATAATTTTTTCATAATATTCAGAATAATAATTTTACTCATTATTTTATATATAATGATATATATAGGGAATAATATCGTTTAGTAAAACATTGCAATTATAAAATGAAATGTGTCACATATTAATATAAACAAGTGAAAAATGACACAGAAACTAAAAAAATATCTGAGCTTTCATCGGGTGAGAGCCTGGTGACAGCCGTTTCGTCTTTTTGTGGACTTGACGATTAAACATTTTAATTTCGAACTTATTCAATGAAAATAAATTAAAGATATTACAGGCCTAATCTAATGTTTGTAGCTTCAGTTAACTGTTATCTTCAGTTTTTGAGAACAGGAGTCATAGAAAGAGAATGAATGGACGAGATTACTCAAATGTCCTTGGATGTTAAAACTTAAATAAAATTCAAGCTGTTAAATGCAAAACCGTTGTTTATTTTGGTGGAAAAATTAGATCTGTAGATTAGAAATTGATTGTCCTTTTTATTTGTTTATTTTTGTAATTTCTTGGTAAACTTAAATTTGTTGCATTGCTTGATTGGTATAAGTATCAAAAACAAAAGAAAAAAACCCAGAAAAATACTTAAAGCAGTTTACAGAAAATTTTATATAAGTATATTGTATTGTTCACCACAAATAAATTCTTTTGAAAACGAAATACAGATTTTCAAATATATATTTAAATTTAATTTCCAAGATATAAGTTGTTTAATGGCGAATGAAGAAATTATGAATGAAGACATTATCAGATTGGTAACAAATAATGCCTAATCATCGAATAAATATATTAAAAATAGTAAACATAGAAAATTAATAACAGGAAACTTTCCGCATCGTTTTCAGATTTAAAAATTCCTTTACAAAGAATTGCAATGATATTTGAAATGGAAGGATAGTTCATTAGAAACGTCCATAGTTAATCCTCCTGTTCTGTCACTTCTACAAGCACAGCATCCCCTTTTTTGGTATCGCGTGTGAAATACACCACACACACCCTTGCTAGAGGTCATAGTACTCTTTTTACAATCTCTACCTGTCTAGATTACCAACATGCACTTCTGTGCAACTGAGTGTGCACATATTGCAACTCACAACTGCGTTATTTCTATTTTTTTCTTTTTTAATTCTGTGTTTTCTAATCCTTCTTGTGCACGTCAATTTTTTTCTCGTTTTATCTATCGTGAGAACAATAAAAAAAAATAGCAAAAAAAATGTAAATATCCCAGCGGAACCAATACCTATTATCTGTGCACATGCGTCCTGCGACAAGTAGCTTCCGGTCATGGCATGTGCCTGGGATAGGTCGCCTTCACAGAAAAAACATTCACAAAGTTACAAGATAATGTACGACTGTGGCTTAGGGAACACTCACTCACTCATTCAGTTGAGTGATTGGAAGGGAGAGATTTTTATTTAGAATTTTTAGACTAACTAGCATTACCCGCGTAAATCCTGCTCTAATCAAAATTATTTACATTGTTTTGTTAAAGAAATATTTTTACGTATGACATATCTGAATCTTTTTAAATTCATTAATGATATATTAATGGTTTTAACGTTTTCTTTATAAGTTGGAGAGGAGGGAAAGATAAAAAAATGGAGATACAAGTAATTGAATTTAAATTATTTTATTTAGTTTTTAAAACTTAAACTTGTTAACTGTAATATGGAAACTGAAATTGCATACCTTAGTGTATTCTTCTTGCCCGTAAACCGCAATTTACACTGGACAGATTATAATAAAACGTGATTGATATTAGCAGTTTCATCAATTCAGGTTGCCGATCAAACGGGATTTGGTTAAATCACTTATTTTTTTGTAATAATATTCTTTGAAATTATAAAAAAAATGAAATTCCGAAATCCTCCAGACAATAAATAAAATGCTGTTTTGTGGACATTTTGCAATATGAAATGTTATAGGTGTTCATTATGTATTTATGACTGTTGAATTTAGAAGTGGAATTAGGATTTAACTATCCTCTATTTCTTTGTGGCTGGCACCGGAAGGTTATGAACTTTAGGTCATGTGATCCCGTAATGAAAATGTTAACTGAAGTAATTTAGGTAATTGAATGAAGTTTTTAATTCACACATGAATGTTTTTTCGGAAAACCTTGACGCTGTCAGTGATAAGCACAGAGAACGTTTGCATCAAGATAGCGTCACTGATGAAAAACGATATCAATGAAATGAAATGCATATATGCTGGCTTACAAGAGCTGAACATTGAGGAGTTCGTTTTACAAGTGAAATATAGCAAGATATCAACAGTAATCAGATTTTAATTAAGATAATGAATATGAAATAGAATAAGGCCCCTCCCCCTACAAAACTTAATAATCCGGAAAAATCGTAAACCGTATTTCAATTCAATCACCCCCCCCCCCCCAACCTAATTCAAGTCACATGACAGGAAAAAGTATGTATTTGTTCATTTTATTGATAAATAATTTCAATTAGAAGCGATGATCTTAATAGTGGATGAATAACCTTATTAAATGTCATCAATGATTCTTTGTTTTTTAAATATTAACTTTTAAATCAGAGAAGATGCATTGCACATTTAAACTCATATGTTGTAAATTTTCTTGACTTTCTGAAAGGCTATTTGATTTGAAGAAAGATACAATAC
Organism: Thereuonema tuberculata; assembly: GCA_023159025.1. Taxonomy (NCBI): domain Eukaryota; kingdom Metazoa; phylum Arthropoda; class Chilopoda; order Scutigeromorpha; family Scutigeridae; genus Thereuonema; species Thereuonema tuberculata. Next base: position 46,501,677 of record JAFIDM010001028.1, read on the forward strand.
AAAAAAATATTGCTGAATTCTCCTTATGAATCCCTTACGAACAATTCAATTAAATTTAAAATCGATCAAAAACAGAATTAGAAATCCTGACATCTACAATGTCAGAAATCTTTGATTTGAATAATATTTTTTTCACAAGTTTTTAACCTTGAAATTCAACTAAGCTAACAACAACTAATTATTATTATTGCTTATAGTTTCATAATTCCGAATAATAACCTTGATTCTCGTTAGGAACTAAGTGATTCATCAGATGTCTAATCATATGTTACGATCAACTGTGAACCAGTATAGTTTTATGCATGGGTATACTGTGCATTTGCCCAGGGGTCCCCACGATTCTAGGGGCCCGGTGATGAATTTATCACCAACTGATTAATGTTGATTATCAGTTTGAATAAAATAACTTTAGTCCCTTGCATTTCAATTAAGTCATGGAAAAGAACCTTCGAGATATTATTATTCGAGATGTTATTCAATGAATGTCCTTACATGTGTCCTTAAAATAATTAATGTACTCGGTACATTCTTGTTAATGCTCCAACTTCCAAAGCTGTAATGCAGTCTGTAAGAAAAAAATACTTGTGGCCTAGGGCATTGCTTTGTCTAGGGCCTACAGTGCTGTTAAGAACTGCTAAAGACGGTCCTGCTATGAATATCCATACCAGGTTACCATTTTTAAATTTAAAGTTTCAGTTTGATAAAATCTAGATTAATGGAAGATATGTAGAAGCGTGAGCTTTTTCTCATTACTGGTCAAATTAATAACGTGCCATAGTTTAATTTTCTTTAGTGAGAAAAATAGTACATTACTAAACAAAACAAAAACCCGGTTTGCAATGGAATTACTGCCAGTTTTTCTCCGTACTTTTGAAAGTTATTTAAACATTACTTTCCCTATCAAATATCTGTAAAGTAAAACACTCCAGAAAATTGATTTTCTAAACCAAATATAACGAGATCTAAACAGTAAAACTGAGCTTTTCAATATGAACAGAATATAAATCCCGTTCTATTGTTTGCTTTGTTGTTTTCAGAAGATTCTGGATCACCATTGACTGGTAACACTCAGAAAATATGGCTTCTAAATTTTCCTGGAATCATTAAACGTAAATTTTTGTTGGAATTTTGAAATAAGTATGACTAATATACTATCTTTAAGAATTAGAAATTAAAATAATAGAGGCAGTAATGAAATATCTTGCTTATATCTTTATCCTTTTGCAGAAAATGGAAATGTAAAAGAAAATAAAGTTATTGTTTGTATAACTTTACATGCTTCGTTTTATTATTAAATTCACAATCTACACAAAATGGCGGATCATAATATGAATTTCTACTGCTTAGTTTTTAAGCAATTTTTTTTTAATAAATACAAAGAAAAAAACAAATGTCCAGCTTCTAGTTCCTGATTCGCACGATCCCTAAATGTCCCAGAATGCAAGTCATGGTCAAATAACTTCCTGGAATTACGGTGTTTTTGTACAAACCAGGGAATTTTTTCAGAGACAAAAAAAAATGGTCTGCCCACATTCTGAACTCCTCTGCCTTGAGTTATGACCCGGGTCTGTAAACAGCAGCTCGCGTGGGTGAATTCTGTGCAAAGTTGAGAGTTTACGAACTGGTGCTTCTGACTTCAGGAGGTCGGATTTTTCGACCTTTTATAGTCATTGAGAATGTAGTAAACGATAAATAACTGTTAGAGCGCAGGAATTAAATAGGTGAAACAGGCACTGGGCTGAAGGTTAGGCTTTTGAACTGTTACGAAATATCTTTTGATTCTCTTTAGGATAAAAACGACTAAAACACAAGAAGTAATTTCTTCAGGTTGCCATTCATTTGAATGTAAATTAAAGTCCTTTTATTAAAAATGAAAACTAAATAAGGAAGGGTTTGTGTATCCGTGCAATTCATTATCTCAATTTCAAATAATAAAAGAAAGTTACATCAAAATGGGTGTTTTGATTTATCCTTTAATGTTATTTTAACTTTCTCCTCTTCGCATTAAAAGTAAGTTTATGTAGAATGGAATATTAAGGATATAGGATAAGCGTATATACCACACATTTTATAGTATTAAAATACGAAGATATATATAATATAAAATTTTGAAAGTAAGATATACGTAGCTACGAGTATATGATAGAAACTATAGACATGTATGAGCAGAATATGAAGAATACAGGGTGTTCAGGAGGAAAAATCATATCGTGGGAGATCATGTTTTAAGAATTTATTAACATGGGTCCTATTCGGTACGGTTTCAGAGTTTGAATGTAAAATTGCAAAATTATTACGAAAGCGATAGTATGTGCTATTTCTAATGTTATTGTTGAAGTTAAAATTTTTTTTATAGTTTAATACATTTCAAAAATTTCACCGTCTACATCAATGCACTTCAGTCGAATCACGTGTTTCATACATTTGTGCGTTACATGAGGGAAGGACAATATTACGCACCAAATTAAAAAATACTGTACAAATAGCTCAATCTCGAAACCGTTCGGGATAATAGTCACATGTTAAACATATTAACATGTTTAATATGTTTTTTTTTTTTTAGTTTAGAATGACCGATAGAAGGACTAATCAAACATCTGTTTAATGAATATGAAAATATTAATATTTAATTTTTAACTAAAAATAGTAAATTATATTAACTCCCAAGTTAAAACAAGATACAATTCAAAATTTTTATTTATCAAAGAATCAGTTTCTATCTCCTGGTCATTTTGAATGTAAACGTTATTCAGTTTTTACTGAAAATTTTAAAATGCCTAATATGTATAAAAAGCTTATAAAACAATGGCGTTCTGCTCAAAGAAAACGTGTATTTAATGTCTACCAACTTGTAAGATGAAGTGGGTCGATCTTATGATCACTGAAATCTTGAATATTCGGTTATGGGATGAACTTTTGTTTTCCTGTAATTGTGACCAATTATACTTAAGGGATTAAGATCGAGTAACACGGCGTATATTTGTTTGAGAAATAATAATCTAAAATATTTGATTCTGTTATGGATATAAACTCCGGAAGTTTGGATACAACTCCAGAAGCACTTGACCGATTTGAGTATTTATTTTTTTGAAATGATTAATTGAATTTTATTTAATAAAAAAAATATTTTTATTAATTGCTAAGAATAAAATACTTGAATCATCACGGTTCTGTAAAGGCCCACCATGTATTTCTGCATAGTGCTAAAGCAGGAATCCTTTGTAGATATTTAAGATGTATGGCTTTGTATGAAGCAGTCTTCGTAACTCATTGAGACCCTCAGTGAGTGATAGTTGGCTGCTTGCGGACATCTGATGTGGTTTTAGAGGATCACGGTCTGGATGTAATGCTGGTCTTGAGGTTTCTCTTGGCAATCGAAATATTCCTATGTTATTAGCCTTTATTTAAGTTGTACTGACTTAGCTTAATATAGGCGACCTACGACTGCCATTCCATTAATCCTATTATACAGGAAATCCTCGGTTTTAACATGGTAGTGCGGTTCTTTTTGGCTTTAGTTGATATTAGAAGTGTACCTAAGCACATTGAGTTAAAATCACCAATTGTCATTAAACTGTATTTACTACGGTAACTCAAAACAAAATATCGCATATTATAAGGTTGGCAACTATACTTTTCTTGTTTCTTTGAGAAATTAACAATGCAAATGCTTTACAGTTGTGTAATGCTGTGGATGTTTTTGCCTTTGTTGTTAACTATCAGAAAATAGTAATGTATAATTTTTACATGTTAGGTAGTGTATTTTTTTTTTTTGTTACCGTTCCAGTTTTTCTGTTCTGCTTAATTCCATTACTATGAATTTCTAGTCATAGAATAAATTAAATCCAGTCTGATTTCCTTTGATAACTTGATTTCCTCTAAATTTAGGAATTGAAATTATTTAGAATAAAGAGTCTTGAGGATAAAATATTAAATAAGTATTGTCTTGTCCGTTTACTTTTGTTTGTTTGTTTGGAAAGATTAAGAGGTTGTTCTCTTGATTTCTGTAGCAGCCAATCTGCTTCTCATATTTATTGTTAGGCAGGTCCTAAATGACGAATGAAGACCACGGATATGGTTTGTTAATCTACATTATCTTGGACAAAAAAAAACGAAAGTAACCAAATACTTCATATTCATCAAATTCCTGATAAAATATATAAGAATTATGTATGTGTAATTCAGAAGTAGTTGTGTGTGTGATGTATATGCCGCCTCCTAGTGGCTGGTCTCGGTAGCAACGATGCACGGAAGGACATGTTGCCTTGGCGGAATATATTATTGTATTGTCATCAGACATAAGCAAATATGCACAGTTTCTAGATGATTGACCGATGGGAAGTGACTTAAAAATTGATTTCAAGATTTGATCGGAAATCAGACAGTGAGAGTTAATAAAAGCGTGGTAATAAAAAATAACGACAGTAGGTATACTAGACTTGTTTGAAGAGTATCGGACGTCAATACAAAAGTACTCCCAATCCTCCAACAGCTGCAATAACAAAATGTAAATTATTGCTGCTGCATTAAAAAAAAAATATTCAGCGATTGGATTTACTTCTCAGGGAATTGATCCTGCTATCAATGATTTCCCGGCATACTAAATCTCAAACTTATAACTTAGTCTTCACTTTGCCTTATCATTTACCAATATTTAGCAGATACAATGTATATACAAAGTTTCTTGCCGAGATATCCTGTAATTACATAAACTCCGCATCTTGAATTTTAATAAGGTTATTGTTATTAAAGGATTTAAAATTATTGGCAAAAATAATAATGAGGAAAGTAAAACATTTTGTTTTTCAAAAATGATGCAATATAAATTTCATTCATGCATCAAAAATGATGCAATAATCATTTTAGGTATTTATCATCCGTATTTTCTGGTTTGTTGCGGAGTTCATTGCGATACATATCAAATTTGTGAAATTGTTACGCCAGTAATTCATTGTCGTAGAATGTAGAATTTATTGGTGCTGCTTTTATTGCTTGTATTTGAATTTTCGTCTCATAAAAGAATATAGCTAGTATGTTGAAGCTAGCATATGTATGTATTTACAGGTAACCTTCACGTTAACTTTTTTTTACATAGGAAATAGCATGGGTTTGTTTTTAACTTTTTACCAAGATTTTACCCTCTCTCTCTAATGTTTCAATTCACTGATGCGTTTGATGGGGGCCACTTTTTCTTTTTGGTTTTTTTTTTTTTAGTTTGTAGCAAAATGATTGCAGTCATCATATTTCATGAGATGGGGGAGGGGAGGGGGGTCGATGACGATGCGAACTAAATGAAGCCGATACCTGTATCGGGTGGATTCGCTTGCTTGGCTTTTCACGATCCAACGGCCGATAGCAGGCGGCAACTGTTTTTCCATCCCACTACAATCAAAGCCCCCCTCCCCCCCCCTTTCTCTAATTCACAAAAGTAACGCCCTTAGAAGCATAATTTCAGTTCCCACCCCAGTGGAATTTTAAAATCCAGAGCTTGATTTATTAACAGCCTTAATAAAATACGGATTGCCTTAAGACCTCCACTGTAAATTGGCGATTTAGGACCGTCTGACTACGCATTCCTTAAAGAAATGGAAGATAATTGCGCTAAGAAATGAGTTCTTTTCAAGCCACTCGGTGCTGTTTTAATAATAATAAAAAAAACCGCCCCTATCAGAATTGACGTATTAAAAAAACGGGAAAGTTAAAATTCCGTGGACAGGCAATTTAACGCCGAGTTATACGAAATTTTTTGAAGTTTAAAATTTTATTTATGCACAAGTCATTTCCATAACATTATGCTGTCAAAAAAACAACAGCTAATTCATCATAACATAGTCGTCTTTATTGGAATAAAAAATACCTCCTGCTGTCGAACTTTCATCTAAATAATAATCCAAAAGAATTCATTGTTTATTACATTTGATAGAGTTCCAATAAATTAAACCTTCGAGAAGAAAAAAGCTAAAGACTCTTGGCTATTTTTCAAGAATTAAGTATTATATTATTTTAATATAATTTTATTAAATTTTAATATATTTTTCATAATTAATTTAAATTAAATAATTAACTAAACTTAATTTTTAAAAAGATTGGTTTAAAATTATTTTGCACTTGAGGAAACAAAATCAAGATTTTAGACACAAAAGTATTTTTATAAAAAAGTTTCATCGATTGATACTTGATGATATAACAAAGCTTGAATTTTTTTTTTAAATGCAGTATATATTTAAATTTGTTTCTTTTGGTTTTTTTAAGATATGGTTTTTATCGTTCTCTAAATGACAAAATCTTATTAAAAGTGGATAATTTTCAGTTATTTGATCATAGATCAGGGATCCATGGGGTCTCAAACAAATTTGAGTGAAATTCTTGCTTGAATTCTTCTCAATTTTGGGCTTTTTTGGATACGTCTCTTGGCAACTGTTCACTTTAAGATAGTTTACTTTCATATCGGTTGCTGATTATTTTACGGAAAGTTTAATGATCTTCTCAAAATAGAAATTTCTAAGACAAACTAGCAGATAATAAACTTAATTCTCAAACAACTTAAGCCCATTGCACATGGATCCGAAAATCGGACGGTCGGATCCACGAATCGGGCATATTCTCTTTGACATGGCCACGAAACTCTCTCCGACGTCCTCTATACGACATATAACATTCAAATCGTTCGTAAAGGCAACGTTTCGTGGCCATGTGAAAGAGAATAAGCCCGATTCGTGGATCCGACCATCCGATTTTCGGATCCATGTGCAATGGGCTTTAGGCATTTTTTGTAATTTTGTTTAGTTATAAAGAATTAAAGTAATTTCGAAAATAGGATTTTTTTTTTTATCCTAATGAAACTCCTAATTTGGAGTTTTCTTCAATGAGTTAAACGTTTTTAAATAATATATAAAAAAAGCTTAAGATTAATTAATTTAAAGAAAATTATAAAAAGATTAATGAAGATTCAATGCAAGATTTAATTAAATATTTTTATTTAGTTTTTTTTAATTTTTTTATTTTCAGATGTCAAAATGGTGAGGTGAAAGAATAATCTCAAGTTGACCTTTTGAAATGGGAAACAACAATTCTAGCCCTGGCCACGTGAATCAGACCCGTTCCAATCAACCCTACCACCCTGCCTATCAGAGAGAATTGCCGAATGGAATCATCCATTTTCCAGTTCAGCCTAAACTCTACAATCCCGAGTTCAAAGTTCTGCCTGCCAGGGTCCCGGGACAGAAACTACGCATCACAGAAAACGGCCGATTACTCCAGAATGGCGGCACCATTAGTGGGAGGAGGGAGATGGAGCTTCCCGCCTCCCACATCCCCGATTCCGACCTCTTGAGGGCTCTGAATCGCCGGTCCGCTATCGAAAATGGCATGGGGATGATGGAACCCGAGTTTCTCTCGGAACAGGAGAAGAAAAAGTATTACAGTAACCCTGATCTGATTAAAGATGAGACCGCGGTCGTTTCCAACAACCCCAACGGCGACGTGGTGGTGGAGAGCAGCAGTAGTAAATACAGGGGGTTATTTTTTAAGAAAAAAACGAAAGCCCCTGCCCCACCTCAAATACAGATTCCCATTCATCCATTACCGCCGCCCCATTTCGATGCAATGGGTAGAGCGCTCGGGAGATCGGAATCCTTCCGGGACCCTTTTCCGGGTGTTAAGGTTCAGCCGTGGCCGGCGAGACCGGACAACACATCCATGATTCGTTCCATGACGCCCATGGAAAGGATAACGGAACCGGACGGTGCCCCGGATCGCCTATTTAAAACCCACTCTGATCCCACGTCATGGGAAACCAAGAACGGCGACCCCGGACGTGTTGAACTAACTGAAACTCAAGTAGCGAAATTGGGATCGCTTCCTTGGACATCCAAGTCTTCGGACAGATCCGACATATCGCAGGAGCGTCGATTTTACAAGTACAAATCCGAAACAAGCGAAATACAGCGTCGAGTTCAGCGAAAGGCGTCTATGGATCGTCGGGAAAACAGTGAAATTCAGAAACGAGCAAGATCTATGGATAGCCTTCACGTAGCTTTGGAAAAAGAAAAGCTAGCTAATTTAGGCTTAAGTCCCATGAGAAAATCAATGGATAGTCTGCACATAGCAGCGGAGAAAGAACGTCTGTCCAGGCAACATTCATTCCAGAGCGATAGCAGACACGACTTTCTTCTTGGTAAACATTCCCGGCAGAATAGCTCTGAAAGGGATTACGGCTTAATCAATGGACATATAAAACCCTCTGATCTGAGGGTAGAGGCGCTTCGGAATACAGCAAGTCTTCAGAGAAACCAGTCTTTGAGCAGACAAAATTCCGACCATTCCTCTTCGATTAAAGACCAATTGAGATCCAGAGACTCGTCCCCGACCAACTGGAAACTGGAACCAAAAGAAGGAAGCTTTCAGAAGAAAGATCCATTGCCAACTAGAAAGTATTATTTCGGTGGTTTCATGGATAACAAGCCCACCTCTGCCTCTTCGGATAGAGAGAAGCCCTTTGGAGATCGTGTTTTATCGACTTCTCCGCAGAGAAGTGGCTTACAACGCAGTGTCTCCAATGCTGGCGTGTTCAGCAGAGCTGAGTTTACTACCAGCATGGAGATTCTCGATAAACGTGAGGAGGAGCAGCGTGCTAATGCCCATACGAATGCCATCACTTTGGAAAGGCGGCCTATCACCAACGGGGAAGTTCGCCGCCCGGAAAGTCGCTCCAGTGCCCAGCGTAGTAATGGCAGTAAAGACTTCGCATCTAAAGATTCGTACGGAGGCAGCAGAGCAGAACAGGAGCAGAACTCAAGAGTTATAATGAGACGGGAACTGGAATCTCGCTTACCGAAGCAGGGACGTCAAAGAAACTCGTACGCGTTTGAGGATAGACGCTATCGTCATGAAGTTCCTGTGATTCCGTCGCCCCCTATGGTAAGAGAAGTACCAATTTCTCGGGAAGTGAAGGAAAACCCAACCCCACAAGGCCAAAGCGATGACGAAATGGATATCAGTATGCAGTTGAGGCCAACTCTGCCGAAACGAATGCCTGCGATACCCCGTTTCTCTCCTACTCAAGCCTGGAGATCGCTCAACCTGGAGTACATAACCAATAATCAACGCGCCTCCGATAGGAGCAGTGAAGATGGGGATGTCTTTGAGGATAGAATCCATCGAGTCACGAGGCCCGTTGCTCCCCCGCGGGCCGGCAACGAAAAATGCGGCGACTCGGGAATTTCACAGGATGCCGGAAGTCCGGGACCTGTGACGGATATCGATTTGGTGGCACTACAGGACCGTAGGAGCGAAAACCAGTTGTCTTTTCCAGCACCGGCGATGCCGGATTTAGAGTTGGGTCCCTCGCTTGACTTTGGTGCAGTTGAGCGAGGGATCTCGCCTGTAGAAATGAAGCGCACCACTTGGACTCCTGAAGAGGATCTTCCGAGTGACTTCGACGGCGGCAGCGGTGGTGAAGTGAACCCCCATAATCGCATCCAGCCCAACATGGTGAGTGTTCCACCGAAACTGATTCCTATTAAGAGCATGTTTTCTAAAGAAGAAGAAGGCGGCGGCGAAAAGAAGAGCACGACTGGCAGACCCAAACGCAGCAAGGCGGCCAAAAGTCCTGGCGCGGATCCGAACAACCCGTACACCTTTAACAGCATGAGAAAGCTCAAGCGATCCTTATCGGGAGTTCTCGGCTCTTCTCGAGGCAGGCCCAACGAGGAAGTAGTCCAGAATAGAGATGAAAATTGGTCCTTCAGTAGAAGTCTTCCCAATTCGCTGCATAACGGCTGTGATGGTTGCGAAGAGGACGAACCTCGCACTCGCAGTAACAGCGAGATAGGGGTTTCGTCACATTTGCGGAGGGCGGAGTCTGGCCCCATACACCCTTCCATGAATGGTCTTGTCGGAGTGAAAGGAAGGGTAATGAGTGTAGATAACCTACATAGCGAATCGTTTTATGAACATCGACCTGTGCCCAGCCACTACAGAGAAGGTGCGAGGCTCAAATACTCAGCCGGCGAACACATCATCTATCTGCCAGAGTACGACGCCAAGAGGATCGTGCCCAAGGGAGCGTACGATCCCCAGTTCGACGTGGCAGTGATCAAGAACGGCTTTGACAAAAAGAAGCCGAAGAAGTTTACGTATCAAAGCACTGTGCGTCAACAGGAGCGGAGACGCCTGGAACAGAAGCTGTCGCAAGAAGTGGCCCAAAAAGAACAACAAAGGGAGCGGGAAATGAAGTTGGTCAACGAAGTGGAGGAAGAATTCCAGAGGAAAAGGGAGAAGGAAAAGGCCAATCTGTGCCAGCAACTGAAGATTCTTTCTCTGGAAGGTTCCATTTACAGCGATGGTAAAGCTCGGCCAGGCAGCAATAACTCATCTGATCAACACGACGGAGGAACACCACCTCCACCTCTGGTCTCAGCTTCTGAGGTAATAAATATACTCGTACTAATAAAACATTCAATTTGAAATGAATTATGATTGAAAATAGCATAATGCTATCAATGAATAAGATAATTCTTTACTAGACAAGTGATAATGGAGATCTTTGTTTAAATTAAGAGTTCATTAAGTTAAAATATTTGAATTGCGTTCGCACAGATCTGTACAGTTGCAAAGCACACACAAGTACTTAATAATAATAATGATAATATAATAAAAAACTAGTCCTAGAAATTCCATTACATCAAACTATATTTATACTGAATTTTCGCTACAATTTCAAAGTAATTTCATTAAGGATTTTGTTTGTTAAAAGAAATCAAGATGGTAATACTGTAGCATTATTGTCTTGGTCTTAACAAATTGATAATAGAACTAGTGGTTAAAAAACCTAATAAATTGAAAAAAAGTCTCACTTTTCATTTTTTCCTGTAATAAAACATTTGCATTTTCTAATTTCTATTTTTACATTTACTTTTTAATATTATTTTTTTTTTCTGTAGATGTATATAGGCGAAGAACAGTCGTCTTCTAGTTCTCCCGTCTCTTCCCAGCCTTCAGACAACAATCTCCCACGGTCACAACACGATTCTGGATTTTTTGGTGGCATCAGCAAATGGATGCGACGCCAACAACGTCTTGAACAGCAGCAGACGCAACACCAGCATCGTGGTCATCGATCACGACAGGAACCCGACGGAGCTCCTTCCCCGTTACAGAACCGGTCGGTCAGCGGCGAATTCCTGACTTCACCACCAAGTCCTCTTGATGCCAGGACAGAAATCCTCGCTGCTTCTAGGTTTTCCAACGGCGGTCTTCCTCCGGAACACGATAGTCCGTTGCCCTACGGGAAAATAAACAAATTAAATGGTCTAGAGGAAAATCTACAGGAACAAGAAAGATCTAATATTCCATCAGGTATCGACGACAGATACCAGTATATCTTGGGTGAGAGTGTTTTACAGAATAAAAACATCAGACGGTTATCAGAAGAAGATAATGATGCTGTAGCTGCACAGGTGAGAATATTATTTGCTTAAAACCAATTTCATTCCATCTTTTACTTAACTAGCTACTAAAAAAAAATAATTTGTAAAGCATCTTTTTTTTTCCTCGATATAATCTAAGATAAGTAGCAAGTTTAACCTGCAACCAATTTAACAAATAAAGATGGAAATAAAAAATTTACATATAGGTTAGCTTTCACGCTTTGAACAGGAATCTGTAACAGCTGTTTCGTCCTTGTTAGGATTCGTCAGACAGATTTACCCTCGATGATGAGCTCAGAAGGGCGTGAAAGGTTATGGGTCCCACTCTTGTTCCCGGAAGTTAGACCCGCACAAGATAGCTGCAGTCCATTCGTGTTATTTTAGAATATAATTGAATCCGTCTCCGTGCTTAACATCACCGAAACACTTGAGATGCTGAAGTCACCAAAAAATTGTAAAACAGATTACGATACAGACACTAATATGGCACGTGCCCTAATCACCATACATACGTGACTCAACACCTTACTACTATTCTACTAAACCTCATTTCCAGATTTTACAGTCACACTCGACTCTGATATTTCATAAGGTAAATCACACCAGCAATTAAGGACGTCTCAGATATTCCATCTCAATTTATTGATTCACTTTCTAGACTTTTCGTGCCATAACCAAATGCTTACTGACGTTAGCATCCTAATTTGCCTTCTATCATCTTTTCGAATGTTAATATTGTGGTGAATGTTTGCGGTCACTGGTTCGATAAAATTAGACTGAAATCGACTGGTAGTAAGATCTGGAAAGATCTCCTTTATTTCCATGGTGCAGGCGTTTAAATAGGCTATTTACAAGGCTGTGATTGGTTGCCGTGCTTTACAAATTGTTTGGAGGATTTTAAATTTTACATAGGATTTAACTGATGTTTAACTGTCTTTTTAAATAGGAACGAATCAGGGATAAGAAGCAGGGTCAACAGAAAATTTGAATAAAATAGCGGAATTAAATGATAAACAGAAAAACTTCGAATAATACTGATAAAGATTATTACAGTTATAAACAGTAATATAAGTTAAGAACATACAGTGAATAAATAGGACTATATGTATTCTAATAAAAAATCGCATACATTGCTCAAAAATTGATGTATGCATTATCCATCATCAGGATTGCTCTTCCACTAAAAAGTACTAAAAAGTACAATCTTAGTTGTCTTGTTCGGCTTTTAGTAATGTTAAAATAATGCATGATAATAATAATGATGTATTAATGCAAGATACGCAAACAAAATGGATACCCAAATAGATGCTTTTAATAAGAAATAACAAGAGTATATGCTTTATTTCTGATTTCTTTTTACTTCAGGTGCATAGATCGAGCAGTGGGCGTGCGGTCGAGACTAAAGCCAAAGTTAAAGAAGCCGGGGGAAGGAAAAAGCTATTCATGATGATGATCAATAAGAAATCATCGGCTTCTCTGTCAGGAGGAAGCAATTCCAGGACACCTTCACCCCCAACGGGACAAGCCCAATACCGGACGGACCTTCTGCGCATCGAGGCGAATCCTGCCGGCAGTCAGCGGAGTGACAGTGAGGGTGGTGGACCCTTACAAAGACCCCGCAGCTCAATCGAGGACTCTGATCACAGCAGCGATACGGAGGACTACGAACCACGCCATCATTCGCGATATCGCAGTCCTCTGACGGAGCGTCGTGCTCCCAACGGGCATTCACACTCTAGGAGCAGTTCTCGTAACACAACTGATTCCTCGTCGTCTTGTGACGTCAGTGGTAGGCAGAAGAACGGCCTGAACCCTAAATCAAAGGTACGTCGTAATTTTATCATATTTTAATGGAGAAACTTAAGCGAAATATCAAAATTCGTTGTATAAATATCTTAGACACTTTTAAAAAAGTTGCAGTATATGTCTCCGCGTTTATGTGCGGTTATGTATTACAATAATGAAAAACAAGACATACGGATTTCGAATGTTTTCCTCGAAGTAACAGATTTCAGGCTTGCTTTTTCTACAATCTGTTATTTTAATCTTACCTGTACTTTCATATTTTGTTTATTTTGCTTATTTAAATAGCACTCGAATAATCAGTTGGTGAGGTTTTAAAATTTGAAATTATAGAAAATAGCTTTCGTTGATTAAATAGTATTGCCGATTTTTTTTTTATTTTAAAATAGTTAACCCTTGGGCATCATTAACTAAGTTTTTAATTTGCTGGCTTGTTTCTTACATGAGTATGTACAGGTTGTGAAAAATTAAAAAATTAAAAAACAAAAAGAAACCAATGTTCTTTTTTAAAAGTTTTCTAAGTAAACAATGCTATGTCAATTTTATATTTCATGCAGATTATACAATACTACTTTAAAGTAAACGGCGTTGCTCGGGGAGGGAATGAGGGTGGGGAGTTCCGGTTCTTCTCCACAACCCTATCATATCAAACCTTACCCAAATTGTTGTAGAAAAATATTTGTGTAGTTCCCGTTGTCGCCACCAGGTGCACATCTGGCGCTATTTCAGAGATTTTACCCCCTTGGGGTAAATACACCCCTTCTTTAATACTTCTTGGGGTGATTACCCGGGCTCCAAGGTAGCTTGTATTTTCCGCAGGGTAGCAGAGAATATCTATGCAAAATTGGGTTATAATCAATCAAACGGTTTAAAATTGAATAGAGAACCTACAAACTTACAAACTTTGACTTTTTTATATATGTGTAGATAACATACACACTGTTAAATTCTAATTACAACTTATTTTCTGATAGCAAGTTGTGTTTGAAGAGAAAGCCAAACCTATTCGAAACTCTACTACATAATCGAAGCGAAAATGTTTACATAGTTATTTGAATTGCCTTGAGTGAACTGCATTATTGATGAGGTCTTGGGCCTCGGTTTAATTAAGATTATCCCTTTTCGGATAATAGTTAAGATAATAAGGACGACTTTGAAGAATGAAAGTGGGTGACAAGGACTTAGTTTTTCATATTCTATCCTTGAAATTAGCCGAGTAGTCAGTCGAGACTTTCAAGGTCTTTGCCCGAATAGGAATCATTCAACATTTTGCGATTAAACCGATAAGAGCAACAATTTCCAAGAAGTATGAAAGACAAAATTGATTAGAGTTAATGAATAAAACGAATGCCATTCATTATTTTTATACATATCATTACAAAGAAAATGTTGGATTTTATCAGAAAAATTGGCGCTTTTTTTATTGGAATTTCAATTTTCTTATAGATTGGTAAGTGACGGCCATATCTTTTTCTTAATTTCTCTTCCATAACTCTTCGAAACTTCGAGAAATTCGGGTAGTTTTGATTGAAATACTGTTAAATATGCACTTACACAATATGAGAACCATTGGCTTCTGTAAAAAATAGAAAAAAAAAAATAGTAGAAAAAGAGAAAATTTGTTGGAATTTATCTGAAGGAACAAGAAATGAAAAGCACCTTGAAGACAGTGCCATATTTGCACAACATTCAGAAAGTGGAAGATTACCTGTTTAAATAATAAAGCTTTTTTTAGCCAGAAAGATATGAAATCGAAATAAAGAAAGGATAAATTTATTAACAATAATATATTTATATATGCTTATTTATTTATAGAAACTTTATAATTCAGTTCCAAATTTTTAATAGTTAACTAGTAATGCTTGGCGTTATCTTACCCAGGGCCTTTATTTAAGACTGTAGTTGTAGCAGCAGCCGTGGGTACTTCTCACTTTCCCTTTAATTGTTTGGCCAGGTGAGCAAAGGTGCCCTTGGAGGGAAGCTGCGTGGGAGGAAGGGATGGCAATGGCGTTTCCATAAGTGCCATCTTAGGGTGGAGCAGTTTGGAAAATGAGGTCATTCGGAATGTCGTTTCGGTTTCTTTAAATAGTGTAAATGGTTTTTACAGTTATTCGCAGTGTTTTTCTAAGCTGTCTAAACAGTCAGGTACAACCGAGAACTATAAAAGAAAAAAAAAAGGAAGTGGCACAGCGATTTCCTAGACTCGTACCTGTTGTTGTCTGTGTGTTTTTGTTTGTAGCTCGCTTGATTAGTGCTGTTTTTAGTCTCTTGTCTGTATTTCACATTCAGGTTTCGGAATGGATTTAAATACGTAAGGAATTATTAAAATTTACACAAGTATGTTAAAGTTTTATGAGTTGCCTATCTTATATATATCTTATATATATCTTATATATATATATATATATATATATATATATATATA
>JAFIDM010001028.1:46517433-46539190 GCA_023159025.1 Thereuonema tuberculata
AAAACCGGACAGTGATCTGGGATTTGAAAACGCCAATATCAAAAAACAAATCACTGTTTCTATGGAGATATAATCTAATTATCTCCACGTCTTCAGCTGCAAAATTTGAAAACAATTTAGAACCTAAAAAGCAATATATATATATATATATATATATATATATATATATACATACACACACACACCCGTAAGTTGTTAATCACATGAACCATTATTGGTTTAATGGCATAATACTGTTGATAGACATTTTTAATACTAATACGATCTAATTTTTCTGGTTATATGAAGTTCTTGTGCTCATTGGAAGAGGAATTGCAGATTAAGGACTCGGGTTGTAAAAGAAAGCTTTTACAAGAAATGGTAGCAACGATAATGCTTTCATTTTACACAAGAACCAGTAACTTATTGGGCTACCACACTTCTACTAATGAAAGATTCAGCCGAGATGTAATTTCAGTTAGAAAATGTGGTAGATAAACACATTGAAATGCAAACAAATTTATGTGAAATTGGCTGGATGCTGAAATACTGTAATAGGTTCTAAGTACCATGTGCTCCAACGCCTTCCAGAATTTCAAATTCACGACGGGAATATAGAAACAAGGTTTATAAAAAAAAAAAAAAAAAAAAATCATTTCGAATCCAAAGTACAATTGTCGCTGGTAGGATTAGGAATGTTTTTGTCCTAAATTTCATATTCTTTCATCAACTCTAGAGTGTTAGAGTATTTCAGTTAAAAGAGTTTGGAATCTGCAGGTTTTTTTTTTTTTTATTTATTGCACCACATTTTAATTACTGAAAATTAAGGTCAATGATTAATGAGCTTCTGCAATACCTTAAATGTTCTATTTTCATTTCCGTTAGCTTTTCCTTTTAATGACCAACTGCAAAAAAAAATAAAAAAAAAATAAAAACACGACCTAAAATTTTTTTCCAGTTTTTATTTTATTTTTTCTTTAATACTAATGCTTATCTAGGTTAATAATTAATCAACTGTTAATCCCTGAAAGTCATTCACTGTTCGTATAAAAAATGTCATACGCATTTTTCTTTTTTTTTTTATATATATAAAGCCGAGGCACCTTGAAAAGTATTGAGGTTAAACAAAAAAAAAAAAAAAAAATAGTGACTAGTGTCAGAACTTTTATGGTTTCTTGAGCAGGATATTAATAGTCCTTATCTGTGCTTCAGAATCCAATAACAACATTAGAGATTTTTCAAAATGATTAAAAGCAAATCGTTATTTTTCCCATATCCTTTCTCTACTGTCTTTAGGGTCGGACTAGAGCAATGGAAGGAGGTGGAAAAAATATATATTGGGAGAGCGCGTGTTCTGAACAAAATAGCACCCAAAATTGAAACAGGTTATATCAGATTAGGCATATAGGGTCCAACCGCAATAATCCCGGTAGACCGGTCCAGTTTAATTACTAAAATCAAATCATTTGAAAATTAATGCTAGACAGGGAGGTATTACTATTTAATTTTTTTATTTTAAAGTTTGTTTAAAAAATAGGTAAAAGGATGTGGAAAGGAATTAATGAAATTTAAATTGAATCTAAAGTCGTCGCGGCGAATGTTGAAACCGGACACACATTATCATTGACTAATTTCTCCAGTTTCAATGCCATGAGCTCCACAGGAAATAGCAATCTCAATTATCAAAAAAAGGAAATATCAGAAATCTCACATACATCTTCTTGAAACGTTAAGAATAATTTCCCTAGCTTGACTGTTGACAACTTTTCCTCGTCAAAATGTTGAATGTGAAGCAGCGACCGCCATTTTCTCCTGTATTTGAATGTGCGCGACCGGCCAGGAAAGGAAAATCTATAATCTGCGTTGCATTCTTGGAGTTTCAACTCTGGCCGCGAAGACTTTAAATATGTATTTGATTGATCACATAGATATTAACACAAGATATTTAACGTAGCGTAACTCTCGAGTGCTTTTAAGATCTATAACCTTGAATAAAATTTTAGTTTGTGTTGTATTATAGAAACAAAGTTCTATAATATTCGGTTGTTAATTGATAGATGAAATGTAGCAAAGAAGTTTAGGAAACTAAAATAAATACTACATGAAGTTACAGAAATGTAGTTTAATTCATAAAAAAAAAAGTTGCATTAAAATTAGTTACTAAAATGGACTACTGACGTCATCGCTAATTGGGGAAACAACTAAAGACAAATTAAATAAAAAAAATAAAAAAATAAAAAAAATATAGAAACTCTTTCTTGCAGAATTACAATTTTTCTTTTATTTACCAGATTTTTATTTGGAAGGAGTGGAGATTAGAGCCACGCAAGATCAAAAAGTGAGATTTTCCTTCAGGAAGTAGATTAAGCGGATTGTTAAAGCTGTAAATTGTTTCCGTTGTCTGAAATTTTAAAACGTAATAGTTTGTAGATCTTACGAGAAACGTTTACTAAAATTTCAAGTTGAGATAAGTTTTAAGCGATAGGAGACAACAAATTATTTGCAGTGAAATAAAGAAATTAATTTCCAGGAGACCACGAAAGCAAAATACACATTTGTTACTATTTTAAATGTGTATCGTGTAATTGTGCTTTCATGGTCTCCTAAGTTTTAGTTGGGCTAGTGATAGTGTAATAAAGAAATTAATATTCGAAAGAAATTTCAAATAACGATTGTCTGGTATTGGTTAGGTTTTTCTGTAATCTTCATTGGTGACTTATTGCGAACAGAAATGAGTGGTTGGAAACCCTGCTCATTATTATTATTATTTTTCTTTGGGTTCTTGTGGATGCTTTGTTTACTTTTCTGATGGAAAGGTATCAACGCCTGCGCCCTCTGGTGGATTGTGAGGTAATCTCTACGTCTGATGTTTCACGAGGATAAGGCGAGAGAGAAACACACAAAGGATTTTGATGGAAGCAATTGTAAGTTTCGATGAATCAGCGAAGAAAACACAATAGCAACAACATCAAATCCAAGAAAGGAAACTGCGATTAATCTTAGTCGAAAGGTGATTTGCACTTCGCCGCACCCCTCATTGGGACGTGATGGAATGCTCCAAGAAAGGAATTAAAGAGGGAAAAAAAAAAAAGGATTTAACTGAAGTAAAAGGAGGGACGTGGTTTAACTATTCTGGGAAATTCTTTTGAAAAACAGAAAAAGTTGCCAATTATCAACGCAAATCTAACGTTGCTCGACTGCAATTTTTTCTTATTTTTAAAAAAAAAAAATTTCTTGATGATTAACTTCTACATAGCAATTAACATTCATTTTTTCATATTATAGGAGAATGTTGTTCGATATTATTCAAAAAATTTTAATTAACTTGTTTTGCTTTGTAATGGTTGTAAATTAAAATTTCTGCAGCAAAATTTAGACCCTCGGCCATTTTATTACAAGCTCTTTAAATCTATAAATAACATACCGGTATCCAAAAATACACTGATGTGGAATTTGTTTCCCTCCCCGTCAAATGTATTAAAATGAAGAAAGAAAGTTTACGTATTTTTTTTTGTTTGATTGGATGATTGTTCTATTTTTCCTAAATAATATTCCTAACTCTCATGAAAACCTCCTGCTGCGTTACTGCAATAATAGACGAAAGCAAAGTTTCTTTTTAAGTTTCGAGAATTATCATATTGAAAGTATTTTATTTAAAAATTCCAATAAGATATCCACTTTGACTTGTTTCTTAACTAAGTTGTTTAATTTTTGTATTTGATGCTTGATTAAGATTCCTGGATTCAGGATCTGCAAATAAGACCAATTTCGACGAGTAAGAATCAAGAGAATTTCTAATGTTTGTTAGTTTAATAAACATTAAGAAATCACTTTGTTGAACCAATTAGAAAGCAGGACTGGAATTTTGCAATCTTAACAGTTGTTTCAAAAAAGAAGGTAAGAAAATATAATGTGTAGATACTTTCTCGTAACATTTGATTCTTTCTTATCCATTGTTGAAAATTTGGTTGATTCTTTATGTCGTTGTTATAGATTAATATTAACAATTTTGAACCCATTGTTATGCTATTGTTATTGGTTTGATGTTACTTTTTCTGGATCTCAGTGTTATTATCGACGTTTCGTTTTTTTGACCTCATTGTTATAGTTGGTGTTATTTGGACCTCGTTGTTGTGATTCTTATTAATCTGTCGTATGGTTTTGTTGAACATTGTTATCGTCTTATTTGTTGGACCCCTCCCCCCCTTGTTACAGTATTGTTGTCGACTCATTGTTTCTGTTGGAGGCATTGTGAGTGTTTCTTTTTTTTTATTTTTCGCTTATTACAGTTATATTGGACCACATTGTTACGCTACTGTTATCGGCTTGCGAATTCGAGTGGCCGTATTCTCCTGCGATCACAAAATGAAATTCTATTACTGACGTAAGAACTCGTTCAAGTACGATCCACTCTCGTAAAACAACGTTTTAGCAATATTTACAGACGTGCTTTGGTTTGACAGTCAAACAAGTAAATAAAGAAAAATTCGATTACTAAGAAAAATCACAACTACTTATCATTTTTTTTTTTTTTTTTTTTTTTTTTTAAAATCTGTTACTGTCAGTGATAAATCAATTGGACATCGTTAATTGTCTTGTTTCACTAAGTTCAGTTAAACCTGTTTTAGAGATGACATTGTTCTTAGAATTGATACAAAACCGTTTTGATAGATTAATAGCTTTTTTCCCTTCTTTTTCTGATGAATTAGATTCTTGCTCCAGCCCTTTTTTTTTTTTTTAAACAGATAAGTTGTCAATCATGTTTTTTTTTTTCTTTCTTCAGATAGGGGAAGTCAATGGCCACCATTCTGATAAGTTAAAATCGGCGCCATCTTGGGATTCAGATGCCAAAGGGTAAGACTTGCTCAAACTAATTAATAATTAAAAATAATTAAGCAGTAAATTTAGCTTCAAATTCATCCAAAATGTTTAAAATCTGACGTTTGGTCACTTTTGTATTTCTTCGAAAGTTAACTGATAAAATTCAATGAGTGTGGTAACACTTTCAGACAATCGTTTAACATTTCTGGAGCCTCCTACGATAATTGAATTTATTATTTATAAATTATTGTATTTGCAAATACACAGGTTAGCAAAGTTTTATCATTGAACAGTTATGCTCACTGTAACTTATAAATTTCAAATGACCAGTTAAAATTTTTTTCCTAATTTTTATTGTAATAATTTTGCTTCATTTCTGATAAAGCAGCCTGAAGAAATCGAAGGTATCCATAATTTACTTAATAATGCTCTAAATTCTTTTTGTTCTTAACATCAACCTTCTTGTCTTTAGATAGCTGTGTTTTCTAATTTTAATGGTAATTGGATATCTGGTTACTCTAAAGGCATAAATGCCATTTATGTGTTCAGAAAATTTTAACAAGGAAAACATTAGATGCTGGCGAAAGCTTTACTTTGTGATATCTGTTGATGATGTTCTTTTGCTGGGAAATTATTAATGTTAAGTAATTCTAAGGAATGTGTGCACTATTTGGCTTTCTTAAACCAAGATTTTAACTATGAAAGTATATGATCCATTACAAGTAACGTGTATTGTGTTGCTTGTATCGCAAGCTACTATTTTTTTCCTGTATTCATTGACAAACTAAATATACCTTAATATCAACTTCATATTTCCTTACACGCTTCTATGGTAATACATAATGTAAGCAAATTATTGAAAACCTGTTTGTAATTTTGTCTTAAGCTCGAATATTGTAGATTAGAATTAAGAATTTCAGTCTTTTATTTATCTTTTACTTTTATTCTGATCATTTAATTACGGTTGCAGTTAACTAACTACCACAAGGATAATGGTATGTATACATAGAACTAGTGAAATGCTGCCACAGCTGGTAATAAACTTGACAATACTTTTTAAATTTTGTTAAGAAAGGTTCATTATGTTCACGTTTTAACCCTAGTTTTAATCCTAATTGTTTGCAATTGGCTTTTACTTATAATTCCTTCTAATCAAGGTCTTCGGTGACCAGTTCTTCCAGCTTTTTCTTCACTCCTGTCCAGCCCTTCAACCTTAACAAGGGCTACAGACCCGTTGTCTTCAATCCTATGAGAAGGCAGGGACTGGACGCCTCCCAACAATTCGGGTTAGTAATACGAAGCCAAGCTGATTTCCTAATCAATGAAATCAGCTTTGGTTATTAGCCCAATAGTATCTTAGTTTACTCTTGTTCTATTTCTTAAGTTTATAATTAACATAAGAGACCTTCAGTTATTCCATTATTTCTGTATTTATTTCTTTAACTGCGAAGGTTTGTCCTCTTAGTTTGTTTCTTGACTAATTAAAAAAAAATCTTTCCCACTAATCAGAGAGATTATTTCAAATTAGCAGTGATTCCTCAATATTGTTTAGTCCTTGCCAGAAAGTTGTGCAGTAATACAGTGAGCTTGTTACAGATTTAGCTTTAATTTTGTCCCTACCCAGCAAGTATCCATTCCTGTTAGTGGAGGAGACGCTACTTATTTTCCCAAAGCCTACAGCAGACCATCTAGTGCAAGAAAAGTGGAATTTTGAAGGCAATTTATGGGAAAACAAACACCTGGCTTCTAGTGGATAGGATACGGACATATACAATTTTTTAGAACTCCAAACACGACTGTACAGTGCTAACGCTCAAAGTTGAAACTCCCAGAATGCAAAGCAGATTATAGATTGTCCTTTCCTGGCAGTTCGCTAACATTGAAATAGAAGAGAAGCGACCTCTTCTATTTCAATGCTAGCGAAATGCCAGGAAAAGACAATCTATAATCTGCTTTGCATTCTGGGAGTTTCAACTCTGAGCGCTAGCACTGTAATTAATGCACTTGTTAAGAATGGATTGGCACAAGTCTTCATTAATTGCTAATTTGAAATATTTTGCTTTTCAAACTCTGTTTAAAAATTGTAAATTAGCTGATAAAATTAATAAGATATAAGGAAAACTGAATACGTTAAAGAATGTAATAAAGAAATAAGTACTTGTGAATGGAATAATGAGTTACAGTATTTTTTTTTATATTTTCCTCTTTAACAAAGCCTTACTTTTTTTTTTAAGACTGTGTCCAAATCTTATGCTAAGAGTAACCTTTTCATTTGATTTTTTAATGTTTTGAAGATAAAAAAGAAGTTTTATTTTCTCTTTTTATCTTTCGAAGAAATCGTTTATTGAGGATTGTACAATTAATTCGATTTCCTCAGATAACAAAATAATTCAGCTTATATAAACTTGTGTAACAGGTTGCTTTGGAAAACTTGGAAATATGTGAAATGGAATTATTAAAGATGTAATCGGCTCTTTGACTGTGGTCACGACCAAATTATGGCTTAATTGGTCCTGAGTTAACTCGATGTAGTTTTTCATTTAAACTTAGATACCAGGCTTAGATAAACGCTTAGCTGAGTAGTTAAAGCATGGGCCTTTTATTCTGTTGCAATAACTGGAACCTAGGTTCGAATCTCGAAGCTGAGTGTGTTTAACATTTTTCTGTTCTTCTGTCCTCGTCCATTTCCACTGTTATTATGTGAACTGTCTCCTGTGATATGTCAAGGGTTCTTCACTGAATATTCACATAAATTTCACTTTGTTGAAATTGAAGGTGAAACTGATGAAACCTGGAAACAGTTACAATAATCTATTCCTACTTCTCGAAAAAGTACAGTTTTTATCAAAGACTTACATATGAATCTTAAGAAATAAATTTTGAATAGTGAAGAAATTACATTATATATACGTGTTACATTCGAAACACTTATTTTTCAGTCACTTCATTTGGAAAAACCTGACTTTGGAAGGTATTATTCAGACTCAGTATTTTTTTTATTACAAATGGAAGTCAGAATTTCTTAATTGGAATTCTGTTACCTGCTGAGAGTCAAATTTGATGTGATTTCCACAAAACGCGAAAACTTGAACTGTCGTAATTTACAAGCATGGGACTGTTAGCCAAGTGGTAAGGCACTTGATTGCTGCTGGAGGAGCGGGTTCAATCCCCTGCGTAGGTTGAAGATTTTTTTTTTTTTGCACGCTGAATTCTCTCCAGACAGGTCCTAGGGTCCACCCAAACCTCTGAAGAATGTGTAACGAGCTACTTTATCGTGGGTTAAAGGCGAGCAGGCGTCTGCTAACCATTTGACTTGAACTTAGTCCAGATGCTCAGGAACTCTGGGAGCCCAAAGGGCCTACGTAGTCCTGTAGTGGGAATACTTTAATTTACAAGTATATTCTTTCGGTAAACAAGTAAACCTTACTAACCACTGAATTTAATGCAACAAAAAACACGCATTCTTGCTTAGAAACACTGTAAATGAAAGCTATAATAATGCTTACATATCGGAAATTTTAGCATGATTTGCAAACTGAACTACTACTTGATATATATGAATATCTTTTTTTATATATTTTTGTTTATACTGTTAATTACGAGTGCCATCATTTTTCAATTGTATGGAAATACTTTTTGTTTGAATTTCTTGAATTTTTATTATCTTTAATATTTCTTTACATTTCACTATATAAATATTTATTTGGATAACGTTCTTTTATTTCAGGCAAGAAGTGGAACATCAGAGACTCTGATGTATTTACATTCCCTCCTTCATTGAACAGAGATATTATTATGAAATAACTTTCCTGCAAACGAGAACTTGGCTTTTCATAGATTTCAGCTGAATTCTAAATACAATAAAATGAAATGGAGAAATTTCTATGGATTTGTATTAAGTGTTCGTTTTGAACATAGTGCCAAGTATTGTAAATAATATGAACACTAAAGAAATGTATGTATTGTGAGCGATCATTGTATGTAAATGTTTAAAGAAAGATAATGTTTATTTAAAAAGAATATATTTTGGCTTAATGCTATATCATTTCTAATTGTATATTAAAATATGTTAACATTAAAGAAATGGTGTGTGAACCTAAAAATGAATAAATACACATATTTTTCATCAAATCTTTATTAAAGGTTGTGAAAATGAAGTGTAATTCATACTGTATGATTGAAATACCTTACTAAGTAATATTCGTATGCAAAAATGCTTTAAAATTCCATTATTTGTACAAATTTCATTTCAATCAATGATTTGTTACGATTTCAGTGTATATTTTGTGAATATAAAACTATCCCTAATCAGAAAAATGACTGACGAATTATGGTCTACGAGAATATAAATGTAAATATTGTATAATTTAAGATATATGTTAGAAAAGTATTACAAAATCAAATCATTATCAAAAATTATAATCATAAGATAAAAACCTACAAAACAGATCTGTAAATAGACTGAAAAATGATTATTAGATATAATTAAGATTTAAGATTATTTTGACTAAAATAGTATAGCAACCTTATCCATAACATAATAGTTTTTTATCATTACTATTTTTATATATATATCTTGCATTTTAATTCTAGCGTTATGTCTTGTACATTATTCACTTGCTTCAGTGTAAGAAGCTGTTTTGAAGCAGTTGGTGTAACATAATTGTAGTATTGTTTTCTCATATGTGCCATCGATGGACTGGACTTTAGTAAATTAATGTTTAAATGTTACACTGCTTTAAAAATACAATTTTAGAAGTGTTATTTTTTTTAAATTTTATATTTGCTTTAGAAGTGGATCAAATTAATGGCACTTACTCTTCAGAAAGGACTTTAAGAATACCTTGGTGATGAAAACGGCGAAGGAAACAGTAAAACAACTCAATTCCTAACATATTGCAAGTCTGGTATTTCTTTCCTATATTTTGGTTTGGTAAATTAGTGCCGGAAATCGCACTGCTGTTGTAAATAACTTCCCTAAAGGACTGGAAGGATATTCTGGTCCATTTATTTAATTCAACGGGATGAAACAAGTCTGTTTCCTTGTCTTCCTGTTGTAAGAGTTTATTTAGAATGTTTATTCTGTTATTGCTTACGTGTTTTGAATTAAACAAATCAGGTAAAGAAAAAAAAAACAAACAACTAATGTGAATTAAACAAGGTATTGAAATTGCCTTTTTTTAATGGTGTTGGGCAAAGTGCAACTTGGATTAGAAACTAACTGCGAACTTTTTGGCTGTGGAACCACAAACATTGAATAAAATAATGTAATAAAAATGTTTCTTGATCGTTTTTTTTTTTATTTTAATTTTAACTGATGTGTTTTGTTACAATAATTATAATGACTTCCTGTTGAAGTAACAATGAATTGGGTTTACAGAAATAGTTACAGACGGACCTCTATTTAACGAACCTCTATTTTGCGAATTTCTCTATTTTGCGAACTTTTCTTTGGAACCAATACATTTTGCTAATTTCTTCGTAAAATAACCTTCAAATAGCGAAGTACATTTTCTATTTAACGAACTTTTCCGTGGTATCTATTTTTTTTTTATCCTTGAAATGTTTTTATTATTAATATTCCCTTAGAGGAAATGAAAGAAAGGTGGATACAGCTGAGGGAAAAAGAAGAAATTAACGATGATGTGCTGATTGATGATTATCTTTCACTTGATTTTGAAGTTGAGACCTCGGAAACAACAACTGAATCGGATATTTTGGTCAGTGAAAACAATACAGCTATGAATTGCGATGAAGATGATGGAAATGATCATAATGCAGAAATCAAAAACCTTCGTATGATGAAATGCTAAAATCATTTGAAACAGACGCGAATTAAAATTTGAAGAAAATACGCCTGAAGGGGTTTTTGGTGCATTGCTAAGATAAGAGACGTACTATGATGAAAAACACTTTTTCAAAAAAAAAAAAGAAAACTCAGACAAAATTAACAGACTTTATTAGAAAATTTAACTACACATGTGGTAATGTATGCTTTGTTATTAAAATTATTACTTTTTTTAATAATATTTATTGTTTATGTATTTTAAATCTTTTTTTATGTAGTTTAAAGAAATTTTAAACGGTGAATCTCTATTTAACGAATTTTCCATATAACGAACTTTTTTTTTCGGGATTTAGCGACTTCGTTAAATAGAGGTCCGACTGTAGTTATTTGGGTTTATTGGCGCAAGGGCAGCGTTGGTCATGTTGTGCCAGAAGTTATGTAAATGGTATATTACTTGAAAGTAAAAGTGCTACTATTATTATTACTGCTGTATACAGTATATTTTCAGACAATATTTGAACCTCATTCCAAAATCGGTCATTCCATTCCACCAGACAGCACTCGTATTACAGTGAAAACCAGTATATAGGATTCTGTAGGTGTTCCATCCTGTACATTCTAAGTTGATGTTCGATGTAGGCAAGTAATCTGGTCTTACATGATTCTCCGTTTTCTGCATGCCATCATTCAATTATGTAGTTTGTTCGTGAGTTCAGTGTTCCGATAGAAATAGTGGTTCGAGTATTAGGATCACATAGTCACATAATTACTTGGAAGCACTGTTGATGACACACTACTGTACATTAACAAAGTTTATTACCTGATCTTTCCTCCTCCTATTTTAAAATAGGAAAAGGATTTTTTTCTCCCAATGTTTTCCTTCATCTTTGTGAAAGACAACCAACCACAATCTTAAGTATATTTTCATTCGACTGTGGTTGGTTGTCCTTTACTCAGTCAAGGGTAAAACTAATGACAGAATGACAAAAATACAAGAAAAATCCTATCGAAATAAATGAATATCCGAAGAAAGAATATTGGTGTAGTAAATGAAATCCAATAAAGGGGGTGGGTGGAGGTAGACGAAATTCTGAATTAAAAACTAAATGTTAAAAACTACTTTACTGTAAAATCAGTTAATAACGTAAGGTTAGAAATAAATTTACACTTCTCTTTTTAAGAATAAACTAAATAAACTAAGCATAACTTAAGTAAAAAAAAAAAAAATCATCAAGTAATTCTTTATAGTAAAACTAAAAGCAAAGATGAGGAGATATTATTTATTATATAATTGTTAATAATTATGTATAAAATAAATAAATAAATTGCAAGTCATTGCGCAATATTTGGAATGCCTGCCTCAACCACAGTTATTAGTTCAATTAGAGTACAGTCCGTTTCGATATCCGAGAACCACGACAACATAGACGATTCTACCCCACAAAGGGGTGATACGCTGAGATGGGCACTTTCTTAAAACCTGTTTTTCTTTTAGTACCTGTTATTTTTGCAATAGTATTTATTATTTTCAAATTCTTTCCCGAAAAGCGCAAATAAACCCAGCTACTAGTAAACTAAAATTATAAAAAGTAAACATCCCAACTTCCTCGCCCCTATTTGGAAGGAATCGAAGGAGACCTGACGCATGCGCAAAAGCGCTGAAGGCTCTCCTAAACCACAACGAACAGTAAAGGAATTGACAACATTGTTTTCTTTATTTTCAAAGAATAATTGATTATTTTTTCAATTTTATTTTAATGGAAATGTGTAAATATGAATAAAGCCCAAGTCGTTAGTCTATGGGTTCAGTTGCTACAGGTTCAAGACTTGTCATGAGGGCAACGGTTCACGAAGCAGGATTTCTTGGATGCTGGCGTAGTTTTTATTGGTAATGTAAATATTCATTTTAGTTTTAGTTGCCATTTTGTAATAAGGTATCCTTTCTGCGCACTTCAATATTATTCATTCTCTTAAAAGGAAATTATGCAAGGCTCCTATTATTCTAGAAGCTGGATTCATTGTATGAAGGACAGTTTTGTTTGCAGAAATGCAGACTGGCGACTCGTATTCCAGATCCAGTCGAGTGAAAGATAAGTTGGTAATAGCCATAGTTTGGGCCTCTTTTTCCACAATATAGAGAATTTGGACTATTTTCCACAATATGTATATCTAAATGCTTTAAATGACGTTTCATTCCATTGTTTTTAATAGTACAGATTGAATGAATACAATCTGCACTGATCATTGTAACCGAAACTGAGATATGGAGGCAACGGCAAGGGTAGGTGGAATTGTAAGACCCCCATTGTATCCGAGAAAGGAATTCACGATTTTCTCTTTTTCTTTTGAAATTGTTTTTTGCTGGAATCAAGAAAAAGGAATTATTTTAGCTCGATTCAAAAATTGCTGGGAAACTTCATAAGTTTTAAACTGTTTTCCAAAAAGCTTTCATGCTTGGGTTGAAGGTATTCAGTTAAGCTTAATTGACATCAAATTTACTCTTCTTGATATTTTTCTATCAGACAGTCGTTGGGCTGTGGCTCTTGGAGCATAGCAGCCACCTAAGGCGTGGAATCAGTAGGAGGTCCCCTTACGAAGCAATAAAGCTTCATTAACGTGCAATAAATTAGTTAGCTTGAAACTATAATCTATTACAGTTGCTGAAGTATTTAGAAAAATGTGTTATTCTGAGAAAGACAAGAACCTTAGGCTTACAACACATATGCCAGTGTTTTCAAATCCTAGGCAGGATTATCTTAATTCTTATCAATTGTTATTGGGTAAAATCAAATTAAAGTTAAATAATTTCAGCATTAACCAGCTAAAACCTAATTCTGATAGTAATATCGTTCAGATATACTGAGTCAAATTCATTTGTTGAGTAAATAGTAAAATACATAATCAATTTTTTTCTTTCAATAATTTGAAGAGACCATTTGTATTTAAATCTGCCACCATTGCCAGAATATTCTTAACGTATCACAACAAGAAGGGAAGAAACTTCTAGATGAAATTGAATCCCGGAATCCAAGAAGGCCCAAGTCCATGAAACAAAACTGTTGGGAAATTGGGTCAGAAGTTGGGACTCTTTGAATCCGCATCACTTTACTGTGATTCAATATTGCAGTAGGGCTTCTCTTAGATGCGCAATAACGGAAACAATGACAAGGTACCCATAACTCAATAAAAATTGAGTTGGGCCCCTCTTGGATTCCGGGATTCAATTACATTCAATACTTTGAGAGAATACTTCATCGGAATTGGCATCGCAGAAGATGGAAATTTCGGGTCTTGGACATCGAGAATAAATGATCAAGTTCAGGTGAACTGCGAAATAAATAAAACCAGGAATGAAAAATAATTCATTGGCGAACATTATAAGAAGAATAAGAGAAGGTCTTTGTATAAAAGGAAAAGTAATGGAATAATTATAAGTTAAACTATTCCTTAAAGTTAAAAGATCTAATGATTGAGTCAAAGTAAATGAAAGCTATATGAAGAAATAAAAATTTTACGAATATATTTAATTTTACTATTGATTAATTTTACACTTCCGGTTAGATAACGATACTAGCTTTTTTTTTATTTTGATTAAAAAAGAAATACCTCCTTACCAATATTCCCATTATGGAGACGAGAGAGATTTGAAAACTTACGATCATCTGATTTTCAGCCTTGTTCTAGGCTGACAAATATTTGAAATGATAATAGTATCGGTACTTTGAATGTTCGTTGGCCTACATAAAAAAACTGGCGTTGCAGAGTGTTCCTAACTGGAGGAAGAGGAATTTTCAAGACTGTACTACTGCGTAACAAACATGATTCTTTTACAAATAACTTAAAATAATATAAGAGAATATAAAGAAAGTAACTCAGTAGCCTCTATATCCTGTCCACAAGGCTGAGCTTAAACATATTCAGCGAAGTAATGGCCTGGGGTTCGGATCTATACAGCCAAAATTATGAAAATTATTTAAAACTAAAAATTGGAAAAAAAAGTAGGCCTATATTAATCAGATAAAAACATGACTTAAAATGAAAAAAAAAAAAATTAAACCTTTTGGGATATTACGAGGTCCTACCAATTATACATGCCCAGGGCTTCACAAATATTAAAGATGGTCTGGTTCTCCGCCTTCCTTTTGAAATGATTTTAACAAGGGAATATTTAGTTTAAAGATTTTGCCAGCAGATGGCAGTATCTCCCATTACAAAATAGTGAGACAATTTTATATACAAGCTTCTAGTTTTGCAGTTAGATGGCAGCAGCTCCCATTTCCGTCAGTCTTATCTTTTCAATCCATTTTGCAGAGAGACTTGTAAAGTTCTGGACACTGATATCTTGTCCAATTATATTTAACTATTCGCTGTTATATTTAAATGTTTTTCTTTGCCATATTATCAAATTATCTCTCAATTCATTTGTATTAAATAAATGTAATCGATAATTCTGTTCGGAATTAAAAATTATTCATTGGCTAAATTTAACAATTAAATGCCAACTGTTTAATCACGAAGAAATTTATTTGAGTTCAGTACAACTTTTACTTTTATTTATCGTCATTATAAAGTTTATTTTATTTAATCATCTGGAGGATTAAGCGCTGTAATTCAAAACTTTTCCACTAGATGGCGCAAACGAAATCGAAACTAATTTTCTTCGTTTGAATTTACTATTAGTCGGTTGATTGTTTAGGTACACAGATATAACCGAAATAGAAAGTATTTTATATTAAGAACATTAGAAACGAGGTCATTAGAAAATCACAAAATACACATGAAAAAGGAACTTGAAAACTCTAGAACCTTCTTAAAGGAAATATATCTTATACAATTTAATGATTCTCATTCTTTATTCTTGGAGAAATCTTAGAAAAATTGTTCATATCTCTTCCCTGTAAAAACATTTACAGAGACAAAAAACATTATGAAGGATATTCTTCAATATTCCGAGGATATTTTAAATTTTTCGTGAAATAAAATTTCAAAGTTTTATTTTACAGTTTATTTGATTGTATTTTTTATTATTTCAAGATAGATTATTTATTTATTTCACGAGCTTTTGAGGAACCTTTCGTAATGAACTGATTGTAATTGGTGACTTAATTAATACGAAGAGCAAACTCTTCTTTTTTTTTTTTTTTCTTTTAGTAGATTCAGGAACTATAGGGCTTATAGAATTCTCATCTGGTTCTTCTGCAAACAAAATAAGAACTATATTGATATAATTACTATGCATGTTGATATCTGTATTGGGAAATTAAATGTGTGCCAGGGGCGTATATAAGGGAGGAGGGCCGAGGAGTAATAATGAAGGTATGTCCTCCCAACGTTTTTTTTTTGGTTGAAGAGATAGGTTTTCATGGTTTTTTTTTTGGTTGAATAGATTTTTTGGCCCGGGCCCCCCCAAAATAATGAAGGTATGTCCTCCCAACATTTTTTTTTTGGTTGAACGGATAGGTTTCCATGGGATGTCTGCTTAAAATTACTTAACTTAACCTTACATTAATCTTGGGCCCCCCCCCCCGAAAATATATTCTATATTCGTCACTGATGTGTACCTATAGCTTACTATTTTATACTTCTGTGAGGACGCAGTGTGGAAGAAATGGAAGGATATCCGTAACTACTTGCACTAATACAAGCTAAAATCGTTCATCATAATAGCTCCTTTGTAACTAAAAATTCGTAAAGTCAAAGAAAGAATTACAAAACTACGTCAAAATTATTTCGAAATGACTATGTTTTGTGAGTCATGTAATACTATTCTAATATAAATGTTATATATAAGATAAACACTTAATATATTTTGCAATGTTTATCTTATTCACATTGCTAATTCTATGACCCTTTCAATATTTTTATAGATATTTTGATAGCAAGAATGATAATGGTTCGTTTTTTACCATTTTCCCATACGGTACCTCTTTTTTTCTTCTGTTGGTCTCCTCTCTTTTTTACTATGTTTGTTATAAAATGATCGTAATATTTTTAGGTCGGACATAAAATATTCATCATCAAAACGTAATCGATGGAATATTATTCAAATTTTCATGTCTTCAACCAAATGCTATGTTATAGAAAAAAACATTTAGGTTTAGCGATTCATTTAAGCTATTAAGGTACCTTTATAGGATTTCGAAATAAAAAAAAATGCGTAAGCATAAATAGGGAAACATTGCAGATTGTATTCGAAATCTGTAGTTCAATAATTAAAGTTTTTTTGAGAAGTTTTTTATTGCAAGATTGGATGAAACTAAGAAACCAAAGCAGAAAGAAAGCCAGAGATTTAAGCGCCGTTTTGTATTTGTGCAAACACCCTCCAGATGGCGATGGAATCGAGCCAGCAAACCAATAAATGAGCTATGAATGTCGCGCGAGCCATTTGACAATTTCAAATGAGATAATTGTTTGCTAACCTCGAAGAGTTATTCCAGGGAGCGGAATTGAAGACAGGTCAGTCATAAAGCAGTACAGGAAACCGAGAATGAAAACAAAGCAAATAAGAATCACAGAATAGAATTCAGAACAGAGGAACGACAATCTCGTAGCCTTACAGAATTCCACGTCATCCTTCCCATGGCCACGTTATTCCATTTCCAGTCCAGAACTTTTGAGTAAACAAAATGTCTTTACTACTAATTTTAAAAGAATAAGTACAAGGAAAGAATGAACAGTCATTTCTTCTTATTATTTCAAATATTATTTTACCAACGGAAGAAGATAATTACATAAAATTTTTGTGTTCCCTCATACGTAAGAAAGCTCATAGAAACTATTAGTAAACAGTGCATAAAGAAGAGCAGAGTTAATAAAGTGCACCACCAGGTTTGTGTTTCGATAAATATTACCAAAGTGTATTTAAAAAACAGTTTGCAATGTGGTTGTGCTACAAATTCTGAGATATTCGAATAGTGATGTCTGTTACTTTTACAAACTTCATTTTAAGTGTTTGAATAGTAATTCAATGTTGATAATTGCTAAAGAAATGCTGAACGTCTGAAAATGCAAATATAATTAAAAATAAGAAAGATATTGAAGGTGAATTTTGTTAAAGGGCTCCGTAAGTGCGTTTGAGATAGTGAACAACTTTGAAACAGTGAAATTCATCAAAGCAGGAAAACTGTCACAAAACAGAGCATTGTCGTAGTGAGGGGGTGGGGTTGTGAGAGTTATGTCTCCACCCCTTGCCTCCGAAAATAGAAGGAATCTAGCATTTTGAACCTTTTGTTTTTGGTTGGAAAACCATACAGGTTTCGGAAACCTGTATCCGGAAAAACAAAATAACTTTTTTTTTGTTAGTTGAACAACTAAAACCATCATAACCCCTCTATTTCAAAATTCTGGACACGACTGGCGATTGTTTTGAGTGACAAATGCAGAGTTTTAAATTCACTTAGAAGGTAATTCGTGCTGTTCCTTACAAAGTAGAAACATGCTCGCTACTCGTACGCGGTGCAGCATCAATCAAAACTTATAATAAGTATCTTTATTTGAGTAAGTTTCTGAGGCGTATGTATATCTTTCGGAAACCGAAAATGCCATCATCAAAGATCCCCGATTTTACTTATTGGAGAATCACCTTTTAACAATTGAGTTTCAGCTATGTATTTAATTTCGTATTGAAACATTCATATTAAAACCTTCTTAAACCTGCTTACACAGCAACTGTTAATATACTGCGTTAGCTTGCTGGACTAGTGTTAAAACAACCATTCAACGCTATTTCTGCTAACTAAAGCAGCCTTGTGACCGAGGAAGATCCCTGTCTCGGGAGCGAAACGTCCCAATTACATCAATTTAACAACCTTTTTTTTCCTGTTCAAAAATAACTAGATCTAATTATGAAAATACGTGTGTCAGTTTATAAGTATTACGTTAAGAATTATTAAATACCGTAATAATAAAAGTTCTTGGTTTTAAAAATGAATTCGAACATAATGAAGCTACAGAAGATTATTGGCCAGAGAAATTAAGAAGGGCAGGAAAAAAACAAATTACAACGAATTTAAAAGTAATATCACAATGCAATGAAGTTACAATGCTACGTTTTTATTTCTTTGCTTTTTAAAAATAATGCACAAAAAATATTGAAAAAAAGAAAACTAAGGAAAGAAAAATTTATTTTCATTCCTCAATACACTAAAACTTGCTGTTAAATTAAAGTTTGTGTTTTAAAGGTATGCTTTTACGCATGTTACTGAAAGCATAGGAAATGAATAGTTTTTAACTCTGAAAAATGGTGCGGAAAAGGAAATTGACATATACAGTTAAAACATAGACCCACTGATGATATATTTTCGTGATGTATTTTCTATTCGTGTTGGTCATGAATTTGCTGTCCAGTCTCTGTTGAACGTGACGGTAGGGCTGGTGGTTATATAATCGATCTATGTGGGATTCAGTTATGCAACTTTATTTTTTGTTGACACAGTGCTGTCCTATCTTGGAACAGATGACAGCCAAGTAAATGACTGGATCGAAAGCACAGAAGATCTCGCACTGAGAACAGGTAACACAATTCTACATTTTTTCTTTTATTATTTTTTTTTTGCAATGTACAGGCCTAATTAAAAAAATTTCAATGGCGAACATTTAATTGATACTTTTAGTTTAAAGCGCTGCATGAAAACTTATCATTTAATATAATCCTTATATATTTTTTAATTTCTTATTAAACTTATATCGTTCGTGTATTTTTCTTTTTCCCTCCAATACATTGGAAGGATATTACATTACTTTTAAAAAATTTCAGCTTCGTATCTTAGAATACCATGAGGATAAAAATAACAATTAGTAAAAATAATATTAAGGTAGATATATGTGTAAGTCTATGTGAATATATACATGTATAGATATGTAGACCTATTTGTTGTTTTCCTAATTTAATTTTGTATCATTATAGACGCATATAAATTTGATATTTTTTTCCTATTTGTTTAATTTTTAAAATACTGTAATTTCAGCATCACGTATTTGTAAAGAATAAAGAAACCGAAAAAAAAAATAATAATACGCGAAAGTCCTGAAAGAACTTGATCGCTACTTACCTTAGAATGAGTTTTTTATGTTTGTTTCTTAAAGGAAAAAGTCCTGAAAATAATACAAAGGTCAAAGGCCCTGTAGTGAAATTATAATATCTGTCGAACACAAAGAAATTACAGTCGGACCTCTATTTAACAAAGTCGCTAAATCCCCAAAAAAAGTTCGTTATATGGAAAATTCGTTAAATAGAGATTCACCTTTTAAAATTACTTTAAACTACATAATACAGATTTAAAGAACATAAATAATAAATATTATAAAAAAAAGTAATAATTTTAATGACATAAAGCATACATTACCACATACGTGCTTAAATTTTACTAATTAAGTCTGTTAATTTTGTCTTTTTTTTTAGAAAAAGTGTTTTTGCTCATAATTCGTCTCGCATCTTTGCAATGCACCAAAAACCCCTTCAGGCGTATTTTCTTCAAATTGTAATCCGCATCGAATTGTTTCAAATATTTCAGCATTTCATCATACAAAGTTTTTTTATTTCTGCATCATGATCATTTCCATTTTCATCATCTTCATCGCAATTCATTGCTGTATTGTTTTTATTTTTCAAAAAATAAAAAAAAAAAAAATTAAAAATAGATACCCTGAAAAAGTTCGTTAAATAGAAAATGCACTTCGCTATTTGGAGGTTATTTTACGAAGAAATTAGCAAAATGTTCTTGGTTCCAAAGAAAAGTTCGCAAAATAGAGAAATTCGCAAAATAGAGGTTCGTTAAATAGAGGTCCGACTGTATCTTCAAAATTTTAAATAACTGAAAACTGATTAGATCAGCAAATTTTAATTAAAATTACCTAAATCTTATTAAGTTTAATTAAATCAAAGCAGGCTTAAAATGTAATGAGGATCAAAGAACGGATTAAATTCCTGGTCACTACAAATTCATGGTTTTCCATTGTGAGAATTGATAGTTACATTTCTAGTGTTTTTTTCATTATGAAAACTTCACCATAGAGGTGGGCAAGAAGAAATTTTGAACTTTAAAAATAGATCGTCTCTTATTCGAAGTGCATCTCATAAATCTGTACGCCAAGTTTCAAGAGGAGCAATTTATTTTTCTTAGGAAATAAGCTAAAATTTATTTCCTAGTGAATTAACAACTATCTGGTATAAGAGTTTAGAAATCAGTTTTCAATTCACCGCTGGTAAAATTAAGAGGTAATGTTTTTTCTACGAAACTCCTCAGGGCGAAGTGATATTTTCCAATTCCAATTCGTTACAGTTATGTATTTATTGACTTTTTCATTGGAATAGGCTTTGTATTACTGCCGAATTTAATTTTAGTCATTGATTGCTTTAGACACAACTTATCAACCTACTTTTCAATATTAAAGTGAGACTTATGAAATCGGCCAGTGTGTGTGTGTGTGTGTGTGCACTCCCTCATAACTGTAGAACTGCTTGTGAATCGTCTTGAAACTTAGTATGTAGATTCAAGAGTAGGGATGATCTACCTTTTATATTTTGAAGTAATTTCTAAATAGGTCCTTATTGAGAATTTACCATGAGAAGGCGACACAAATTCCCAATGGGTTTCTATCCTATTCTGTTTATTTCGCAATTATCTGAAACAATGAATATTAAATCCTTCATCCACTCTGCATGGTGGATACAATCAACCTGATATCCAGAATTCCAGAATTCAGAAATACGGGAATTCACTTCCAAACAGTCTTCCAAACTTTTTATAAATCGGAATAGATGTAATATAAAAATGTAATATAATCAAAGTGTAATTTTCTAAACCGATTTAAACAATTCAAAGTAAAAAACAGTAAAAAATGTGGATTTAATTAATTTTTTTTTTTTTAGAAAATAAAAAATTTATATAGACCATAAGTTATATCAGTAGCTATACATATATCATATATAAGTAGCTATATATAGATCGTATATAGACCATATATAAGTAGCTATATATAGATCGTATATAGGCCATATATAAGTAGCTATATATAGATCGTATATAGGTCATATATAAGTAGCTGTATATAGATCGTATATAGACCATATATAAGTAGCTATATATAGATCGTATATAGGCCATATATAAGTAGCTATATATAGATCGTATATAGACCATATATAAGTAGCTATATATAGATCGTATA
>JAFIDM010001028.1:46541777-46554526 GCA_023159025.1 Thereuonema tuberculata
AGTGAAAAAACAAAACTAATGATATTGAAAACAAAAAATAAATTTTTACATACAAATCCAGTAATAAAATATCATGATTATAATTGTTTATTCGATGATGACATAAACTTCCAAAGTTGTAATTGTGAAAATATTGAAATTATTAAAACAATTAGATATCTAGGTTTATATATTAATGATCAATTCTCTTGGAAAACACATTATTTATATATATTAAATAAACTTAATTCATTAATATATATGTTTCAACATATAAAGGGTATCTTTTCTATAGGATACAAGATGTTAATATATAAATCATTTATAGATTCATTAATAAATTATGGATTATGTTGTTGGGTACATTTAGGTAATACAGACACTAATAACATAAATAGAATATTAAATAAAATAATGAATTACATAATACAAGATTATTGTATATTAACAAAGAATGAAAAAATACAGATAAGAATAAAATATAAAATTTTAATGCCAAAAGAAAAAATATTATATTCTTTAATAATAAATAACTTTTATAAAATTAGAAATCAAATTAGAAATTATAACTTAGAAAATATTACTAGAAATACATTAATAAAGATTTTATATTATGAAAATCCTAAGAACAACTTTGGATTAAGAAATAAAAATAGAATTCTATTAAAGATTTTTATGCAAATTACAAATGAATTAAAACAAAATAAATTTAATAAAATAAGTATATTAAAAAAGCAAATACTGAAAAAAATAATATTTGGCGAAATTATCTGGAATATTTAGGTATTTTTGATTACATATACTATATTTATATTTTGTGTGTTTTTGGTCTTGTGTATTGATATTTTGTTTATATATTTTTTAGTTGAATAATTTTGGCATGAGAGATTGTTATTTAAAGTTTTATTTTCACAATTAGATTTAGAAATTTTTAATGTTATACAGTATAAACATTATGTTATACAGTAATGTTATACAGTATAAACTTTGAAAGAAAGAAATTGTAATTAGAATAATAAGTAAAAAATAATTTGGGAACCTTAAATTTGATTGTAATGAATGATATTTATAATAATTTTCTTTTTGTATTTGATTTTCTTTTTATATTTCTGTGATATATTGATTTTTATATAATTATATAATTGAATCTAATTTAAGTATAATTCGTATAATTGCGTAATTATATAATTTTTATATGATTTTATATGATTAATACTTTTTAAATTACAAATATAAATTATTTATACTTTCAGCACCTGCATCACAGGATTTCATTTTGAAAACCTAGCAGGACTGTAATTTTAAATTTAGAAATAAATAAATAAATATAAATATATATTAATAAAAAATTTAGAATTTGTCAAATTATTTTATGAAAAGTTTTTTTATAATAAATAACATTTTTTTTTCTTTTTCTGATGATTGTAATTTTCATTTAGATTAAATTTTGTAATCACTAATGGCTGAATCATGAAACAGGACAACGTTTGAAATTATCTTTACATAAACTTTTTAAATGAATTTCTTTCCATTTTATAAGGAAATCTTGTGGTTATAAAGTTGTTGGGTATTATAGATTTGCTGATTATAAAATTGTTTCATATTATAGATTTGATGTAAAGTTTAGAATATACGTACACGATAACTAAAGAACTTATTTACCTTCGAAAGCTGAAATTTTAATGACTGATAACATAATAGGCTTAAGCGTGGTTTTACTTGAATATCAATACTGTAAAGCAATATTAATAAGTTTAGTTAATCTATTTTTTCAACCAGTAACATTTGAGATTTTTAGCTTGCGCTATTCAAAAGTTTGCATGCCAGCCATACTTCGTTTCTATAACTATTTTGTTTCCAGTTTCCTAATTTACTTTCTAATGCCATGTATTAATCTTATTTTACTCCACTCCCCTACTATTTTTCTTACGGTAACTAACAATACTAATACTAACCATAATAACTTTTTAAATTTAGTTTTAATAGTTTCTGTTTTGAAGTCTTCCTTGTAACAATTGTTCCAGCTATATAGCAGTTTAATTAATTCAAAAGACTTTGTTTTCATATTAAATAAAGTATTTGATCTATAATAATATTTTTGCTATTAGTTATATTTTTCGTTTAGTTATGTTTTTATTGTCAATAGAATCAAGTATTTTTGACATTGAATCTTACATAATAGTTATTATTTACTTTCTTTGACCTTGAATTATGTTAGTTATTCAGTTACCATGACGACATGGAGACTGATATCCATCTTGTTCATTGTGAAAACCTCTTTCCTAAAAACCAGCAAAAGCTTTGGATGAATTTGCAAAGAGTGGTTTTTGTATTGGGACATTACGTAAGAACAGGAACTCCGCAATTATTCCTAACAAACAAACGAAAAAGAAATAGACAGCTAAAACATGACAAATGAGGCAGAAACATTTATGAGGGAAATTCCGTGGGTGTTTATTTTTATGAATTAATGTTGAAAAATAGATGTAATGATACTTAAGACAGGATGGAATTGAAGGACGCTGTAAACAAAGGTTCTTCATTACAAAAGGACCAAAAATGGATTTTCAAACAACAGACTCAGTAAGAAAAGGCCGAGGACATATTGATCGCGAGTTTTCTCTGGAATTTTGAATAGGGTTTTTATGAATTTTATTTATGGAGATATCGTACTTGTATTTTGGGGAGATAATCACCAAACCAAAATAAACCTGGCAACTAATCAAAACATAAAAAAAAATAAAAAAAATACATCATTGTTTCCTTTTTTCGGATACAGTGAGGGGGTATTTACAACCCTCTTCTTCCCCTTGTTGAAATGAATTCCAGTATTCTCTAACACGGCAGTTTGGGTATAGTTTGCAGTCTATCAGAGCTTTATATCTGTAAGGTAGGAATCAGGAATTCTTCGTTCAACAAATCTAGATCCTGATACCTCAAGAGTTTTAAACGATACCATATAAATGTTATTTCTTATTTTCTTTTGTATTTATTGTAAGAAATGCTTTTCACTGTATTATTATTCCTGTGTGATTATTAGTTTAACTTTCTTTAGCTCCTTTCCTCGAATGAGATGGATGTGGACTTTTTAACTTGTAATTATTTCAACATAGCATTCTGGAGATCATCACAGTTCCTTCTGAATCATCCTGTATAATATTGGAAAGTTTATCCGCTTTTCTATTAACAATACAGTTCAAAATTATGATCATAAAAGTTTTAGAGTCATTTAAGCTTAAGATACTCAAAGGCTTAATAATAACGAATCTCGGAGAACTTCTGAATGACCCGATAATAATTGGAGAAAAGGGAAAGTTTTATTTGTCTGTGGAGAAAGTCCCGAATTTCAATGAATAGCAGCGACGAAACTTACCCTTAGAAAAGTTTTACTCTTTCGCTTCAGAAAGACCAAGGTCGGGAAGCAACACTGAGATCAACGGGAATAAACATGCCAAAAAATCCAAGACTTCAGGAAGCAATGTCTATTTTTTCCATAATTCCTGTAATAAATAGTATATTATCTCTCATTTATATTAATTTAATTAACATATGATAGATACTTTATAATATATATGATGGATATATGATTTACGATATATTATGATAGATATTTCCTTGAGTTAACCTTGTCTTCATTTAAGAATTATATTATTGAAAACCCAATGGAAATATGACGTTCGTGAGACCTTCAATTTTTGATATTTATATTAATTTAAAGGACTTGAAGGCGAATCTTTAGTGGTTGTAATGTATCTCCTGCGAAACTATTAAGCTTACGTTTTTGCAGCTGAATAATGGACAGGTCGTAGATAGATTTAGTTCAGTGAAATCGAAATCCACTTGCCCTTAAGCACCAATAAACAAATCAAAACATTGCAAGCTTCTGTCCTTGCGAAAATGACCGTTGTAATCTATCTCTTCTGAAACAACTCAGGGGATTTGCTATTGTTCTGCACTTGGGTAAGGGAAGAACTATAGATGATTTTTACTTTAACAATAAATCGTTTATGTTCGTTTAATCATCACTTGGAAAAAAACAAAAACAAACCCAATTAAGCTTTGCTTCATATTATCAATAAATAAAGAATTACGTTCTAAATTAATTTATTATTACAATGAACTTTCTGTTCGGAAGCTGATTAATGTAGCTAGAATCTAGTGTCGATTCATAGATACACACTTTTATTTATAGTAGCAACAAGAAGCTTGCGATATTTTTCAATTGGTATTTTCCTCTATTTTCGACATATTGAAATAAAAACAAAAACAAAAAATATTTGCGATCTTTCTCGTGTCCAATTTCAAAATAGTTGTCCAATCAACTGTGTACTTTGGGAATCAGATGAAACAGATAAACCTTCTGCTTTTTCGAGAAGAGAAGGTTTTCAATGACTGTTAATTCCTTCCGGCTGTTAAAGTTGTTCCTGAAAAGCGAATTTTTCATTTTATTGAAGTAAACCCATATGTAAATCTTCATTGCTCAATAGCCAAGATTGAGCCAAATCGGCCTCATACATACAAGTATAATCATATATACATACTTTCAGACTTTGTAACAGTGTTGTAGTGCCTAAAAATATCTACAGTATAAAGCATACTTTGTTTGCTTAGTTGTTTGGGTGTTTGTTTTATTAAGCATTCGGGGACAGTTTCTCCTAACGAAATTGGCAGTCATTAATTGGCGTTTGGAGTAAGATTTCGTTTAGTCCCGATTCGATCGAGCTTATGCTGAAAAGTCAATTAACACTAACGACGCATTCGAAACAAGATCAACGAAAATCTAAAACGGATTGACAACCATTACGCTATCATGAAAGAAATTGAATCAACAGATGGCTTCTTCATTTATGATTTCTTTATCTCTGTCTAACGCGAAACACTGGGTCCTTCGCTAGTAGGCTATATTGAAAATAATGTATCAGTAACAATTTCTTTTGATTTATGGTACTGTAAGGTTTCTTTTTTTTAAATAGATCTTTGTAAATTTGTTGAAATGTTTATTTAACGGAATATATTTATTTATGTTCTCTGATTACAACAATGGACAGTGGACGATGGCTACGAGAAGAATATGTTATTGGTGGATTTTCTTCGCAATGAGGCTGCTCTTACTGGTACGAAGTTTATGTGTAGACGTGGAGGATGTGGAGCATGTGTTGTAACAATTGAGAAATTCGACCCGATCTCCCGGCAGATGAAATCATTAGCAGCTAATGCAGTAAGTACAGTTTTGATTTTTCAATTAAAGGTTATAAAATTCATAACTTCCTTTGATCATGAATGTATTATTTTTTCCTTTACACTAACTAGTGTAAAGGACAATTTTTTTAGACAATTTAAATAAGTGGAAATGCTCTTAATTAAATTTTAATTTAGAATTATAATACAACTTTGCTTAAAAGAAATTTTGATGCTTAATATAAAAATACTGAAATTTATAATTGAAATTTTCTGACTTAACAATAAAAGTTAAAGACTGTTTAAGCAAACTACGGTAGACATGCACTTCAATAATGTGTTTAATGCAGTGAGATATTTTAAGCTAATGTTTTAGTAAAGGCTTTCATTGTATTTTTTAGTGCTTGATACCTGTGTACGCATGCGCTGGTCTTCGCATTACAACTGTAGAAGGACTGGGAAACAGTCGAAAAGGCTATCATCAAATTCAGTACAGATTAATTAGTAATTTTGGCACTCAGTGTGGCTACTGCAGTCCAGGCATGGTTATGTCTATGTACAGGTAAAGTAAAATAAGAAATAAAATAATGTAATTTTAGTAAAATTAAAGAAATTTACCACACTTCATTGAAATTGTTCAATTCTGAAAGAGGGTTCATTTCCAATTTAGGAATATTTATAAAAATGATGAATTAAAAAAATTAAATTAAATTTAAAAAAAAGGATACAGTTATGGTTAAAATAATGTCAATTGAAGAAAGTTTATAAAATTGGAATTATACATCGTAAATGAATCTACAAAACGCATATGTTACAAAACGCTTCAATCAAGCACTTGACAACCAATTTCTTAGATATGTTCTGCATTTAGTACACTACAGATTTTTTTTCGTAAATACTTATTAAGGGCATGAAACTTTTCTACTCTTATAAAAAAATACGAGATTCTTAAATATGAAGGCTCGAATCTCTTCATGTACAATCTTATAATATTAATTCAGATCTAGTTAAGAGGTTCTTCAATTACTGAATTTTCATTAGAAAGAAAATTTCTTCCATAAAATTTGCCCTTCAGCCTGTACATCCGATAACCGATTCACAAGTGTATACTGAATTAACTATACTTCTTTTTAATTACAATGAAACATCAAAGTAGATCTTTCAAATTGATACAAATTGAATGAAACACTATTATTGAAACAGTATAATTAATACATTAATGATTTACTCTGTAATTAGTTTATTAAAGAATAATACGAAGCCATCGCCGAGAGAAATTGAAGATACCTTTGATGGAAATATCTGCAGATGCACAGGTTTGTTGTTTAATTGATTGTATTATAATGAGAAAAATAAAAACATGAAATGCTATGATTACTTACTGTTAATACCGTACTTAATTGGATAGGTTTTCGACCAATCATAGATGCCATGAAATCCTTTTCAACTCCCAGTATTAAAGACATTGAGGTAAGACATTTATTTAGTACAAGAAGATCTTAACATTTTTTTTAATCGACATTTTTTTATCGACTTTAATATTAACTTCTATATCCCTTTTCAAAAAACAAACAAAAACAAAACAAAAATCTAATATTTTTTTAAATTATCGTAGATAACATAGACTTCAAAAAGAAAACAAATAAACATTACAACACCCAACTTACAAGTCTATTCTTCTTCCTTATAGCGTTTCTTCTTATCATATTATAAGTTCCAAAACATTGTAGGTTCGTACAATGAATAAAGAAATTGCCTTTCTGGATTAATTACGAGAGGGAATCGGGAATGCAGGACGAAACGGCCGTTCCCGATTCCCTCTCGTAATTAATCCAGAAAGGCAATTTCTTTATTCATTGTGCTGCCATTGTTTTTCTTTCTTATTTTTGATTAAATTTTCAGCACGTTAAATTTGTTTTATGTAGGTTCGTTGTCATGTGAAAGAGATATTATTATGTTTATTTGTAACAATGCCCAGGTTTTGTAAATTTAGCATGATAATTAATTGTATAAATTATAAAATTTATAGTAATGGTAAAGTAATGGTTTTTTTAATGAATGAATAACATTGTTGAAATTATGATAATGGAAAGCTAAGGTCGTTGTCATGTGAAAGAGATATTATTATGTTTGTTATATTGTAACAAAGTGCAGGATGTGTAATATTGCATGATAATTAACATCTGTAAATTGTTTGTTATTTGAAGCTTGACAAAGGAAAGA
This sequence comes from Thereuonema tuberculata, assembly GCA_023159025.1. Lineage (NCBI taxonomy): Eukaryota > Metazoa > Arthropoda > Chilopoda > Scutigeromorpha > Scutigeridae > Thereuonema > Thereuonema tuberculata. The sequence goes on from JAFIDM010001028.1 coordinate 46,549,158, forward strand.
AGAACTCTTTCCGAAAATTCGCAAATAAATATACAGTAGAACCTCATTATAACGGACTAATAGGGGCTGAAGGTTGTCCGTTTTAATGAAAGTCCGGTTTATAACAAATAATTCTATATCGGTGTAATGCAGCAGGCTGTATATCAATGAAACTACAATAGTTAGCTATAAAAAGTGTTTATCATATATCAAATAAAAAAAACAGCCTTCAACATAGCAGGTTCAATTGAAAAAGATGTGTACGTATACACTGCATTAATCTTTAGAACAAGAAGGTCCTGGTTCATGTTGATTGCTTACATTCATTGGTTTGAAAAAATAATTTATTTTCTGCTGGGTTTGTTTGCTGCTTATTTTTTCAGTTAATAACTGACGGAGATGTTATTAATATGCAAACACATTTTCATTTGCCTATTGTTCAACATATTGAATAACAAAATTTAAATGGTCTTTCACTTCGCTCACCTTAATTGTTGGCTGATTAGTGTCTCCTACCTCTTCATCCTCATCCTGCGAAGATTCTGCTTCTTCAGAGTCATGCAGCGCATCTATGTTTACGAAAAACAACGATTGATGTTTAATCGCTTGCTTGGAAATGTCAAACTCGTCAGATAAAATAAAGCATCCTTTATTATTACTACAATTTTTTTAAAACTGTCCGTTATAATAGGATCCGTTATAATGAGGTTCTACTGTATATATATTTATGGGTTGAAGATGTTTTGGAACTTATTGCAAGACCTGATTTGCCAGATTGCTCGTGTTTTGTAATAAAGAACAATATATATGTTCCCATTAAGTTATCTGGATTTTTAAGCTAACTAAAATTGTTCATACAAATCACTTGTAAGTCTTGGAATCTGAATCGAAGTTCATGTTTAGTTATATTTCTTTTAGGATTTTACATTCAGGATATCTGAAGCTTGAGTAAATTTTGATTCCTAAATAACTTTTTTTTAATACTAAAAAAAATTACTGTTTCAACAGAGTCTATGAATTTTATAGGATTTACACAGATGGAAGATTAATGGAGACACGTCTGGTAGTTTCTGCAGCTCCAACTGTTCTGAGGAAGCAGCAATTCCTTTCTGTACAAAACTCAAAGATGGAGTTTGGTGGCGGCCTCAGACTTTGAAACAACTTTACGATGTAATGAAAGATTTAGGGAAATCGAAAGTAAGACTAGTTTCAGGAAACACTGGAATTGGTAAGTTTAAGATTTTAAGTTTAAATGGATTACAAGTTATTAGTATTTGTGTAAAGTGTCAAGAATTGCATCTAATTTACTTACAGTAATTTGAAATTTTCTCCCACAGCAGTTTGGGCATAATAATTTCGTTTTTTAAAAAAGATTTAAAATGAGTGCATATTGATAATATTAAAATAAAAGGCCAACATATTTCACTGTTTTTTTTAAAAAAACATTTAAACACATTAAAAAATACAGGACACGACCGGTTTCGCCTCAATGACGAGGCATTGACGAGTGACAATCATTACAGAAATTTCATTTTTTGATGTTTGATTTGAATGCTTGATTTTATTTTCACCTTTATGGTGCTGTGAAATTATGAAATAAGCTGTAATTGTGTATTTTAACCTATCATTTATTTAAGTAATACACTGTGGAGGAATATGAAATTCGCGTAAATAATATATATGTATAATAAAGGCTGATTTAGCATATCAAAATAATTTTGTTTCTAAAACATGACATATTCAGAATTTCGGCAAAATTAATGTTTTTTTTTTAGAGAAGTTATACTTTTGAAACTATATCAAATTTATGTACTCTTTCAGAACAACATGTTTTTGTCACCAATTTTTTTTTTGAAATTGAAAGAAGAATGTCAAGTACTTCATAGATTTAGCAAATAATAAAAAAAATTAAAACCGATGGGTAACGGATTAAACAACTGAAATGTTAAATAGGGAATGAAATGGGGAATATACTCGATTTAAATTACAAGACAATTAGTCCTGATTAAAAAATACAAATAGTTAAAAAATGAATAATAAAGATATCCATCCATTGTATTCTGTCCGGAGACAGGTCCAATTCTATGGACTTCGCATTAAGGAATGACGTCAGACCGAAGAGAAAGCGAAGAAGAGGCGAAAAAACAGGAAAGGAAAGTGAAACAGCCAAGCCACTGCCGGGATTCGAACCCAGGTACTGGCGCACTGGCCGCAACGGCAGACCGCCGCCGAGACCGCATGGCCACGCCAGCACGGCAATAAAGATATAATAGATAATAATACATAAAAATATATGATAAGAGATAAGAGATAATAGAAAAAAAAAGGTAGAGGAAGACCTAGAAGAAAAGTTTTAGATGAAACAAAAGCGGTGCTGGAATTCCGAAGCTCTGAGTTAAAAAGAACTGCTGAAGATAGAAGAACATGATTGCAGCGATGCTTTTAGTATCTGACTGAATTAGAGATATCGAAAGTTTCTTAATATGTCACATCGTAAATTCCTTTCCCATCGATTAAAAATTGGGAATTTATTATAACAAACGTAATAACATTACGTGAATAACATACAAAACAAAAATCAATCTTCGCTATTTTAGTCTGCATAAAAATCACCATTAGGAACTATTGTGTCTAAACTACAATAGAAGAAGGCAATGCGTTTATTATATAAGCACGACAAAGGCACATCAACATACGTTGATTCTTTTTATATTCAGTCAATAACTTTTAAGTTTATATTCTGTTTGACATATTCTGAAGTTGTATTTTATCTAATAGCCTGTAGTAGTTAGCATGTTTCAAATCATTCGGTTTGTTAATATTTCAGAATGATTTCTTAGCACATTTGGTATTAACAAGGAAATTGTGTTTTTACATGACTATTTACACCTTTCATCACTGATAATCTCTCAATTATTATTTTAGGTCTTTTTAGAGACGACACATCTGAGTTTTTTGTTGATGTAAGAGGAATAAAAGAATTAAATCAGTTTTCAGTAAGTCAGTTTCATTCCAACTTTTATTCCAAATTAATCATATAAAAAACATTTTGAAAAACATATAATAAAAAATGTAAATTGTAAATTTGTTATTTAAAAGAAGTCGATAATGAAGAATTGTGAGATTTCATTAATATAATGGATGCAGAAAATGATTTTTATAAAAATTTGAAGAACTGAATTCTTTATTTTTTATAATTGAGAATAATTATAAAAAAAATAGGAAAGCTACAAATAAGAAATATAGAAATCTGCAATCGTCAGACAAAATTTTATTTCTTTTTCAAAAATGAAAATTTATCAATATTTTACAAGCTTATCTATGTTACTTATATATATGAAGCGACCGTTTGCACAAAATATTATAAAAAGATTAAAGAGAAAATAAAAATAAAACAAGTTACAAGTTTCGAAAACCTGTATCGGTTTCCATCATCAGACTACAAAAATATAGAAAATATAAATTTAAAAAACCATTGTTGGCAAGGACACGCCCTTTCTAAATTTATATTTCCTATATTTTTTGTAGTCTGATGATGGAAACCGATACAGGTTTTCGAAACTTGTAACTTGTTTTATTTTTAATTTCTATATACTCTTTTTATAATGTTTTGTGCAAACGCTCGCTTCATATTTATTACAGTTGCACGTTAATACATTCATTGCAAATATTTGCATTTGCATATCATAGATCCAATTTTAATAGCTTTGTTATAAACCGCAGAACAGAACTAATTTTTATTTTTGATATTAGAACCAAAGAATGTGATTTTCAATAAACTAGTCTAAAACAGATAACAGTAATGACTAGAAAAACAAATTCCTTAAAAAAACCTAATCTTTATTAATTATTGTATATTTCATTAAATGAAATCACCCACTTTACTGGACGTTCGTTTCGACTTAAACCGTAAATTAGGCTCAGGCCTACAAGTGTTAAATCTTGCAGAAGTCTGCCTAGAATTACCACAGATCGTTAGTGATAGCCATCTAATGATTCATAACATGTGTCTATAAAACCCTAAGATATATCGTCTGACCTGATAGACCTGATGTAGAACTGAGAATAAAATCACATCTGCTATATCAAAGAAGTCGATTTATAAAAATTTTAATGTCCCTCACAAAAGCTATAGCAATCATAAGATGACCCTGATTTAAAACGGCGAGAACAATCCTACTTCGAAATGAGTTTACATCGAGTCTTATTTAGGGAAGGAGAATACTAATATTTTAAAATTTTCTTCAATTACTCCTTAACGTTTATACGATATATGCAGGATTATGGTTAGGATTCTATATCACTGGATTCCATAATTTCACCATATTTATTCTACTTTGAATATATATCTAATTTGAGCACAATTAATATTTTTTTTTAATTATGTTTCCAGAGATCGGATCCCTACACAATTGGAGCTAATATCACATTAAGTCAACTTATCACTCATTTCTCGAACTTTCGCAGTCAATCTCCTGTGTACAGCAGTAAGATTCTTGTTGATGCTCTTAAAACCGTTGCAAACGTTCCAGTCAGAAATGTGAGTTCTACATTTGATAATTATTTGTTCTTTATGCTTCAATTTTTGTATTTAAAATATAAAATTTATGTTCCATTACTATTCCATTAAATTCTATCAAATTATCCATAAAAGTTTTTAGTTCTTACGTAATATCTCAGAACCCTGACACCATGTAAACATCGCAGCACTGTACAAAGCGACTTGAAATAATTGATATTAAAATGTAACTATAAGAATAATTTTTCATCTGAGTCAGAAATTATTGTTCAATTCCTACTAATCAACAAACTGTGCGTGTTCATTTCATTTATTAATTAACTAAAATGAAAATACTCTGGAATAAAAATTACAAATTTAGAATATCCTGATAATCTTGATGTTACTGTGGCCTGAAAATGAAGAGTTTCTGGAATTTAAACCGCATAATGAAGATAAAAGAGACGAGGCCTTTCGTGTCCCAGTTTGGGAATCATTATCAGGTCTAAAAAATTGCCCTCTTCATCTACGTGCCTTATCATTTCTATATAGTCTGCCCTCTTCTTCGACTATATAGAAATGAAAAGGAACGCGTAGATGAAGTTTCAACAGCAGTTTTCAACCCCACCATACTACTAAAATTTTGAAATCCCAGATAGCTCATTCAAAAAAGAACTGATCAAAAACATTTTTACCGTTGCTCCCGAACTCTTCTCCAAAAATAGCCAAATTTATAGTCGCCCTATGTTTCTTCCTTATAAAAAGCAAGGATATTGTTTTCCACCCTAATGATCCCGTTCTCACTAGTGGAAACATGGCATTTACTCATCGCAAACAAAATGCTGTTAATATAATAACACTCCTTTAATTCCCACAGTATTTCGTCCTTCTT
>JAFIDM010001028.1:46554536-46571455 GCA_023159025.1 Thereuonema tuberculata
AACTGAATTAAGGCACGGACGTGGATCGTATTTGGAAATAGTTGTTTTTCCCTGTCTCTAATTCTCTATTTCTTCCAAGCGCTCCTCACTTCTTCTCTTCGCATCTCACGATCTCAAGCACTACGATCTCACCTTCGTCCTCGCTTTCATTTACGTTTATTCTACTGCTCTTGCTTTGAACTGTGACGATTCCCAAAGTGGGACTGGAAAGATCCAGTCATATCATGTGGTTTACAATCATACAAACTTTTCATTTTCAGTAGAATATTCTATTTTCAGTAAAATCAAAAAAAAAAAAAAAAAAAAAAAGAAAGAATTTGACCGATCATTACTGTAGTAGCATATTATCACTGCACTTCAATGTTATAACTGTTTCCAATTTGGAATCTTCTCAAACAATTTTAAAACAAAACATAAGAGTGGAAAAATATTGTGACTCTTAACGTGGTGTAAGTCAAGGTTTATATAATCAAGGAATAAGAACAAAGCTATGCTGATCTTCATCTACAAGCCTGTCCTTCTGTGAAATAATGGAAGGCATAAAGTTACGTTTAAATATTTTCTGCAGTGCATATTTACTGCAATATCACCAATGTTGCAGCAGCTCCTTCATAAAATGTTATATTTAGTAACACTGCTGTATAAATATGGAAAATATCAAAACTGCCAATTCCTCAAATTTTTCTGCTATATTCATTGTGGTTAATCTTTTATTTTAAACGACCGTCAGCTGTTGCTAATGTATTTCGATGTGGTCTATCTATCGTCGTCAATTCCAATTGAAATTATTACCATGTTTCGCGATTTCGGTGAAATTTTGCCCCGAAAGAGAAAAAAAATAAATCGTTACCATTACATGATCTGAAAAGAAGATTAACGACAATTGGCAGGACTAGTTTCAAATGACAAAAGCTGTGGAAACTAAATCAGAATGTAAGGCATAAATGAAAACATTTTTTTACGACTAGGAATTGCATCCTTGCACATATATCAATCACTTCTGAATAACCACTTTGAAAAGTGCATTTAAATGAAATTTTCTATTATTGTCAGAATTAATGCAAATATCTTTTCTAAACTATTTACATAGACTCTTTATGTATTTTTTGTATTTAATGCAGTTATGATTTTTGTTTTCTCATAGCTTGCAAGCTGGGCAGGAAATCTGATTATGAAGCGAGATCACGCTGGGTTTCAGTCTGATGTATTTACGCTGTTAGAGGCTTTAGGAGCTAGACTTACAATAGGTAAGTCGTGAATAAATACAATATAACTAACTAAAATATCTTGGGATGTAATTTAAGTAAATTAAGGCTATTTATAAAAAAATATAGAGCTACGTCTTATCTTTCCTAAGGACTGAATTTGTAAAAAAAGAAATTTACATTTGGGGCTTAAACTTGGCATTCAGCGAGATTTCAGTGAGGAATAGTTTTTGGTAACAGGTGGACGGATGTTCAGTACATTTGGCCAAGACAGATATATTCAAATTTAAGTCAAGCAGCTGAAGCTAAGAAAATATCCTTTAGGAAAAAGAATTGTGATATTGTAGAGTATTGAATTTTATATTTACGAATGTACAAGAGTAATGAATGTACTCGAATTGTGATTTATGTAACCCAATAAAACTTTTTAATTTTTATTGAAATATATCTTTAAAAATTTAGTTACTTATTAAGTGCTATAGACCATGATTTTATTTTAGGATCTCTAAAATAAGTTATCTGTAACCACAGGTAGATCTGATTTTTATTTAACTTCATCATTTCCAATATCTTTTCTGTGGTAGGTCACATTACTGGAGTTGAAAAAAGTGTGGACCATACAGAATTTTATAAAGAAGACGCTGTTAATGGATACATTGTAAAGAATATGGTTTTACCCACTCTCACCAATCGTCATCAATTGGATTTCCATAAAACTAGACAAAGGAGTCAGGTATGGTTCTTGTTAACTTTTTTCGGAAATCGTAATTTGAATTTTGCAGAATTCTTTAGAGGCAAGAAAAAGTAATGTGTAATAATTTATTTTTTAGAATTGCCATGCTTACGTCAATGCTGCTTTTCTAATGGAACTGGATTCCAGAAACAACTACAGAATTATGTCCAAACCAACGCTGGTATATGGAGGAGTTGCACCGGAATTCGTAAGTACAAAATTACATTGTCAGAAAAATAAAACAGAGTATAGAAGAAATTAGCGTCGATTAATGAAAAGAAATATAGTTGAAATTGTTTACATTTATTTCTGGATTTAATATAATGAATTTGTTATTCAGAATGGTTTGTCATTTCTTATTTAAATCAAAAGGAATTTTAATACATTCACGACCAACACTACAAATTTTGCTCTTTTTTTTTAAATTTCAGCTTTGTGCATCACAAAAAAGTAGGGATGGACGGGATTGGATTTTTAGGTCGGGACGGGACGGGATTTTTTTTTCCCTCCCGAAAATCGGGACGGGATCGGGACGGATTGTCCTTCCTTCAGTAAATGGGAAATAGTTGTTCGGGTTTTGAAACTTGATATGGATGACAATAATAATAACAAACAAAACCATTTTAATGTCTGTCGCTAGTCGAAATCACGAAGGCCGTCGTCTGTTGTTTATTGGTTTCGCCGGTCGATCGCTATGCTATGATGAAAACACTTTGTTGTTGATGTAATATTGGGAGGTAGAAGGAAAATAAATAGTCCAGAGTATTTCTCAATGATTTATTGTAGTTTTCAGTTGCCAGGATTAATAATCCCAGCATTATTAAGCCTTTTGTTGAATTTAAATAAATCGCGAAATCCCGTCCCGAAGAAATCCCGAAGTTAAGCAAATCCCGCCCGATAAACGGGATTATAATTTTCCCGAAAATTTTCCGAAATATCGGGTCCCGTCCTTCCCTACAAAAAAGAAGAAAAAATATTGATCCACTCGAAAATGGATATTTATACATTAAAAATCAGACCCAGTGTTCACAGGTCACATCCAAAACAGCTGTTTCAAGATGAATTGCCGATCATCAGTTGCGAGTAGCCGTTGTAAGCTATTTTGGGGTCTCACTTGTGAACACTGGGTCTCACTTTTAATGTGTTTAAGCATTTTTGTTCCGCCTTTTTTTATTACCTAATGCGCATCGAAAATTCATTGTAGCCAGCGGAGACTGGGACATGAAGGTCTTTATTTTATTTTTATTGTCTATTTCTAGTTTAGACTTTGGAGATTCCATGCTTCTTCCCACCTTAATGGATATTTACACTCACGAATTTTGACGGAGAAAATATGTATTTGAGCTGGCTTTATTTCTATTTCCAGGTTCATGCGAGCAAAACCGAACAATATCTCACTGGAAAACAACTTGCAAATGAAGACACACTGAAAAGTAATAATTTTTATATTTTCTTATTCAAGAAATTGCATTTAAGTAAGGAAAAAGGAATAAAAGTACACAATTTTCAAGACACATCATGTTTTAACTTTGCTCTTTAAAAGTCCATTATTTATCCTTAAATAATAACTTCATTCAATAACATTATTAATGTTTTAATTTTTTCCCAAATTAATTCTAGCCGCTCTGGAACTGTTGTCTAAAGAAGTTGAACCAAATGTCAATCCAGTTTTGTCAAGTCCCCAGTATAGAAAAATGCTACTAATGACATTATTTTATAAGGTACGCGATGATTTCTAATTACAAATAGTTGTGTTTTTTTGTAAATTAATTCATTTTAACAAGTTGTTTGAAATTCACATTAGGATCATTTTCATAGACACACTTTTTTTCAGAGACTTATGGTTGCTTTTGTTCTCGAAAACTTGCCTAAAATGCGTTAGAAAACTTGCTATTTGCCAGTTGCACCTCGACGAAAATGACATAACTTTACATACGCCAGTCGCAAATCTCGTTTTGCTCTCGTTGAGCTCGGGATTAAAAATTAATGCCGATCGGTGAAGCGACATAGAAGGTGATTTTGCAGTTTTCGTTTTGCTATTAATTTTTTTTAACTCATTCTACTTGTTTTAAAGAAAAAAGAAAAAGCGAGTCTGGTAGAAGAGAAGATAGTGGATGAAGGTGTGGTTGGCAACCTCGAACATAGGATATTCAGATTTCTGAGTGAACTTAACGCTATCATAGTTTTTCAAATAAAAGTTTCTCGCCGTTAAAGGCGCTAGTGTCTAGTTGCTTCTAAAACCTGCCTGAAATTAGATCAAACTACGTATATTTAAAGCAAGTGGCAGGTTTCTCTGGCAAGTGTTAGTTTTTCGAGCAACTGACTGATTGAGGCAAGTTTTCGAGAGCGTGTAAAGCAGTCATTAATCGCTGCAGTTTAATCAGTGTTCTTCAAAAGTTTAGGTCGCAATTTCCAATAGGGTCAGAGATCGGTACATTATGTGTCGCCAGACTCAGTTAAAATAAATAAATAAATAAATATGCAATTATCCCTTTTTTTAATATATAAAAACTTAAGTAAATCTTAAAAACTTGTATTTTTTATTCCTAAACATAATTTTTAACTCAAATTATATAATAAGTTTTCTCTTAATTGAACATGTTTATCATGAAAATTATTAGAAAAGTCTGGTATTTTTATTAAAGTCGTAAAATTTATTTTTTCTAATTTTTGATATTTGATGGAAAAAATATTTTATTAGCTCTTAAGAGTTTGGTATAATTTTTCTACTATTTCTGAAAAAAAAAAGCTTGGCTGGTTTATAAGAACATTGTGCCTGAAGTATTAGTTTCTTGGTTATTTTCTAGGCTTTTGAAATAGATCTGGATTTTTACTTTTTGCAGATGTCAGGTATTTTTACTTATCTTTTACTCAGCGCTAAAGAACATTGACACCGTGTTTTTAAAACTAAACTAAAGTGGATATTTTTTGGTTCAATACTATCGAGAGTTTAATTTTTTTTAAAAACCACAATGCCAGAAAATCATCAAAAAATTACAAATATGTTTAGTATACCGGGTGATTCATAAAGTACTGGAAAGTACTGGTGGGTTTCACCGCCCCATATCTTTTAAACTACTTCTCATAAAAATCTGAAACTTTTTATATAAAATCGTCAAACATTTAAGATTTATTTTTTCATGTTACTATTTTTTCATGATTATTGAAATTTATTTTATTTGCGTTCAAACACCCCCAGTATAGCATATTAATTGATATACCGGGTGATTCATAAAGTACTGGAAAGTACTGGTGGGTTTCACCGCCCCATATCTTTTAAACTACTTCTCATAAAAATCTGAAAATTTTTATATAAAATCGTCAAACATTTAAGAATTATATTTTCATGTTACTATTTTTTCATGATTATTGAAATTCATTTTATTTGCGTCCAAACATCCCCAGTATAGCGTATATTTAAATAACTGTTGTGATGTTTTTTAAACTCTAAAAGCCTGGATCCAATATTCAAAGGATACAGAAACCTAATTAGGAAAATTTCATCTAAACACTTTTGTCATTAATTCCTTTGTTTAATTTTAAAAAAAACTGTATTTTTTTGAAAATGCATTCTGACTAATGACTTTTTTGGGAGACAGTCGAATAATTTTTTTGGATAATAATTTCGATATATTGGGGATGTTTGAATGCAAATAAAATGAATAAATGAATAAATAATAACATGAAAATGTAACTCTTATATGCTTGACGATTTTATATAAAAAGTTTCAGATTTTTAGGAGCAGTAGTTTAAAAGATATGGGGCGGTGAAAACCACCAGTACTTTCCAGTATTTTATGAATCACTCGGTATATAATCAGCAAATAGTTTAGGCAGCATAAGTTATTTGTTATTATTCAAGTCAAAAGTTACTTATCATACAATGAATTCTTATTATTTCAGACTGTTCTCAAATTCTGTAAAGATAGAGTTGACAAGAGATTTGTCAGTGGAGGAGAAAATATTATTCGTCCAATATCCTCTTCGTCTCAGGACTTTTCTACTAATGAGAAAAATTGGCCTATGACTAGACCTATCCCTAAAGTGGAGTCTAAAGCACAGGTAAAGAAGTCTAAAACACTTCCCTTGTTGATTCCTTTGGTGTAAAATCAATTTTAAACAAAATTGAAAATTAAATATTGAAAAAGTAAATATTGAGAAAATTATCCTTCATCATGAATTGCAGTGTTCTGGTGAATTGAAATACACAACTGATCTTCCCAGACCTAAAGATACCTTATATGGAGCATTTGTTTTGAGCACTATTGCTAAAGGAAGCATCAGGAAAATGGATGCAGACGAAGCACTGGTAAATTATTTGCTCATTTTTTTATGTTGATTTAAATAAATCAAAATTATCATTTCATTTATAAATTTGCAGAATGTTGTCTTGAATATTGAATCTTTAATGAAAAAACAAATACATTTTAATATGAATATTGGAATAGATTAATTCTTTCTACTTTACTTTCTTTTCAAATACTAATGCTCGGATGTTTAGAAAATGCCAGGTGTGGTACAGTTTGTTACAAGCAAAGATATTCCAGGACAGAATAACATTTATTCTAAAACTTTATGGTTAACCACTCCACAAGAGTTGTTCTCAAGTGGGGAAGTGCAATTTGCTGGACAACCTTTAGGCCTAATTGTAGCTGGTAAGGTCATGCAAATTATTATTGTAAATTGGTTATTATTTTTCTAAGCTATTGTTTTCATTTGAAACAAGCAATATTTTACAGTTTTTAGCTTAATAATAATTGAAAAACAGTATAACTACTATATTTTATGACAATTTTTTATAATTATGTGAATAATTACCAAAGTACAGACGGCTCTCGACTTCGTAAAAAACCAACATACGTAAATCAGTATTTGCGGAAGAAATTTTCGACAAGCAAAGCGGCCTCCGCCAAACATTCGAAATATGCTAATTAACACAGTAGCATCTATTGGAACAAAATAACAGAACCCTGTGTGCCAGAATACTACTAGATTTTAAGATGAGTACAATACTCTGTATATCGTAGTGTTCTGTACATACTTTCTTGGGAGCTATTGTCATAGCGATCAAAATCGTTATTGCGTTTGTACTCTCCGTCCGTCCGTGTCTGTCTACCCCTAACAACTCCCGAACGGAAGGTCCGATTGACAAATGGATTTCACCATCGTGCTCAGAGACCCAAACAACGTAGTTATTAGGGTATTTTCAGGGTCCAACGCTCCCCCATATTTGGCATTGTTTTCATTGGATTTCCGCTGTTAGCTTAAATGAGTAGTAATGCAACCATCTCATTTCAGTCGCTTAAATGTCAGCTATTGCTTGATCTGTTAAGTCTCAGAGTCATATATTGAAGGTTGTCGGTCGAATCCATACATCTATTTTTTTTTCTCTTAATTTTTTTTTCTCTTAATCTTTTTTTCTCAATGTCCAAGTGTTTTTTGTTTTTTTTAATTTTCCTAGTGTTTTTTTATTTTTTCCATACATTAATGTACTTCCTTTTTTTATTATTATTTTTAAATAATTTTAATATTATGGGGGTCGTCCTTAAATTTATGCTTTAGCACAAAATTATATTCATTTGTTTTAACTAAATTTATGCTTAAAAAGGAACGGTAATTTTTATCTTTCAATAATATGCTTTTCTTTAGTGCAGCATTTTTTGATATCCGACATAAGTAAGAAGCTGACTGTCGTAAAGAGCTGTACGAGAACATATTAATTACGGGTCTGGAACCGTCTGTATGTTAAACATATACAGTGCAACTTGGATAATTCGAACGGCTTTAATTCGAAATCAGGGTTAATTCGAAGATTTCTCTTAGTCCCTTGAATTTCTTATTAAATCAATGTTAAAAAATCGTGGATAATTCGAAGTTCAACTTCCTTAATTCGAAGTTTTTTAAAAAAAATTTCGAACCATAACGACTTTTCGGCGTTTCATCGTTAAGAAATTCGACACGTGACAACTGAAATCCCCTTCCCGCCACCGTTTGACACGTGACGCTTCAGACGCCATTTGAGCTTCCTGCTATCAGTGTCACCATGTCTTTCAGTAAACCATGCGTGTACAAGAATTTAACGTTCGCTGAAAAGGTCGCCGTTATTCGCGAGGTGGAAAAGGGTGTGAAGAAGAAATGCCAAATCGCCAACGAGTACGGGATAGCGCCGAATTTCGTCGGTACATTGAAGGACAAATCAACGTAAGTGAAGCTGTTTTCCGTTCACTAAACATGCTTGATGATTTTTGCTAACCTTAAGCGACTGAATTCAACAAAACAATCAGACATTGCACATTTTTTTGAAAAACTATACTTTTCTGTATTGAATGTAATATGTACGGTAGCTTACGTAATATAAATCTTAGTTTGCTTACATATATATATATATATATATATATATATATATATATATATATATATAGTGTTTAAGTCTTTCATACCATGATCTTTCTGAATAAATATTAACTTATTGACAGAATAATCTTTTCAAGCATTCAATGGACCTGAAATTAAAGTTAAAAGATGTAACTTGTTTAATTCGAAGTCTTGGATAATTCGAAGTTTTGTAGTGGTCCCTTCAGCTTCGAATTATCCAAGTTGCTCTGTATTTCAGTACATTCATAAATCTAAGCTTTTGCTAGTTCAGTATTTCCTACTGCTTAATACATGTATTAAGCTTAATAAATTCTTGGAAAAAAAGTAATAGACAGACGAAATTCAGATGATATTACTGCTCATTAATCTACAACTGAAAAATTATGCTAATGCTATTATGCTAATATTATGTTAATATTATGCTAATATTATGATGATATAATTTTTCCTATTACTTGTTTTAATGTAGATACAGACGAACATGCAAAAGCTGCAGCCAGAAAAGTCAAAGTACAGTATACCAATGTTCAAAAACCTATTCTTACAATTCAGGATTCCATTAAAACTGGCAAAGTAATGGAAATGTCAAGTATAATTATGAAGGAAGGGGATGCAGAAGGTAGGAAATTAATGAGTGTTTCATGATCTTCAAAAAGTATTTTTACACAACGCGTTGCAACGTTCTAGACAAAAAAAAAAAAAGGGAAAAAAGTTTACTTTTCTACAAAGTTACTTTATACATGACCAAAATGTTAATATTATTTAATGTTATTTACTTTATATGTAAAAAAAATAACATTAAACCAATTAATTTATTATGAATAATAGTTTTAGCTATAACAATTTTAATTAATGGAATTAATATTTGATATTCTCAATAATGATACATAGTATTTAATTTACATTTTAACAACATTTGAAAATTATATACTTGAATAAAAAATGCAAGTTAGTAAATATAACCTTTAAATACTTGTAAAAAAGTAAGCGTTCTGCTTTTTGTATTCCTTTCTATGCAGCAGTTTTAACCCAACTAAACAAAAATAAAATATTAATATATTTCAGGTGATCAAAACTACAAAAATACCTGAAAATAAAATTGAAATTAATTTACATAACTATTCTTTAAAGATTTTAAGATTCTTCTGGTTTTATGTAAGTTAAGATTATGTTATCGTTATAATGATAAATATTTATATTTTATGTTAATAGGAGTTTTAAGTTCTGCCAAAAATAAGATAGAAGGTGAAGTACAAAGCGGACATCAGTATCACTTTTATATGGAGACACAGGTAATAAATGAAAATTACATAAGGAATAATCTGTATATATAAACTGAATTTCTGTATGTATGCTCTCTATACATTCCTCACCCATTTGCATAGTAATTTTATAGGGATCTGCGAGTACATAGGTTACTTTTGGAACCCATAAACTTCATCCTTCTCCTGTTTGATCAAATTGCCTTTTTTGGCGAACGTCTGACTTTTTTTTTCCACGAATTAGACAAAGCGCTTTTGAAAACCGAAAACGCAACCTAATTTTGCTTCTGAACCATTCAATTTTGATGCAGTTTTCTGAGTTTTTAATGTGTTAAATTGCACTAAGTTATAAATAATCTCTATGATCTCTCTTCCTTAGAGAACAGGAATAATAAGACTTTTTTTTAATGAATATAGATTTCACTGTTTTAATCTACTTATATTTTCATCTTGCCTTATTATTTTAGTGGATTATTGATTTTCATGAAACTTTTAGAGGTATGCAGAAGTGTCCTTAAGGATTCTAATAAAGTTTGTTTCATCGTAGGCTTATAAGTTTTCAGTAATTATCTGTTGTTGATAGCGGGGGAGAACGTACGTGACTTGGGAAGAGACGTGGGTGAAAGACCTCGAGATCTCCATTATAACGTTGGTGGGGAGCGCGGGATGGAAGTAATCGACGGAATGGTAAAGGCAGGATGGTGTCGCTGCCATTCTTGCCGGAATAGGTATCTACGATGGACGTTCTTTTTAAAGTTGTATGTTTTGATCAACATTTCTTGCAATTATTGTATTGTATACTATTTCTTTTTGTTTGTTTTGCGGCCTTTCAAGTATTACGTTATATTATACTAAGCATTAAAGGTGGTTTGGGGGGAGGGGTCAAGTTTAGCTTATTTTTGCTGACAAGGGGGAGGGGGGAGGGGTCAAGTTTAGCTTATTTTTGCTGACAAGGGGGAGGGGGTATCAGAGCAATATTTACGTAAGACAGACAAACCTGCACTTGTTAAAATTTTGATATAATTTCGAATGTTTTAATTTATTGTTCAGTGGTATTTACTGTTAATGATTTGATAAATCTTACGTAAGCACAAGGGGGAGAGGGGTCTAAAATGATTAAAAATGTGGTTACGTAATATTTGAACAGCCCCTTTACGCAATTTCATCATACACTCATCATACATTTAGTTAATAGATTCTTATACACTATAGGTATGAGTGGAATTTGTAAACTCTCTTTTAGTCATTTTTTAAAAACGTAAAAGTTCCAAACGGAACAGTTTTTGTAAAAAGAAAACTGTTTATATTTAAACAGCGAATTAAACGAAACAGTAACAATTATATATTTTTGAATGAATAACAGTAAATTATAATGTTTTGCTTATTTTTCACATTTCCTCAAAGGCTGACCTTTGAAAATATTGCTAAAATGAAAACAAGTTTATTTCAGAATATAATTAAGGCTAAAATCCCACATTACCTTAATAGTAACTATGTAGCTTCCTAATGACATGTCGGAACATGCACAGTTCAACAGATTAAAAGAAAAGCAAAGTTATTTTTTTTCCCAACTTGCTAACATACGTTGGTATCTTTTGATAAATAAGCGGAGGGAATCAAATCGATATTTTTTGCTTTTTAAGAATTTTTTTTTTTAGTTTTCTTAAAAAAAGTAATTTTTATTAATATCAGGTAGCCATGACTATTCCACTTGAAGATGGTGTCCAAGTGATGGCATCAACACAGTGGGTGACTGGTCTTCAAGCATCTGTGGCTCAAATGCTAAACATCGACAGAAGCAGGTAAATATACAATAAAGGTTGTATAAATGTACAATATAGTTCATTTCACTATTCAGAAGACAACACGCTTTGAATATCACAATTTTAAATTCAGACGAATCTTGTGGGATGAAAGTTCACATTCAATGGTTTAAATAAATATACAGTTTTTGGGGACCAATAATCTTCCGATTTCGAGATTTTTAAGGCTTGTGTAAATTGAATTTACTTTAATTTTACCGCAGAAACTTTTTTTACTGGTGATAGGATAGTTCAATCCTCGGTTAGCTACTGACAATTCAATAATTTCATTCAATAGTTTCATTTTTTTTGTTAATTTACTTTATTTTGTTGTGATTCTTTTTATTATTAGATGTTAATATTATAATCTGAGCAGTTAGAATTACATGAAATATGAATATTATTCAACAATATAATATACAATAAAAATAATAATACAAACAGCGAAATATGGAAGAAGAAATTAAACTCAATTTTGCATCACCGGAAAAAGAATTTGAACTTTACACTTGGTTCGGGAAATAAGTCGATCTTGGTATATAAATAATAATCAATTACAAATATGAGAAATGCGCATGTCAGCGAAAATAATATGCAATGTAGATATGTAAAAGTGTACAGCAAAAACAGTTGCAGAATATCATCTGCTTGTCCCTCGTAACAAAAACGCGTTACGTTTTCCAGTGCGAAGAATACAAAAAAATATATACTCTTATTCGAATACACTGCTATCTAAAGTGTTTGTATATATAAAAATCATGTCATTTGCAATCTGTTTCAGAGTAATTATTCCTTCGCAATACGTAGGGGGAGGATTTGGAGGTAAATTGGCTCCTTCTGCTTATGTTGCCTGTGCTTCAGCTGTTGCAGCCCATGCGTTATACAGGTAAGGACAGATATGTGAAAATCACATAGTGCTAAATTGTTAGTAAAAATTGGTAAAACTGCCTGTAAGAAAAAATGATTAAATATTTACAGAATTATAATTTTCTAATATTATTTTAAGTGGTAGAAAAGTATTAATGGTCGACTCTTAATTTATTAAGATCGGATTAATTGTCTTACATTGCAATAGTTCTGGGAGGGAAATCATTTATCTGTACATTTAATATTGATTTTGTTTAATTTTAGGCCTGTTTATGTGCAAATGGATTTGGACACTTGCATGAGAGTGATTGGATTCCGTGATCCTATTTTGGCCAAATACGAAGTAATTAGAATTATGAATCCATAAGAAATGTAGTATAAAACAATTTCCTACAAAACCCGCGGTGAATAACGATCCTCCCAGAATGCAAAGCAGGTTATAGATTGTCCTTTCCTGGGCGACCGCTAACATTGAAACAAAAGAGAAGCGACCTCTTCTCTTTCAATGTTAGCGGTCGGCCAGGAAAGCTCAATCTATAAGCTGCGTTGCATTCTGGGAGAATCTTTATTCACCGCGGGGACTTTAAGCTAGTATTTAAATTCGGTTCATGATACTTGGGAAAAAGATCCATTACATAACCTCATCTGCTTCTAACAGATAAAAAACAAAACAAGACAAACCTATAAAATTGATGCAAATAGTTTCAGAAAAATTAGAAATAAATCAAATTTACTATAAGAAGTTTCCAGGACAGGTTTTAGGCTGACAAAAATTTACTGAATTGCTTAGTACAAAATCTAACATAACAATAGAAATGAGCATTACAAATACTGCTTCAACTAACATGTGCAGACAGAAGAATTCAAATCTCTTTCCAATAAGAAAGTGTTTTAATAAACTGCTATGGAACAGCAGGAGCTTTTGATAAAGAATACGATAAAAAGATTCAAATAACGATTGAAAATCTTGCCATTTTTTACATCACTTGCATGTTATAATTTATACGAAAAGCGAAAGAATAAAGTGAAGATTAGAAATAATAAATTTTTATTCTTCGAAAAAAAAAAAATTATTCTCGCTTAGAATGGAGAGATTATAAGAAATGTTTGTAGGCCATACAACAAAGAAAAATATGACATTTTAAATACAGCAAATAAACATCGGAGCAAGATTATGTAAGGATGTACAACAAAATGCTGATTAATTTATTCATTAAAGCGTATATTTCGAAAAATGTTGATTCCTATTCTTTGAATAAAACAAAAATCAACATCAATGAATGAAACCAAGTGCTTAGTAAGTGACATCTTAGAACAGCTGTTTCAGGCGATCAAGTCATTCCTATTTTTGTAGAAAACAGAAAAACCAAGCGATCTTGTATCTATTAAACGCTTGCATTGTGAAAAGTGATACAATACTAGATTGTCGCGTAAAACTCACTTATTCAAGCCTTTAATTCAAGTGCAATT
Organism: Thereuonema tuberculata; assembly: GCA_023159025.1. Classification (NCBI taxonomy): domain Eukaryota; kingdom Metazoa; phylum Arthropoda; class Chilopoda; order Scutigeromorpha; family Scutigeridae; genus Thereuonema; species Thereuonema tuberculata. The sequence continues at coordinate 46,568,251 of JAFIDM010001028.1, forward strand.
TCAAGCGATGCCAGAATTGAGGTCATTTTATACGTGTAGACCTCATTTTGTACTATTCGGGCAATTTTGAGTAAGCGGCCAGTGGCCATCTTCAACTGACAGTGACCACATTAGATCGAGAGTATTATATTCGTTCTCAGCATAGTCAATTTAATTTAGGTAGACCCAATTTCGGTCTAAATTATCACTATTTTGCATACCTGCTTAATGGGTAACTAAAACGGGAAGTCGGATTTTTTTCCCCCCAAACTTCCGTATGGAGTCCCGTTTTGGGTATGTGGAGGGCGTACATACATACAGCAAACACAGATATGGGAAATATAATATTATTTAGCTCTTCCCTACGAGGTCCTTAAAATTACTGCAGGAACCTCCACATTCAATCAGATCTAACTGAAGGTTTTTGCAAAGCAGTTTACTGAGACAGAAATTGTAATAGCAACATTTAATTTATTGATTTAATTTACAAATATAAGTTTTGTTCCTATCATTAAATTCACTTGGTTTGCTTTCATTTTTCTAATTTATTTTTTGATTTTAATACTTATTTAAATAAGGTGATTTTACCTAACTTGTGTAAAAATTGTAGGTGGCATTTCAAGATGACGGTACTTTGGACGCTCTGAAGGTTAAATATTATATTGATTCTGGTTACACGTACAATCATCTCGTTGTATCAGCATTTTTAGCCATGGGAAATACAACAAATGGTAAGTATTTACAGCTTGAAATGAGATAACCAATTTCTGAAAGAAACCAAGACCTTCAAAAATACAGAAGTAGTCGTGAACCATTTAATGCTTTTTTAAATTGCTGTATCATGATGTTTTAGAGAGAAATTAAGGAAAACATGAATACTAAAATGAACTTGCCCTAATCTTGAAGTAAAAATCATGCCGTGTCTATTTACATACCTCTGTAGGGAAAAGCCGAGGATTTAATTCAGTAGGCCTATGGATGAAACAGTTTAGTGTAAATATCGCCATATTCATTAATTATGAAGTTAATTAGTTCATGCAGCTGAAACGAACCTAATTGTTTCGTTTCCCAGTTTATCCGTTTGTTTGAGCTCTTTATTATCGAGTCTATTTTTGTTTCATAGTTTAGAACAAAACCAGTAGTTTATTTTACCCGATCTGTTGGTTAGGTGATCTTCGCATTGACGAGTTCAGTCTGTTAAAGTTTCAATAATTCAATGATATTGTTTAAGGTTACCCGCGTTTAGGGCGAACTAAGTGTTTGTTAGTCAGTCAACTTTCCTTTGTTTCACGCTAAGCGTGTTTTCGATATATCTCGTGAAACGAATCTTTAAAAAGGGTTGTACTTAAAACTAAGATCATTTTTTTTATTATTTTATTGCCTTACCGAAGGCGTTATTTTTTCTTACCTAATACGAGATGGAGGAAAACGATTTTTGAAAGTGTTTGAAATTTAAGTATTATCCGACAGTGGGTTTATTTTTACCCTTTTTAAACTGAACGTAAGACCATTTAGGGACATTTTCGGAGTTTGCCTACCTAGTCAGGGGTTCCAGAGATATTGTGGAAATATCTTAAGCTGTTAAACGGTTTAAGCATTTAGTTTCTACCAGAGGATCGCCAATCATCATGACCATCGGACGAGTGAGATGATTCAGATTCACGATGGGTGTCAGAGTAACACTACCGTGGAATAAACCTCGTCAAATGGAAGCATTCGAAATAGTCCTCGACAACATCCTTCGAATCCTACGGTATGTAGATTACTTGATTTAAAACCGAGGCGCTGTTGATATCTACGGACTTCCGTCAAGAACAGTTTATTTATTTTGGCTAAGACTGAAGAGTCCGGTACAAGCTAATAGGATGTCTCGTTATGATTCAGGGCTGACGGGCGTGTTATCGCTAACGGCTTATCACAATGCGGAAGGATACATAACGTCATGTCTTCGTGGTTTCCATGACGACTGAGTTTTTATTGCTGTTAGGTTGGTAAATCTGGGGTTTAAATTTCAGGGTCCTAGGATTCCTTTAGGTTTAGACTATAAGTTTAATATTTATGTTTACATATTTTGTGTTTTTTTTAGTCGGATAAGACAATTGTGTTTTTTTTTTTACTTGATTTAATTATCAAGGGATGTTAAGACCATATCAATTGATGTTAACAAAAGATATGTTATTTATGTTCTAAAAATCTTCACATCAACATATTATCATCTCTTTAATATCCGTGATATTTCGTACTCTTTAATCAAGAGCACTTCTTCAGACGGTTAGGGATAAGCTTTATAAACCTATTCCTAATACCTAGTCTGATATGCCTTGTTTCATGTTTGTGAAAGCTTGTACGTGTTCCAGTACTCGGCCCCGACTTCCAAAAGTACACAGAACCACAATCCCTACATTTTAATTTATATACAACCCCCATGGTGTACATGAAATTGTGGTTAGCCTCTTTCCTATTTTTTTATTAATTGATTGTTTTTGTATTGTACTATGTTGATATCATTAGTTTTACATAATTCTTTAAAAGATTTGTCTATTTTGTACCAAGAGGTAATTTAATGACTTTTTTGAGGTCGGTGACTTGTTTATTTATTTATTTATTTATTTTTTTTTGTCTTTATTTGAAGAAATTATTCATGGACTTGTTAATGAATTTCTTAGGGTATTCATTTATTTCAAAATTTAGTTTCATCTTATTTATTTTACTGTACCATAACTTAAAATATAAAGTCTATGATAGATCTCGATAGTTGCTAATCACTTTTTATTCTTCATATGTTTTTTTTTCTTTTTTATAAAGTATGTTTTTTTTAGGCTGAGTGAGGGAAGCCTGAAACGACACTAAATAGTCTCGTTTCTGGCATTTCTTCTACGGCGATGAGATTGTTGGGGGAATTGTTATGGGATGATTATTTTGTTGACACGCTCCAACGTGAGTTTCTATTGTAAAAGTCTATTTAATCCCGTGTCGTGGACAGAGGAGAGTTTTTTTTTGTTGTTTTTCATCTGGTTTTATTTTTCAGTTTTTCCTTTTTATTACTAAATAAGATCTACTTCTGCATTGCTACATGTTTAATTTAACGTTTAATTTATTTAAATCTCAAAATGGGTTTTAACTTAAATTGGATAAATCACCATCGAACCAAACGGGAGTTCCTGACAGAATCTCCGGACCAGGTCGGCCATTTTGCAAATGGGAACTGTTCCATTTCACTTAGGAA
>JAFIDM010001028.1:46571855-46590113 GCA_023159025.1 Thereuonema tuberculata
TTAGCATGTTTTAGTTTTTATTTCAATTTTAAGTTTTATTTCTTTTTTAATGTATTATGTGCGTTGGCTGGAACCATGAACTTTTTTTATTAATTCTGTTTCTTAATAGAATTCTGAGTTTATTATTCTTCCACTGCGCATACTCTTAAGAGATTCAGCTCTGCATTTTTCCCCCCACAAGCAAGTTTCCCTTAGCGTCTTATTAAAAATAAAAGATCCATTATTAATTCAGTCAGAATATTAAGTAGTTGGTAATGATATGAGGACGCTACAAAGCATAATAGTATAAACTAGTTATATTCATCAAGAGTGCTTCAGACCAAGTGAGGAGCTTAGTTTCAAAACCCGCCATCTACAAAAATTGCAAATTCCATGCCAATGGAGTTTTTGCTAAGTTCAAATCAAAATCCACCGTTTGCAGACAGTGTAACTTCAAAAACAATGTATTACGATACGATTTCGATACGAGTGCTGTATCAAAGCCCGCCATGTCCAATGCGAATGCATGAACAAACCCCTGTTTTTCCGAAAATTTATTTTTGGAAATGGCGAGTTTTGAAACTAAGCTCCTCAAGTTATTTACAAGATGACAACTTAGAATGGCCATTTCATGGTTTATTGGCAGTCATCAGCTGAAAGTAGCCATCTGTAAATAGCGAGGTCTCAATACGGAGGTCATTAGAATTGATCGTAAACAAGAATATGGCACCTCCAGAAATTAAAGTTATACAATAAATACACTTTTAAAATAAAACAGGAAAATTAATTTTTTTAGAAATTGTTAGAAATAACCGAAAAAAAAAGACGTTTAATTCTCGATAACCGAAAGTGGACGAATGCACATCCCGTTGAATAGTTCTAGCATAAACAAAACAGATACTAAAAATCAATCAGTTTACTTAGTACGAAAAGAAGCACTATCTGTATAAACTTTATTATAACCAGTAAAGGAACGAAAATAAATTGTTGCCTGTTTCGGATCAGCAACTTCAGATCGTTTTTCGTTTTGTCACATTATGAATTCCCCTATAGAAATCTCGGTTTCATTTTGAATTCCATTCCATCAGTTACAGTATATGTCCCATACAATACCTGCAAGTGATGCATTTAAAACAGCATTGAATTCTTATATGCTTTAACTACTTAATTGCTTAAAAATATCATTGTTCATTAATTTTTTTTATTAAAGTTGTATCGTTGTAATTTACATTATATTTTTTTTTTGTACATATAGTTTACAAGATTCCCAATTTTCGTTATGAACCCTATGGTTGTCTGACTGACGCAGCAAATCATAATGCCGTTCGAGCTCCAGGTAGCATTGTCTATTTATTTATTTATTTATTTTTCTTAATAAACATCGTAAGTAATGGTAATTGATAATTAGGAAAAGTCAATTCATTAAACAAAAAAATAACTAATCAAAATACAGTGAAAATCATCTTTCTTCCATATAATTAGAATGTAGTTATATAATTTTTTCGTGACATCTTTTGTTTTTGTTTTTACTGTTAACTAAATATATTGCATTTTTTAAATTTAAAGATAAGTACCTCAAGAAGAAAAATCGAAAATAATCCAGAACTTGTTTTCGATATTTTTAAAAGAATTGCATTAGTTATCATAGTTATATAAATATTAATTGATCTTTCATTTGCTATTTTTACATATCTATTTAAAGTGCAAGTTTAATTCCATTTCGATTTCTATGGCATTCAAATATCTTGCACAACAAAATTGTTTGCTAATTACCTGTAAATTGGAGAAATATATATTTTTTTTAACGTTATTAATTTTTAGCAACCTGTATGGAGGGTCTCTCAGCATTCCCGCGTCTGAATGTATGCAACACTTCTTCCACAGCCCAAATCGACAGTTGAAGACCCATTAGTCTTACTTCGCTGGATTCCCTATGGTCTAGAGCAGCGGTTCCCAACCTGGAGTACGCGAAAAAAAAATGAATAATGGCGGAAAAAGGCACATATGTCAATAGTGTAAGACAAAAGACGAAGTAAAAGTTGTGAAAATAATCCAACACTACGATGAGGGGGTGGTGCGGGTTTTCATGTTATTTGACCAAGTCCTCGTTATCCCTACCTAAATATTTGACGACGCTGTAAATCTATACACTCTTTGTTCAATTCATTATTTAAATCCCCTTATTGACCCATTTGTTTTCAGATATAACATATAAACTGACAGCCGTGCTGGCGTGGCCATGCGGTCTCGGCGGCGATCTGCCGTTGTGGCCAGTGCGCCAGTATCTGGGTTCGAATCTGGCTGTTTCAATTTCCTTTCCTGTAATGTAAGCCTCTTCACTTTCTCTTCGGTCTGACGTCATTCCTTAATGGCGTCCTGGGGGCAGGCAACGGGAAACCACCCCAGTGTCTTTCCTCAGGTGTTTCTGGGAGTTCCATGTGACCTGTCTCCGGACAGAATACTATGGATGGATGGATATAAACTGACATAAAAGCAACTACATTAATTAGAGAAATCTTGCTAATATTTTGGATACATTAATGAAAATGGACCGTCAAGGAGTACGCAAGTGAAGAAAGGTTGGGAACCGCTGGTGTAGAGGTTCTGGAAAAAATCTCATTACGATCAAAGCAACTTCTGTTCCAGGTCACTTCCGGTTTTTCAGATGGCCACTGACCTTGTCAGGAAACAGTGATAATCAGACAAAATTGGAGTCTATCTGTACTGAATTGAGTATGTTGAGAAGAATATGATACCCTCGGCCCAATATGACCACTTCCGGTTCAAGATGGCCACTGGTCATTTAATGCAAAATTAGATCTGAACTCAATGCAGGCATCATCTGAAATTGTTCTTTACCCTTGAATTACAACTGCTTGAATAAATAAGTTTTGCACGCCAATCAGTTGTAGTGTAATTTTTAACAATGCAAGCATTTGATAGATTGAAAATTGGAAGGGGAACGTTTTTGTTTTGTTTACTTCAAAACTATGAATTGACTTTTACTTAACCCTGTTAGTAACTTTGTACTGAAAAATGGCAGTTAAAACATCTACGAATGTTAGACTCCATATCGTATTAACTTAAGCGAAATAAATCTTAAGTAAAGTTTTTTTTACACCAATAAATAATGTCTTAATTAAAAACATTGATCAAAATTCAAGAAGCGTTTTCGCAATTCTTTAACGGAGCATTATGAGATTAATAAAATTAACGGGAAAAAATGCTGCAGTAAATTCCTTTCAGATGCAAACAGGAAACCTAAATAAAAATTAAGCTTAATGTGCATGTGTTAAATTAAGAAATATCAAATCAAAATGCACATTAATAAAAGATTTGCACCCTGAGCGATCAACGACGGGACGGCCGTTTCTGTCTTATTAGGCGTCCTTAGCCAGATTTACCCCCGCTGATAAGGTAAATCTGGCTGAGGACACCTAATAAAGCAGAAACTGCTGTCCCGGATTACCGTCGGTGATGGCTCAGGGTGCAAATCCTTTATTGTGTATTTTAATTTGATGTTTCGTAAGGAAACGAAAATATTTAAAAACCTGTTGCTTAAAAAAGAAAAGGAAAATAAGTACTTAATGCTATAAATAAAAAAAAGTTAAAGCATTCCCACAAACAGGCCTTGCAGGCCCACGGGAGCGCGGGAGGTAAGGCTCCCAGCGTTTCTTGACCAACGGGACTAGTATGAGGTCGGGAGGTCAGCCCGACGCCCGCCAGTCTTTAACTCCCGGGAAAGAAACCCGGTACCCATTCTACAGAGGGCTGGATAGACCCTAGGACCCGGTTGGAGGAAATGCTATTTATAACAACCTGTAAAAAAAAATAAACAAAAGCTTTTTTACATATTGAAATGTCTTTATGTATTATTTTAATAAAGATAAAATTGTATTCTTTTTTTATAGGGTCGATTAACGGCGTTTTCACAATTGAAACTGTCATGGAACATATTGCTACCCATCTACGAATCGATCCATTGGCAGTTCGACAAAAGAATCTAATGAATCAAATACAGTACATCAACTCCAAGGTATTATTCCATTTTCAATATTTTAATGATCATAAAATAACCAGAACATTACATAATGTTCATATCAGCATTAATTGTATCTTGGTTTTATATTTACATTCGGATCTTGAAATGTTCTATTTACATTATTTACTGTAATACTTTCTAAATATTTTTGTAATTATTATTACTATTATTATAGTTTTATTATTTGTAATATTAGTCTGCAGTTATCTAGAACATTCGGGAAGTAACTGAATGTTTCTAGATGCAATATTGGTGGCGCATTGTGAGTAACTTTCTGGTTATACACCGAGTTGATAAATTTTATTCAATGAATTCTGGACTCGTGACAAGTCGCTACAGTATTTTAGACATAATATAAATATACACGTTGAATGCAGTAGCGTACCAAGGGGGTGGCGGGGGGGATGGGCCCCATCAGCCATCTTATTTCCTTTTTTTTGGTTGTAAAAGCAAGCCTAGGGGGCCCCACCAGTCAGCCTAGGGGCCCCATCCACCCAAGTATTTTCTTTTTTTTTTTGGTTGTTGAATTGGAGATTCGGTTTTTTTTTTTTTTTTTTTTTTTTGAATAATGGAACTCACGCCCCGGGCCTCCAAAGGCGTTGGTACGCCACTGGTTGAATGAGCTACCTCAAAACACGGTGAAATTTAAAATTGATCTTTTTTTTCCTTACCATTAAAACTTAGTTACATAATTTTTTTTTGATTATTTGACACATCCTTTGTTTTTAATAACTAAAATATATTGCATTTTTTAAAAGTTAAGTGCAAATAGCATAAAAAAAAAAATCCAGAAATTGTTTGATTTTTTTTTTTAAAGGAACACACATATATATTTATATAATTATATATATATATATATATATATATAATTAGTTATGAAAGTAATACCAACATTATTAAATTGTATTAATTTATCTTTAAATATCTATATTTAAATTATGTAAATTAATTATATTTAGATTCCTACACAAATAGTAATTCAAATATGTTCTTCAATACGATTGTTTGCCATTTAGTTTTAAACTTCAGAAATCGGGTATTTAATCAAGCTATTATTTTTTTTACAGCATATGCCACCCAAAATGTATTCTTTTGTTTATGACTTTGAAAATTTCTTCAATAAATTACTTACCTCTGCTGATGTCAACAATAGAAAACAGGCAGTGATTCAGTTTAATAAGGTAAATAAAGAAATTGTGAAATTTATGCTAAATTTATTGTATAAAACTTATATAGTGGATATCTTTATCCACTATATAATCATCATCATATATTATTTCTCAAAGGGTTTTTTTTGTCGGAAAGCCATATTTCCTTTACTACTTCATCAAAATCAATGATTGAGGCATCATTTTGAAGATTACGTTCCCCTCTAATGACGAAAAATAAACAAATTGTTTAAAATTAATGTTTTTGTTAAAAAACTTTATTTTTAAAAACTTTTTATAAAAATGTAGACACGCTTTAACAGAAGCGCCTTATTTTTCGAAAGCGAAAATATTGCTTTTAGCGTTGTAACCTTCAAATATTTCCTTTTTTGAATAAAAATGCACTTTAAATGATATTTCATCGTGTATTTATTAACAACAGATAAAAAACAAACAAAGATTTATATTTTAATAAAAATAAACGATTTATTACAATAGAAATATAAAAATTAGTCAACTTCTCATATTTTATTTCTCAAAGGTGTTTTTTTTTTCTTTTCCTTAATACTTCATCAAAATCAATGATTGAGATATTTTCAAGATTACGTTCACCGCTAATGATGAAAAATAAACAGATTGTTTAAAATTAATGTTTTCGTTAAAAATCCGTTCATTTATTTATTTCCACATTACCATTCGGTGACTGATCAAGATACCATGCGAATTATTCGCACGGGTCAACTTTTTTATAAAACTTGAGAAGACGTCATCTATTGACAATGTGTTTAACTAACATGCACACAAGCTGTTGGATTTGTTTATTATTTCTCAAAGGTGGTTTTTTGTTGCGAATTATTCGCACGGGTCAACTAGTAATATAATATTTTCAACTTTTTCTGAAAAACGCTGATTATTTAATTTGTTAAGCAATTCAACTTACTTTTTTTTTTATATATTTACTATATATTTATAGATTTCTAAACAATTTAAAATGGATTACTTAAGCTACGTCGCCCTAAATGAAATGACAGTTATTTTCTTGTGTTTAATAGAATATCTTGGGTTATTGATATAACAATGCGACAGATTTATACCCGGTATCTAACCTACTTTATATTTACAACTAAGAATTTAGACAGTACATACAGGAAATAAACTTAAAAAAAAGAACAGTCTATACAACTAGACTCTTGCTAGCATTTTCGACTCTTGCTTTCGACTGACAGTACGATTGGTGTTCTGGAATGGCAGAATTGTCAATTCCAGGATTTTAATATAGTACAGGCTCTCTCCATTTCTGTTAGGCACTGTTACATAGCTAACAATGATCCTCACGTTTGCTATCCTTCTATTTGTTCATCACAACAATGGATACGTTAACTGAAATTCATTGTTACGGTGATCTAACAATGATAGAAAACACGCAACTCATATAGTTGTTAGCCATTTAATAATAGTCCACTGTATTTAATGCAATCATTCCATTTTGTTGATTGTTTTTCACTTTATACCGATCCTTTTTCACTTTATACCGATCCATTTACATCTGCAACTAAATTATATATACAGCTAATTAACCTACATTTACCCAACTGTCGAAAGGGTGTATTCAAGTATTACTAAGCATTCAAGGAAAGGGGGGGGGTTCAAGCATTGCTTATTTTTGTGACAACGGGGAGAGGGGATCACAGTAATGCTTATGTAAGACAGATAAACATGCACGAGTCAAGATTTTGAAATATTTTGGCTGTTTTAAGTGATAGTTCAGTGGTATTTATTGTTAATTTGGCAAATCTTACGTAAGCCTAAGAGGGTGGGGGTCGGGCATCTGCTTATTTTGCATCTAAGGAGGAGGGGGTCAAAAATGATTAAAAATTTGCTTAACGTGATACTTGAACAGTCCCAAAGCACTTTGCTATTGTCAAACCTTTCTATACATATCAACCACTATACCGTTCAAGGCATTATTTTTAGCGACCCCCATATGGAGCAGATATTAGGATTCCCTCGTGTTTGTGTAACGCTCTTCACAGCTCAAACCGGGAGTCGGAGCCCCGTGAATCATACTTCGTTGAACTGCCCATGGCCTGGAAGTTGGGGAGAAAATCCGACTTCCGGATCAGACCAGTGGGCAAGTTGCCAAGTTGCCAATTTAATCGCTTTGAAGTTGCCAGTTTAACTGGTTAGGAAAATAGTGGAAATAGGATAAGTTGGAGTCTATCTATAATGAATTGATTATGCTGAAGCCGAATATGATATCTGTATCGACCCAGTACGGCCACTTCCGGTTCAGTTTGGACTCTGGTCAATGCGGGCATCGCTTGAAATTGTACTTGATCTTGAATTACAGAGGCTTGAATAAATAGGTTTGCCCGCTAATTAATAGTTTCAATTTTAACAGTACATTGCGAATTGTACTGAGTTAGCACAAAACCATGAATTGACTTAGTCTACTCCTAGAAATAAATATAGCGTTCTGTTAATTGTCGAAGTTCATTTCATTTGTCTTTCTATTTCAGGATAATCGGTGGAGGAAAAAAGGTCTTTCCGTTGTTCCTACTAAATGGAATGTAGATTATCATGAGTTCATTTTGCAATACAGTGCGGCTGTAACCATTTTCACAGGTGGGGGATCAGTTGTTGTAGCTCATGGAGGAGCTGAAATTGGACAGGGAATCAACAGCAAGGTAAGAAAAAATTAGCTCGAAGTCACAGCTTTGTGAATTTATTTCTTCATCAATATATTATGATTAAGAATGATGTGAGTTTCACAAAATTAAAGCACTAATTTTCCTGTTAAACTTATTTTTGAATTTCCTTGTTAATATCTAAACATAATAAGGATAATAAGTGACATCTTTCTTCAGGAATCTTGAAAAACATTAAGCATATACCAAATCGGTATCCATGACACATTATTTCCATACCAATTTTGTCAGTGCATCTTAGTTAGCTCTCCCTAAAACAGCTAGACTGATTTCTTTAAAATTCAGCACGACGGTAATTTATGATTTAACTTACTATTATTTTGGGATCATCATCCTCTTGATCCTCAACATTGTCCTCTTTCAGCATCGCATTCTCACTTTCCATTACTCTGTATTCGAATATTCCTGAAATTCAGGTCAATGAAAATGTCTTTATACTTAATAATTTATTCTTCTTAATTTTAGGCTGCTCAAGTCTGTGCTTATCTATTGGGAATTCCTCTTGAACTGGTGTCCGTGAAACTTGCCTCTAATGTTATTATTGCTAACTCTATGGCAACAGGAGGAGCTATAGCCTCAGAATTAGTGTGCGAGGTAAGTTCATAATTCAGATGCTCCTTGACTTACGATGGGATATGTTTCGATAAACCCTTTATAAGAAGATATAGCATGTCGCATACAGGATGGCCCCCATAAATAGGTACCCGAAACTCATTGTATTGAACGAATGTTTCATTTTAGTGATGTAACACTATATGCTCCATATGTCTTCTATTGCATTGCAAACATACAGTAGCTCCATTCTCTGAACGATATCTGCCACCAAGGCACTGCATGTAACCGGTGAAATTCGTCCTATCACATCTTCAATTCAACAAATGTTCTCAGTGTAGGGTCTCTGATACATTATTCCTTAACAATTCTCCATACATACGCATCTAAGGTGTGAGGTCTGGTGGCTAAGACGGTATGGAAACTCTTGATGTGTGAGAAATGAGGCGTCCTGCAAGGGGTCTCCGAAACATCCAAATCTCCCCAACCTGTGATGTTGTCCATCCTGCTGGAATATTTTGAAATATTGTAAGTCGAAAGCGAGTCATCGAGACGCAAAGAGCATCTGTACTATATAAAATAACAATACTTTAAATAAATATATTTTCACTTAATTTTGAACGCTTTACTATTTGTGTAATGAAAAAACCTACAAAACGTATAAATTGATAATAGTTCTTCAGTTATCAAGACCGATTTAACTGTACTATCCGATTTAACTGTATTACGCAACTACTGATATATTTTTGAAACACCTTAGGTTAGCTAATATCTTTGGCTGGGGCGACGATAAACCTCATGCTAGCCCTGACAATGATTTGTTTCATCCATTAGTAGTTAAATTAGTCTCGAATTGGAATTATAATAAGTTTTTCTAATGACTCCAGAAATATCTACTTTATAGTGTCGTGTATATCAATATATAGGCTGTCTAATGAGGAAAAGTCAGTATTTTGGGAGATCATAGTATTGGACATTCTAAAAAAAAGTTTATATGAATATGTGTCTATTCTGAACAATTTACGACAGAGCTGTTTGAATGTACAGTTCTTTGAATTTGACGTGCAATTTTTTCCCTCTGCCCTAATGAGCCATTGTCTTAAGATCTCCAGACCTAACCCTGTTAGATTTTTGTTTGAGGTTAAATGTAGAGTGAAGTGTACAGCAGAAGAGTGGATACACGAGATGAACTGTTCCATAGCCTAATGGATATTAGTGTCTGCATCAAAATGCACTTAGATGAGCATCATTTTTTTTTTTTTACATGAGTTGTAAAGTGCATTGATATTGATGGTGGAATTTTTGAAAACTTATAAACGACAACAATTTACCACATGAAATAAATATTTAGATACAGTACCTAATATATCTATCTTATCAATAATTCTGTAACTGCACATTTAAATAACACTATCTCGGAAACAGTCCAGAATACGACACATGTTCATATAAACTTTTTTCTCTTAGACTGACCTTGATACTGTGACTCTTCCCAGTGACTCTTCCTCCTGAGCCATTCTACATTTACAATGATTTGGATATTTTCTTTTCCCTCCTATTTTCAGCTGAGAGATTTTCTAACGTCTTTTGCATGAACTTTTATGATTTTCTTTGTTAATTTTTGTCAGGCTGTTCGGTTGTGTTGCGAAGAATTAAAGCAAAGAATGAAACCAGTTAAAGCTGAGATGACTGATGCAAAATGGGAGGAATTAATAGAGAAATGCTACGAGAAAGGTGTCAATTTAACTGCTAATGCAATGTAAGTAACGCTGCTCTTTTGGTTTTTCCTTTTTTTCCTGTTATTACAAAATGAAATTAAAAAGATAAGATTCTTTGTGATGCATATTCATTTGCTAGTTTAATTTCCGTAAAAGTTAAAAATAACTTTTATTAAGTTGGTCTTGTCTGATCAAGTACAAGATACTAGAAGTTGCTAACATAGTTTATGAAATTTATAGCATTTTGTTTTGATAAAAAATTTCTGTAGCATTAGTCTGCATTTAGTTCAAGTTCAAAAGATTTCAACATAGCAGCAGACCAAAGAGTTCTTTATTCTACAATTTCAAAATTGCTCTTCCATTTTATTGATTTTGAAACTTATTTACAGTAAGCAAGTCAATGCGTATGAGAAGCTTTACAAAAAATCATGGATTTTGACTTTGGCATAGATTATGCAACGTTTTCGCCGATTCTTTTCTTTCTCTGTTATTCAGTTGGAGTAGAACGTTCATAATTATCAAATAGCAATTCGCAAACATGGCTGAAATCTACTTCAGATGAAACAGATCTTCTCATAGAATCCTTTCTATGACGTGTACCTCTTCCAAAACAGCTCACAAACACGAGAATTTCTCTGATTATAACCAGTACAAGGATTCCTCCAGTCTTTTGTTTTTTCCAGTTATCTCTCCATGATGTGTATTACATTGTCATCTTATTTTTCATGATCTTAATCAACAACAACAGATTTTCAACATGTTACATATTTTATTATGCTTACATTGTTATTATTAATTTCTTTCGAGTATCTGAATAAATTAATGAAATGATCTTTCTAGGGTTGGTCCTAACAATTATCCAACTAGCTATCCAACGTTTGGTGCTGCCTGCACAGAAGCGGAAGTAGACATTTTGACAGGACATATTCAAATCAACAGAGCGGATCTCTTATTCGACGCTGGAGAAAGGTTAAATCTTGTTCTATAATTGTTTAGAAATAGTCTGTTTTTGCTTTTGAATAATTTAGAACACATGATAATTAATAATATAAAATTAAAGATATTTGTTTAAGGAATATTAATAAGTAACTTATGGTTCTGACAGCTAAAATTATCCTAATCCTAAATTAATTTCCGCTACATCTTTATTACCAAATCGAACCCTATAAAACCGATAGAAGAGCTTATATCTAATTGATGTTTTAATAATTAACATTATTACTCGATATAATGTTGCAGAAATAAAAACTAAATTACTGTAAGCTTTAATCTCGGTGATCATTAGATCAATAAATTTTATCTATCACAATACTCGAGAGTAGCTTTTCGGTTTTGAGTTCCAAATTGTGGGTGTTGATTTTCGATACTTTTTTCAAGTAAATTGAATGGAGTTCCAGTATATTAGGAAACCTTTAAGTAGACCAGCATATATATCATACTTCAATGACATGCAAAATAATGTGTTGAGTTCAGCATTTGGTTATTTTCTGAATTAAGAATATTTTTGAGTGATATTGTTTGGGTTATTTTGGAGATCATGTGAATCTTTTGTTTGACGTGAGTTGGACGTTGATGTGTTGTTATTATTGTTAAAAAAATAGTTTGTGTGTGTGGCTAAGCAACAAGTAACGAGAGTAAAAACTAACCAGTGTTAAATGAGGAGTCTTTCTTCATCTTTTTTTTATTTTTACAATTTTATTTTAAGTGATTCAACATATGTTAAGTATTCAACATAATTCTAGGCAATTCTAGGCAATTCTGAGCAATGGCTGAAAAAAAAATTATTAGACTTAAAAGAGTGCTTTGACTAATAAAAGTTTATTTGCTAATATAATAAATATTTTACTGATAATTAACAATTTAATTTTAACAAGAATTGTAATTAACATGCTTGTATGTTTATAAAAAATCTTTTGAAAATTTCTAGTCTCTTAGTTTATTTACTTTCTAATCTCTTAATAATGTAAATTTTATAGTTTGAGCCCCGGAATAGATATTGGACAAGTGGAAGGCTGTTACGTAATGGGTTTAGGATTTTACTTAACTGAAGAAATCAGATACAATCCTGAAACTGGAGCAAATTTGGTGTTTAGTACAGGAGTAAGTGCAAAAGGTCTTTTAAAATAAATTGAAAAGCATTTAATAATAGTTTATCATGACATTTGCTGTGAGAAGAAAGTTCATAGAAAAATAACTGCAATTGTTATCAGCATATATCCAACAGAAAAAAAGTAGGTAAATATAAGTATAGATTGTATCAAAATATTTTTTAAACAATTTTGTTAAAAAAAAAAAATCGAAAATAAAAGATGAATGGTTTATATCTGTTCTGTAGATACTAGCAATATGATAGTCATTTGCTCACCAATAGAGATAAATAAACAATAAGATAGTTGCTGCGAAGGGCTTTTTTGTACCAACCAGATATTACAGGATTTTCTGTAAATAAGCTAGAACTATGTTATCGTTTTCTGACTGATTTAGATTTTTCTTTTATGCATCTAAATTTTCTTTAAAATTTTACCTTGTATCAGATACCTTTTATTTTTTTCCATAAACAAAATAAATTAAGGTGCAATACAAATATGTGAGTAATTTGGTACAAAGCAATAGTCTGTGTCAGAAATAAGCATTCAGTTATTCCATAACAATTGATACAGAAATAAATAAAGTAAGACAAAAAAAGTTTACCATAAAATGCATTTTTTACAAATAACGGATAGATAATAAGTTCTTGATTTATCATTTCATACAAGTACAGAAATAAGGCATGACAGTAATTTCCATCTTCTAAGAAAATGAATATTGGTAGCAAAGACAGGAATACATTACCTTACGATAATGAATCCTAAAAGAAACATTTTGAGGAATCTAGTGACATTTGTGCAATGCGATATCTGAAAATAAATGTCATGTAAAAATACAAAAGTTCTAGGTTTAAAGGTTTATGTTTATAATAAAATATATTAAATTTTACCTTTGTTTTTTGAAGGAATACTTCCCACCCACCAGTAAAGACATCCCCGTTGATTTTCGAGTAACTTTGCTGAAAGATGCTCCGAATCCATCTGGAGTTTTAAGCTCCAAAGGTTAGTAAAAATGTTCAGGTTTTTTGTTTTTCTTTTACCGAACTTAATAGTTGAATACACTAATGGAAATTCTGATAGTCTGTGCTTTGCACTATTTGACAAGTTCTCTTTCTATTTCACTAGCAACTGGTGAACCTCCCTTACTGATGAGCACCTCTGCTTTTATGGCTGTAAAATCAGCCATTGCAGCTGCCAGAGAGGAACAAGGAGATACGGAGTGGTTCCAATTGAGTAAGTGCCTCATCAATTGAATACCTTTGGAGAGATCGTATTTTTATTTATATAGCTTTTGTCATTTTATAGGATCTGCAGTTGCCTATTAAATACATAATTTTTTCGAGAAATATAATTGTTTATAACATTTTTGGATAAATCTTTGTTTGATATTTAAATTTTAAGGCTACGCCTTCAGTAGTACAGAACTCAATAGCAACTATATGGTTAAAAAAAAGTATAAAAAACTAACTAGTAATAACTGGTTAAAGCAATAAAGCCCCCCCAAAAAATACCTCACTATTAAAATTGGAATCACTTTTAAATTTCTTCATTAATTTATCCTGCTTACTATCATAATGGAAAAAAAATATATATTTTTTTAAAAATATATTACTATTAAAAATTATTTCGAACGACTTTTTCTGACTATTTTTTTATCAAATAAATCCTAAATAAAGTTTCCACAACTACTTTAAGAAGTAATCAGAATTAAATTCAATAAATATATTAATGAGATCTATTAATATCACAAAGGAAATCCTTTATTATAGTTGCTACAAGGTATTTTAACGCAATAAAATATTTTTTTATTCATATTAATTTGCCTGCTATTCAAAAAAATCAGTAAAAAATACTGTATAATTATGTGAATCTGTATAATCATATTACAATTATTGTAAATTTAAAATGAAATACGATTAGAATTACGAAATAATTTATATTTCTAATTAAGTATAAATTTTTACAAATGCTAAATATATACTTAAAAATTATTAATGTGAAAATATTTCTGGGTCATTTAGATGCACCAGCAACTCCTGAGCATATATTGATGGCCTGCAAATTGGACCCCAAATACTTCACCTTAAACGAAGCCGGACAAAATACTCAATTGTGATGTCTCTTGACAGATATATTTCATTGATTTCTTATTCTATAATAATGTTTTATTATAATGTGATCTCTGAAGCAGTGTTAGCTTCCTCTGGATTATTTATCACCTTCCGAACATCCATTAAATAAATTGGTTAACAGAAATGAATGAAAAAGAACGAGATATAAGAAAATTATATATATATATTGCTGTAATGATTATATTGAAGAAATTTCGAGAACATCTTATGCTTCGTGTTCCCAATCGTCAACGTATTTCGACGAAGATTGCCGAATTATAATAACACAATATTTACTTGAAAACAACCCAGTATCAAATTCTTTTCAAAATTTTTAGTAAGAATAGTAAGCCATTTATTCATGATAATTAATGTCCTGCAATAATTAGCAGCTATTTCTTCAAGCAAAATAATATCGCTGTTGAATGATTACTATAAGAAGGAGGGCATTTTAGAATTTACCTCACTATTGTGAATTCAATATAAGCGATTTACTAAGAAAATTATAGAGTAAAAAAAAAAAACCTAATCATGTGATAATGTATAACTTTCTCACCATTAATATTTTCGTATATTATTATGAATCTTACTGTAAAAAGTATTATTATTTTTCTTTTTCCTGTATTTTAACCCCCCCCCCCCCTCCACACACACAAAGTGACCTCCTTGGCTATGCGATAGATGTTCCTTGAAAATGATTGAACACGAAACATACCCAATAGTTTTCTATCTAACTGATGTAAAAATACAAGAAAATGTAGTTGATGAAAATTGATACCTAATTTAACTCAAAACCCTTAGAAAAAAATAAAATTAGCGGCTTCAGTGGTTATCACTGATATATGCCACAATACATTAGATAAATAGCTTTTTTCGAAAATAGACAGGAAAAATTTTTTTTCTACAAACGATACGTGGATGACATTTTCATGATAACAAAAAGCAAGATATAAATTATATTTACCAAATTTTTAATCACATTCATCCTTCAATAAGTTAAACTATTGAATAAGATTCCATTGGTAGGTTTAACTAAAATCTCTAAAAATCAGTAATATAATTATAACTTTGTTATTAAAAACCAACCACTTCAGAAAAAAATGACGTATTTCGATTCATGCTTATCAAAAATATCAGAACAAAACTTAATAAACCTGAAAATAAAAAATGCTTTTCAAATATTGTCATCCGAAAATAATTTTTATGATTAATTAAAAAGGATAAATAATTTTTATTGGTAATAAGTATCCTTCACAATTTTTTAATTAAAATATAAAAAAGAGCAATTCACAAAATTTACAAGAAAAATACGAAAAACATGAAAACATCACAATCCCCTATGAAACACACATTGATGGACACCGATATATCTATAGCATACAATAATTTCAGAAAAATAATTTTAAAATTAAGCCTATGAAAAACAAAATAAGATAAAAAAGGAACAGTATATTATGTAAAATGCCAAAATCACAAATGTTGTTACATAGGGGAGAGTAGGTAACTCTTATACATCTGTAGCAACACAGTGACACTTAACAAAATTTCAATACTGACCCTCTTTAATATCATCCTATGCCCTAGATTATAACTGTTATTCCTTTTTGAACGAAGCAAAGGTCTTAAGAACATGTAATAATGACTTCAAGAGAAATGTATTGATAGTTTTTGGATTTACTTAAGCTCATACAATCAACTTTCAATTCAAACAATGAACTATTATTTGAAGACAGCTAGCAGTATACTGTTATCTGATGATAGGAACTTCAAGACGACTTCTCTCCTTGCTTTCAGTCAACGACATAACATTTCTTGGAGACGAATTTCTTTGGAAGCCCAACAATGATGCTTTGCCTCCACAAAGCTTTCCAAACTTCGTTTTCTGACAATCTTTTTCTTGATCTTCTTTGATTTATTGGAGGCCTGAAGTGAAGCGAAAGCAATGATGTTCCATTTTGGGAAACATGCATATGTGCTTTGCACTCCGTGCCTGCAACTATTCCTTCAAAAACTGTAGATTTCTCTGATGCAGGATCTGGATCATCTGTAAAAGATCTGAAGCCAAGGGCACTGAAACGTCTGACTCACATTTCGAATATGGCTGGGGACAGTTCGAGATCCCGTAGAATTTCTTTGAAAGGCATTTTATAAGCAATTTTCCTTGGCTGACAATGAGTTTTCAGTATGTTCTTCACATATCTTAAAAGCAACTCGTTATCATCCATCTTTTTTCCATAAATGCAGAACTTCTTTTTAAACGTTTCTTATCCTTGAAGATCCCTTATCCTTACAATATGCTATTCATTGGTCAGCCATGAATCTTCTAAATGGAATTGGGAAAAGCAAAAAGGGGAAACAAGATGGACGATAAACAATGTCATTGACTGAAAGCAAGGAGAAAGTCGTCTTTAATCATCAGATAACAATATAAGGCCAGATGTCTTAAATTGAAATTTTTCTTTTCAAAATTTTTTGTAAGAATAGAAAGCAATTTTTTCATGATAATTATTTGTCTTGCAATAATTAGCAGCTATTTCTAAAAGCAAAATATCATTGTAGAATGATTACTACAAGGAGGGCATTTTAGATTTTATCTCATTATAGTGAATTCAATATAAATGATTTACTAAGAAAATTAAAAGAGTAAAAAATTAAAACCTAATCAGATTATTTTCGTCTATTATTATAAATCTTTAAGTATTATTATTTTTCTTTTTCTTGTATTTTAACCCCCTCCCCCAACGATACGTGGATAACATTTTCATGATAATAAAAAAACAAGACATAAATTATACTTACCAAATTTTTAATCACATTTATCCTTCAATAAGTTAAACCATTGAATAATAAGATTCCATTTTTAGAGCTTTTATTTAAATCTACTAATCAATAATATATAACTTTTTGTTATTAAAAACCAACCACTTCAGAAAAAAAATGACACATTTCGATTCATGCTTATCAAAAATATCAAAACAAAACTTAATAAACATGAAAATAAAAAATGCCTTTCAAATATCGTCATCCGATAGTAATTTTTATGATGAAATAAAAAAGATAAAAGAATTTTTATTGGTTATAATTATCCTTAACAATTCGTTAATTAAAATATAAAAGAGCAATTCACAAAATTTACAAGAAAAATACGAGAAAACATGAAAATTGCTACATCACAATCTCCTATATAAAACACTTAGATTATATAGATGTAACACATATTGAGGGACACCGATATATCTATAGCTTACAATAATTCCAGAAAAATTGGTTTTTAAAATAGGACTATGAAAAACAAAATAAGTTAAAGGAACCGTATATTGTAAAATGCCAAGATCACAAATGTTTTTAGATAGGGGAGAGTAGGCAACTTTTATGCATCTGTAGCAACACAGTTACACTTAAAAAATTTCAATACTAACGCCTCTTTAACATCCTATGCCGTAGATTATAACTGTTAACCCTTTTTGAATGAAGCAAAGGTCTTAAGAACATGTAATAATGACTTCAAGAGAAATGTATTGATAGTTTTTGGATTTACTTCTTAAGCTCATACAATAATCAACTTTCAAATCAAACAATGAACTATTATTTGAAGACAGCTGGCACTATGCTGTTATCTGATGATTAATACTTCAAGACAACTTCTCCCTTACTTTCAGTCAATGACATTATTGTTTATCGTTCATCTTGTTTTCCCCTTTTTGCTTTTGCCAATTCCATATAGAAGATTCATGGTTAACCAATGAATAGCATATCGTTAGGATAAGGGAACTTCAAGGATAAGAAACGTTTAAAAAGTTCTGTTAAGCATTTATGGAAGAAGGATGGGTGATAACGAGTTGCTTTTAAGATATTATGTGCAAAACATACTGAAAACTCGTGTCAGCCAAGGAAAACTGCTTTGAAAATGCCT
>JAFIDM010001028.1:46590123-46607104 GCA_023159025.1 Thereuonema tuberculata
AAAAAAATCAGATTGCGCATGTAAATATTAATAAATAACAATGGGTGAGACCAAGTTGTTTAGTAAATGACATCCTAGTCAGCTGTTTCACGCTAATATGGTGATCATCAGCTTAATGTTTATTTTAGGTTTCCAGCTCCACATTGATTACGAGGATATTTTCTATTGGCCTGTGTATCGAGACCTCGCTGTTTACTGGTGACTGCTCCTAGCTGATGATCGCCATATTAGCGTGAAACAGCTGTACTAGGATGTCATTTAGTAAACAACTTGATCTCACCCATTGTTATTGTACATTAGTTTGTAATCATTAACGATCGAGCTACTAATTCTTGTTCTCGATCAACATGAGCGGATGTTTCACAATGGAAACATCGAGCCATAAAGAAATTCTTTGTCTGAATGATTCTTTGTTCTTTATAATATTTACACAAGTAACTCAATTTTTCGATAATCAGTTATAATGTCTTTATAACAAAATACTGTGGAACAATCACATCAAACTGTTTGCTCTTTCACGAAAAAGCACCCACATTTTCGGACGTTCAATCTTTTAGAAAGATATAATTTTAATGTGATTTCCAAATATAATTTAAGAACAATATATAATCAATTTTAAAATCAATAAACCCTATGATCTTCCTTAGTTTATTGAAGAATAATACGAAGCCATCAGAGAAAGAAGTGGAAGATGCATTTGATGGAAATATTTGCAGATGTACAGGTTAGTCTTTATTACCTTTTTATTTGGGAAACTACAAACCTCATTGAATAAAATGCTAAAGCTAATGAAATACAATCTGTTGAATTTGACAGGTTTTCGACCTATCTTAGATGCCATGAAATCTTTTGCTTCTTCCAGTATTAAAGACATTGAGGTAAAACAATTTATTTCTGTGTTTCAGTCAAATAACGTTTCTTTCAAGTTAGAAAAATCTGACCCTTATACTTCAACTTTAAATCTAGAATAAATTCATGAAATTATTGCTAATGGTTATGTAAAAAAGACCCTTAAAAATGTTTAAAAAACTAATCTACTTAAATTTACCTCAAAATTTAAACAAATGATTATTATTTCAATCACTTTTTAACAAGACTAATCTGCTTGGAAAAGGAATACAAATGTTTTGGTAATTTTCATTTAATTTATTCCGTAACTGACGGGTCGATAATTTGTGGATCTTTGAGGAATGATCTGCGACTTCCGAGGCACTTCCCACACGGACTCTAAATAGTCAAAGCCTCGGTTTCAGTGTGGGAAAGTTTTCATTTTGAAAATCTCTTCTTAGCAAAGAAAAGTTGCTTACTCTTAGAATTAACATAAATTCCATTTTTAGCAGTAGGCCTATATTGTTTCAATAAAAGATTTTTACTTTTACAGGACTTAAGCAGTTGTATGGTGACCAGTGACAGCAACTGCTTTAAACAAGCACATATTCCGTTAAGTACACAGCTCAAAGATGGCGTTTGGTGGCGACCTCAAAATTTGCAACAACTTAACAAAATTTTGAAAGATTTAGGAAAAGCTAAAGTAAGATTAGTATCAGGAAATACTGGAATTGGTAAGTTTAATTCAGGGTTCTGAATATGTAAATAGATAAATCGGTGGTGAGGAATAAGCTTTTACAAAAATATTATATTTTTTAATGTATTTTTAAGATTTTTTTTTAATTGTACGGTTGTGTCGTAAATTTATTGCAAACACTGTTACATTACATGTCACGCAATCAGAATATTTTGAGTTATTTCAGAATCGTTCCTGGAATGTTTAGATATTTGTTTTTAATGGTTTAGTTGTCATAAAACTATAAAACCTATGCATTTGAGACCTGTAACAATAATAGAATATATCCCTCTGTTAATGTGGCCAAATTCCAATCGTATAAGATTTGAATTGTAAAAGTTATTAAACTTTGAATTAAGTAAAATTGTCTTTTTTTTCTGGTACCCGATGCATTTGTGAATGAAAAAAAATAATTCTAAACTACAAATTTCACGTTATATAAGATTAAGTGATTAACTGAAGTCATTAATAAGTAATTTATTTATACAAATTTTTTAATGAGACTTAACTTTCTTGGCGACGAAGATTAAAGAATTCTTCTCGGTTTTCCAGTCAAGTAAGAATTTAGGAGTGGTCCAAGCTTTCGGACAACGTCATGGCCTCCATTTTCATCTTTAACCATAGTTTTGGGTTGGGGAGGGAGGGAAGTTAAATTTTTAGCTTCGCCTGAAGCTACTTCACTATCCCCCATTTTTCTTGTTATTTTAGATGGGGTCAGCACACGCTCGTAAAACATCTCCTTAAATACGATTTCTGGTTATTTTTCTGGAAATAATCATATTATTATATTTTTGGAAAAGGTTTTCGAGCTGATAATCAATTAAATACTGAAAATATCTAATCAGAAATATAGATTTAGAAATATCGATACAGACTACTTTTGTTTATTCTTTTGAAAATCAAAGAAATTTTTGAGAATCTTCATGTGGCATCCTCTCTGTTTTAGATCAAAAAAATATTTGATGTGCGTGGTGGTCTTGTTCCCTTTTATCAATGTGACCAACCTATGTATTTTCTTTTTCTCAATTGCAAGTTATGTAAAGTATCCTAATGATTAAAATCCTAATTCATAATTGTGTTGAATATATTCGGTTATTTTTCTTGACTTACTTTTTGTAATTTAAATATTCAATAAATATGATCTATCATTACTAATTATGTATTTCCAGTGTCACCTACAATTTTAATTTTAATTTTAATTTGTAAATATCTTGTTGTTTTTGATTTAACAACCAAGACGATTTATATTGCTTATTGAAATGGTATCACCTTTTATTAATAATCTATAAAAATTATTTAGGTATTTTTCCTGACGACACATCTGAATTTCTTGTTGATGTTAGAGGAGTAAGGGAGTTAAATCAATTTTCAGTAAGTTCATTTCCTTATTTCAAGGCAATTAAAGCAGGGCTGCACAACCCGCGGCTCGCCGGTATATTTGCTGCGGCCCGGTAGCGTCAAACTTAAAAATTAACTTTTGAACCTTTACATTGTTGCCAACAGATACATTGAAAAATGTATATTATAACTTCCCATAGCAGCTGCCTCAGATTTTGCTATTGGAATGTTGATATGAAACACAATAGAGCATTATTTGATAATTTGAAGTTTATATAAATTACATTTTTAATTAGATTTATTATTAATTATTAATATAAATGGCACTGTCAAGTCATTAATTAGTAAGACATTTATGTAAATTACATGTATTATTAATTATTATTATTATAAATGACATTTACAAATCATTAATTAGTAAGATATAGTAAGGGTTGGAAGATGGGATACTGCTGCCCTCCGATAGAACCTTTATAAAAATATTGGCCTTCAGACTTCCTAAGGTTGTGCACCCTTGTTTCTAAAGTAATTTGGAAGTTATGTCGTAACCTTTTATTAATAGTTCAAGATAAATAAAACCTATAAATTACGCTACTTTTCATTAAATAACAAAAAAAGAAAAAAACGATGCTTTCTTAAATTTTCTAAATTTTTAAATTTATTCCAACGATGATTATGCTAGCACTTCTATTAAATCATTTTGTGTCTTAATTTAGATTAAGTTAATTTTATTAATTGAAGGTTTTTCTTTCTAATTAAACTTTCAGAAAACAGACCCGTACACAATTGGAGCTAACATCACAATAAGTCAGTTGATTAGTCATTTCTCGAACTTTCGCAGTCAGTCACCTGTGTACAACAGTGGGATTCTTGTAGATGCTCTTAAAAATGTTGCGAATGGTCCAGTAAGAAATGTAAGTTATTGTTTCTTAGCCGTTTTCTCTTTAAAGTTCTTAGACCTAAAGTAAATCTTCAATTCTCCGTTACCATGGTGATGAATAGTTTTTGGTTTTTCATTATTGGCAGAAAGTACCTTAAATAGCTGCAATAGAGAAATCTGCATCGCATATAATAATCTCAAAATGTTGTAAGTTCCTTGCAGGACGAAACAGCCGTCCCCAATTCCCTCCCATAATTAACCCAGAAAGGCAATATTTCTTAATTCTTGGTGCTGTTCTTGTTTACTTTCTTGTTTTCTGTTATAAGTTATTGTTGTAATGATTTTTTTTATTCTCTATGACATCGGCTTTACTACAAAATTTTGATGCAATAACAAATTGAACACTTCCAGTATAAAGTCAAATAAAATTTTGAAATTTATGGAAAATTTTAATTTCTAAGATTCAGCTGCAATTTAACATTGTCTTTCCAAATGTAGATTTTGTCTCAAGAACAGATAAGATGCAGAGGTCTTGGAAGATTGGAGATATTGGCGCAAAAATAACCAAAATTCTTTTATAGCAACCTTCTGTTATAATTTATAAAGGAGTACCTGGAAGACTGAGCTTTGCTCGTAAAATAAAGCGAAAATAAAGTAAGAACACTGTGGACAATCACCTGGTTATTTAACCCCTTTTCGGGGAAATGGACAGTTCCACAGTGAATACACGCGACGTTGAAAGAAAAAGTTCTAAAAATTATTATTAAGTAAAATTTAATATTTTATTACAGGTAAAAATAAAATTATTATTTTAAAAAAGAAATCAAAACAGGCATAATTTCAAATCCTAGCCTGCGGAACCGTCAGGCGCAAAGGAATAACATGAATAACTTTACAAAGGAATAACACCTATCGAGAAAATGTACTTCACTTTGTGTAACGCTCTAACTTCCGCGATTAGGAGGATATTAGACAAACAAGTATAATGAAGACTCATAATTAATTTACATTACAGAAACAATAATGGCATAGTTGACCTCCTCCTAACACCATTATAGTTACAGGCCCTATTTACTTCTCTATTGATCGGATTTCCACTAAAATCAATATGGATCGTCCTGTTAGTATCTAAACCTAATTCCAAACATCAATCTCTACCTTTAGAAATTATCTTGAATATAGACGGACATGCATATTTCGAATTAAAATTGCAATTTAATTATACAAGAGGGCTTTTTATTTTCTTAAGACCATTATTAGGTGACTCGTAGTGATATGGATGCATGCTTTCTTTCCATTAAATCATCGAAATAATTAATTTTATTTACCTCTATTCATTCTTGGGATCTAACAGAATGAAAAAAAACCACATTAATCAACATCATTGTTGGCCACCTACCAATGGTATTAACAATTTAAATCGTATTTGTATCTAAGTTGTATAGAACCCCTCAACAAAAAGATCTTTTGTTGAATTATTTGCTTTTTGAATTAATGCTTTCCGAATACTGCTGCCATTATGTGAATAATGGAGGTTTTTCTTTTATCCTACAGCTTGCAAGCTGGGCCGGAAATCTCATTATGAAGCGCGATAATTCAGGGTTTCAGTCTGATGTATTTACTCTTTTAGAAGCATTAGGAACCAGATTAACTATAGGTGAGTGTTAAAGTAATTAATAAAAAATAAAGATAAATTTTGTTACGGAGTAGGTGAATGTAAGTTATAAGAACTACATTACATAAATGAATTCATAAGTAAGAAGGTTTAACGTGCATTAAATGTAACAAGAAAAATGGAAAAACCATGAAAATGCACATTCGGTTGCTTTCATGCCTTGAGCCATCATTGACGGGAATCTGAACGGCTGTTTCGTCCTTATTATGATCAAGCTCAGAAAGTCTATGGATTTGTTGGCTTTTGCCAGGTCCCACTTCCGAGAACGGGAGAAGGATTCATATGCTTTCACATGTTCTGATCATCGAGGGTAAATCTGGCTGATGAGTCCTAATAAGAACGAAACAGTTTTCCAATATTCCCGTCGATGATGGCTCAAGGCGTGAAAGCAAACGAATGTGCATTTTCATCGTTTTTCCGCTTCTCATAAATAAATTCAATAATAAATTCGTTCGGTATTTTGTGAATTCTTAAAATTTCAGAAATGTTTTACTACAGACTTAACTTCGTGTGATAAGATATAGGACTTTCTTTCCCTAATATTTTCCCTTAATATTTTCTATCTGTCAAAAAGTTTGTAACAAATTTATTTCTATGTAATTTTTCATATGCCATTTACATTTTTTTCCAGATCATATTACTGGCTTAGAACAAACCATTTCACATGCAGGGTTTTATCAGTTAAACGCTGTTAATGGATATATTATAAAGAATATGGTTTTACCCACTCTTACGACTAGACATCACTTGGATTTCCACAAAGTTAGACAAAGAAGTCAGGTAGTTTCGTGTTACAAAAACATTAATCTTTAATTCATTCTGATTCTTTAAAAGATAAAAGGAAAAAAAAAATAATATCCAGTCTCATTTCCTTAGAACTGCCATGCTTATGTCAACGCTGCTTTCCTCATGGAATTGGATTCTGAAAACAACTACAGGCTTCTGTCCAAACCAACACTGATATATGGAGGAGTT
This sequence comes from Thereuonema tuberculata, assembly GCA_023159025.1. Lineage (NCBI taxonomy): Eukaryota > Metazoa > Arthropoda > Chilopoda > Scutigeromorpha > Scutigeridae > Thereuonema > Thereuonema tuberculata. The sequence continues at coordinate 46,596,556 of JAFIDM010001028.1, forward strand.
ACACCAGCATTTGTAAGTGAAGATTTGATCAAAATTTTTATGAGAAGATTTGTTAATAAAAAATTTAACAATCTTCACTTAGTCATTCCCTTAGTGTAGTGCCTAGAAAAATTTCTGTTTCTTCATTTAGACATGATAGACTAAAGTTATTAGAATTATTTATGAGGAAAACGTATGTATGTAGAAATCTCATAGTGAGGTTGAAAAACCATTTGTTTTTAATGAATTTCTTTCGTTTAATTTCAGATTCATGCAAGCATGACTGAAAAATACCTCACTGGAAGAGAACTTGCAAGAGAAGAAACTTTGAGAAGTAATACTACTGCTACTTATACTCATGTACTACCACTATTACTGCTACTTCTACTAATGTACTATTACTACTGTTGCTGCTATTTATACTTCTACACAATTACTACTGAGGTTTCTGCTTATACGTACTACTACTACAACTACTACTTTTATTCAAATAATTCAAAAGATGGGTTATAAACATATGTAATTTAATATAATCCAGATACATATTTCAGATGTTATTTACATTCATTTTCAAATCTGGCGAACACAAATTTAAAGCTGAAAACAATCAACAATTAATACATATACATTTCCAATAAAGTTAAAAACAAGCATATTTTAAAAACATGCACATTCAACAAATCTGAAACATCTGGAATCTCATGTTTTCTCTTAATTGTTTTCTATATTTTTGAATTAACAATGTCTCCTTTATTTTCAATCTAATAATAATTAATATCTTTTGCTAAAATTTTAACTTTTTTAAATTACAAACATGAGTGGGATTCTGCATTAAATGATCTTGCATTGCAGATATCATTAATTTATGGTGTTTCATCCTTTTAAACAACAACTGTTGGGACATTCCAGTATATTTCTTTTTACACGTTTTACATTGATATACTACACCGATTGAATGTAGTTTAGGAATCTCATCTTTGGTATAACTAATATTATTATTACTTCTACTACTTGTTCTTCTGATACTTTTACTGTTACTATTTCTATTACTGTCATACAACTAGTATTACTACCGTAGTAATAAGAGATGTTGAGGTTACATATTTGTAAGTGATCTTCATTTTTAGCGATCGTATCGAATAAATTTGAAATTTCTTTTCAGTGACTTTGGAACTTTTGTTCAAAGAAGTTGAACCAAATATCAATCCAGTTTTGTCAAGTCCCCAGTACAGAAAAATGCTACTAATGTCATTATTTTATAAGGTAAGAGATTATTGCTTTTTTTTCTAAGTAGGTATAATTGTTAATTAATTGCTTATTCTGTAATTCGTTTTGCAGTTCTAAGCTAAATTTTATTCAGTCAGTTGAAACTGACATTTTAATTTTTTAATTTTCTAAATGAGGATGCATATATTTCTAATATAAATGATATTTACTTTGTCTTTATTACCATAGATAATAAAGTAGCCAGCAGAATATTTGAATATTTTTCTCCCAATGAATAAATTGAATAAATCAATGTATAATTGTTATTTCAGACTGTTCTCAAATTCTGTAAAGATAAAGTTGGAAAGCGATTTGTAAGTGGAGGTGAAAACATTACTCGTCCAATTTCATCTTCATCTCAAGACTTTTCAACTATACAAAGCAAATGGCCTTTGACTAGAGCTATTCCTAAACTGGAATCCAGAGCCCAGGTAACCATAATTATTAACTTTTCAGAAACACAAATAAGTTTTGTTTTGAGCAAATTGGTAAAATTTGTATTTCATCATGAATTGCAGTGTTCTGGTGAATTGAAATACACAACTGATGTCTCCAGGCCTAAAAATACCTTATATGGAGCATTCGTTTTGAGTACTATTGCTAAAGGAAGCATCAGAAAAATGGATGCAGACGAAGCACTGGTAAAATTCTTGTTTTATTAGTTACAGATTTATATTAAAAAAAATTCAATTTTTCGTTACATTAAAAAATAAAAATTTGCAAACTATAACGAAAGAATAATGACTAAAATAAGTTTAAAGTCTTGAATTTGCAAAACCAAATAGAACATCAACTCAATTCGTGATACATTTATATTCTTTTATAATGATTGCTTAATGCTTGAATTTTTACAACAAGAAAATGCCCGGTGTAGTACAGTTTATCACAAGTAACGACATTCCAGGAGAAAACAACATTTATGTCAAAATATTGTGGTTACCAGATGAACAAGAGTTGTTTTCTAGTGGTGAAGTGAAATTTGCTGGTCAACCTCTGGGTCTGATCGTAGCTGGTAAGTTTCAGTAAATAAATCATCAACAAAAATTTATAATATAAAGAATAAAGAAAAAAATAGAAAATACACTACTGTATCTGAAATAGGAATTATAATCTCAAATGCTGTATGATTACCTAAAATTATAATATTAAATATTTAGCTTAATTGCTTCTTTCAATTACAGAGACAGAAAAACAAGCAAAAGCTGCAGCTAAGAAAGTGAAAGTACAATACACCAATGTTCAAAAACCTATTCTTACAATTCAGGATTCTATTGAAGCAGGAAAAGTAACGGCAATGTCTCATATAATCCTGAAGGAAGGTGATGCGGAAGGTAAGAAAACAAATTACAGTTAAATAAACAATAATTACAATTAGATGTTAACGTTGTACGAAAAATCACTGTTACGAGTCAAATCATCGCGATAAATTAGATTCTTTTTCTATATATTTAAATTTACATTATCCAGATGTCCGAATAGTTTCGGTTTCAGAATTGCTAACAGTTTGTTTTTTCTTTTCTTTTTTACTACTATTTGCGCAGTAAAGGATTTTGAATTCTTTTGTTTGTAGGTTAGTAGGTTAGTGCTGGATAGAAATCAAAATTATTAAACTTAAAATCCATCTAAAGATCGGCACGGAAGAGAAAAAAATAGCTATCTCACGAAAACTGCATTACCAATTTCACTCAATTACAAATAATACAAATACCTGGTAGATATATTAGGTATATGCACGTATTGTCAACACATTGTTGCAACACAAAATTGAAAATGGGGGAGAAGGCAATACATACACAAATCATAGTCTTGAAGATTTAGCTAACAGAAATTTGGCGTTGTAATAGACATTCTATGAGTCTCAGACCTGGAGATGGATTCTTGGTTATCTTGTTAATTGAGGTTCTGATTAGTGAGTTACCCGTATGAACCATATTACAAAAATAAATAAAAAAATGAATCTTCACAAGTTTAAAGTAAGACTAGATATCTTCCAGCATTTGGAGCCTCCTTCAAATACTGAATGTCGATAAGGACATCACATGAAACCTGTCCATACTCTATCATTGTAAGAAATTCTTTCGCTGTGGTTTCTGGCAGCTTATTATTTATCTTAAGTAATTCTGAAGAATGAAAGATACAATATTCCATTGTTCACCATTTTTTGGTCAATATCTTAAATCATTTAGAGAGATTCTATGTGTTTCTAGATATCGACGGGCGTAGAATCCAATCATCTGACACTTTCTATTATAAAAATTACAAATATTCATCGCTTATTGTGTTACTAGAAGTACTAGAGCCCCTGGTTGCAGAACTGCTATAGAGAATGAAATCATTTCTTAAGTTATTACTTTTGTATTCCATTCGTGCTTTTCCTAGAAAATTAGAATATGTAAAAATAAATAGCTACTTTAATTGCATTATGACTTTGCAGTAAATCATTACATTTCTATCTTATTTATCTATTGATAGGTGTATTAAGCAGTGCCAAAAATAAGTTAGAGGGTGAAGTATACAGTGGCCATCAGTATCATTTCTATATGGAAACACAGGTAGAAATATAAATTAAGTAATTATATTAGCAAGTATTTAAAATATTAGTTCATTGATAGTTAAAGTTAATCTATTCACGAACTAAAAGTAAATACTCCTAGCATTTTTTCTTCTTTACATAAAAACGCAGTTTTAATTTTCAGGTAGCCCTGACTATTCCATTTGAAGACGGTGTCCATGTGATCTCATCTACCCAGTGGGTGACTGGTATTCAGGGAGCAGTGGCTCAAATGTTAAACATTGATAGGAACAAGTAAGGAATCTTTATTAAAGGAATCAGAAAAGATAATGTTTTGCTTTCCACCAATTGCATTGAAAGTCGATTATGAATCATTTGTTTTAAAGACAGAACTTTAATAACAAAACTGCTGTCTGGATAAGAAGACAGAAATATTTAATTTATCTTCAGTGACATTTTTCTGACTGGTTTAATTTACATAAGTATTGGGTTGGCCGAAAAGTTCATTCGGTTTTTTACGTAACTTGGTTCTAGTAGCGCTTAGGTGTCTTAAAGTTATTCGACACCATTTTGTTAATTTTATTGTGACAGTTGTCAAATTAGCTTGCTTGTTAAAGAAAAGCTTTTTAAACTGGTAAATTTTGTGTCGCCAGTTTAATATTGAAGATGGAAGATAGTAAGCGTGCAAGACCGCATTTTTCTTTGATGACAGGCAAAAACTGAGGCTTCGCTGGGAAGTTCTGATTCATCCGCCGTATTTACCAGACATTGCACCTTCAGATTTCCATTTATTTCAGTTTTTACAAAATTCTCTTAGTGAAAAAAATTCAATTCCCTGGAAGACACCAAAGACACCTGGGACATTTTTTTGCTTAAAAAGATAAAAAGGTTTGGGAAGATGGAATTATGAAGTTGCCTGAAAGATAGCAGAAGGTAATGGAACAAACCGTTGAAGACGTTATTCAATAAAATTATTGGTGAAACTGAAAAATGTGTCTTATATTTTTACTTAAAAACTGAAAGAACCTTTTGGAAATTTTCTTTTTTTTTTTACTTGTGCATTTGATTTTTAAACATTGACTTTTTTTTTTATATAATTCACATTAAATTTTGGAAGTCGAGATAAATTTTTAAAAAAATAATCACTTAGATAATATATAATTTCTACATGGAAAATCATATGAATTGAAATTAAGGCATGAAATATAATTTTTCTAAAGCATCAAAAACATTAATGAAAATCATGTTTCATCAACAACATTTTTAATCCTGACAGTCAATTAAAACTTTTTTTTTTTTTTAAATACAAAAAAAAAACAAAACAACTACAACAACTTTTAGAGTCTTAGTTCCTTCGCAATATGTTGGTGGAGCATTTGGAGGAAAGCTTGCTCCTTCCTCTTATGTAGCCTGTGCTTCAGCTGTAGCAGCTCATACTCTTTACAGGTAATGTATTTTATTTAATATATTTTATTGGTGTAAGATGTGGTTATTTATAAGGATTCTATTACATTTGAATTTTCAAACCTGTATAATCTATATTCGTAAGTTTTTATTAGGCTTCATAAATTTTATGCAATTTTAAACTATACTGCTAAAAACAATATTACAAGATTATTAATTTTTATGAACACTTTTGTTTTCTGTAAATAAGATTGCTATTTTTTTAAGATTGTAATTTTTTTATATTTTATATCTTTATTTTACTGTTGGCAATATGCCTTTATCATTGACTAATTTTCACCAGTAGACTATCACAAGTCACTGAAGTTTAAATGTCATATTGCACTAAAAATATGCCTTTCTCAATTTCATAATAAAAATTAAACCTGTTTTTAATTGTAGTTTTTAATTTTAGACCTGTCTATGTTCAAATGGATTTGGAAACCTGCATGAAAGTTATTGGCTTCCGGAATCCTACTTTAGCTAAATATGAAGTGATTATAAAATTTCGTTTCATTTGTAAAGTAAACTTAATAAAAATCCTGTATTTTGTTAACTTCATTTAACTACCATACAGAAGACAGTTATTTTAAAATAAGAATAAAACAAAATATTAAAAAAATTCAAATAAAGTATCTTGAAACTAGATTATTACTTAACTTAGATCAAAAGCTTAATACTTTCTTTCTTCGTTTATTGGAGGTACAGACCTCCAATTGATAAGGGAGCCGCAAACGGTCTCCGAAAGCTCTTGAATTTGATTTTTAGATTTTATTAGCCTACATATTTTTAAATGAAATTTTGTGGGTTGGTGATTTTCATTTAATCTATTAATTTCTATGATCTTAAAAAATCTTATTTACATTTTAGGCAGCGTATCAGGATGACGGAACTTTGGACGCTTTGAAGATTAAATTTTATGTTGACTCAGGCTTCAACAATAATCATTCTTTTGTAGCAGCATTCTTGACTTTAGGAAATACCACAAATGGTAAATATTTAAATTTTAAATGTTCTGATAACATCTAATGAACTACTGATTATCCGGGAAACAATAATGCAATCAGGAAATTAGAATTAAAAATTATTCACAGCATGCTTATACTGGGTCAATTATTTCGTGTTAAGAAAGAGAACCAAAATTCAGTATTTAAGGATTTATCTTTATAATTTTTCTTACATTTTGATTGATAAATAGGATCATGAAATCCAACACTTAAATTTTAATTAATAAAATAATATCAATACCTGCCGAAATTTAACAAAATGTTAGATGTGAACATACTTATATAATTATCATTGTGTAGCTATCTTAAGGTCAGGAGTCAGGCGACTGCAAACCTTTTATTTCTTTTTCCAATGCACCTAAAATTCTGAAAATTTAAATTTGAACTTGTAAAGCATCTGGGATTTCTATTTTCTTGTTTTTAATTTTCAAAATTTTCTGCAAATAATTAAAATTCAAAAACAGTCAATTTTTTGAGTGTTTTTGAGATATTACTCGGTATTTACAACTAAAAAAAACTTGACGAAAACCCGAAATTATAAAAATTTATAAAATAATGTTTTGCATTTAAAATATTTATTATTAGTGCAATAGTTAATTTTTTTTAAATAATTTAATCTCATACAATTTAAAAAAACAAAACACAATTTTTTTTTTTTTTTTAAATTAACTGTTGCACTAATAATAAATATTATAAATACAAATCATTATTTTACAAAATGTTTCATCATTTCTGGCTTTTGTCAAGCTTTTTAAGTTAAAAATACCGAGTAATGACTCGAAAACACCCAAATTGACATTTTGAATTTTACTAATGAAATTAAATTTCAATTAATTACAGAATATCTTGAAAATTAAAAACAGAAAAATAGAAATTCCAGATGCTTCACCAGCTCATATTTAAATTTTCAGAATTTTAGGTGCATTGGAAAAAGCAATACATAAAAGAAATAAAAGGTTTGCAGTCGCCTGCATTTGCTTGAATCAGGACCTGAAGGACTAAAAATCATCTCAATGTCGTATTGAATAATAAAGTTAATATAACTATTAATATTATAATATTAAATGCAATATTTTATAAAAGTTCATTGTTCTAATTTTTTTCAGCCTATAAGATTCCTAATTTCGTGTACGAACCTTATGTCTGCATTACCGATACAGCGAATCATAATCCCACCAGAGCACCAGGTAAATTATTTATAATTCTCTGCTATAATCAGATATAATCAGATAAATAATTTTATGTCGACAGTTTAATTTTGTTCTTATAAGATGGCTGTGAAATCTGATATTAATAATATAGTAAATAGAAAAGGATTTTTAATAATGATTATAAATTTACTGCTGATCAAAAACGTTTGATTTTTAAATTATATTTTAATAAAAATAAGAGGTTTTTTGTATTGAATCGGGAAGTACCATTTGATATTTTGTTAACTTATGCAAATAACAGCAGACTATCACAACGTTTCAACTTTTTCTGGCATTTATTTTAAATTAGAAAGATGTAAGAGAAAAATTGTAGGCTCGATAGCCAAGTGGTGAAGACGCCTGAAGCTCTTGCCTCCCGTGACCAGAAGGGTTTATGTTATTTTTATGTTGTAAATGTGGGTGGCAGGAAGCCAAGCACTGCGACCGGAGGTCTGTTGTACTAACCCACAGAAATAACGAAAGACTTGTGGCCGAGTGCACCAAACTTCGATTAACTTTGACGGCTGCATTGTGGACATAGCTAAAATTAGTAGGGGGTGCTGCTTCAGAAAAATTTTAGCCTTTGTTTTAAAATTGTGTGAAAGGCTATATCAAGTTTCTGAATAAATTTTGTTTTTATACATGTTTGTTTCCTTTCACACAATTTTAAAACAAAGACTAAACTTTTTCTTGAGTATCATCCCCCCCCCCCCACTAATTTTAGCTACGTCCACAATGCAGCCGTCAAAGTTAATTGAAGCTTGGTGTACTCGGCCATGAAAGAAAGTATGGTAGGAGAAGTACAGGGGAAACGGGAGAACCCTAAGAAAACCTGCTTAGCGCGGATCATCCGCCATCACGACACCCACGTGAGAACCGAACCCTGGTACTCTAAGGACCCGAAGGATTCCATTGGCCTATCACGGGATACTTTAACGTAACGCAGAGAAAAATTATCATCAATAAATTATTATTTATTCTGTCATAAAATAGGACTATTTTCTTTCTACTGAAAACATGTTTTTAGGAACAATTCCATTTTCGAAATTTCAAACAAGGTTTATTATGAAATCGAAGGTTTTAATTAATGATCAGAAGCCACTTACGATTTTCTTTCCCCAGACATATTTTTGATGATCAAAATAACATTATAAAAAGGGAGGTTCCTACGGCTTTTCATTCATATAAATTTTTGTATCATCCTTCTTTGTTAGAAATAGATTCTAGAAAAAAAGTATTCTAGACACAATAAGAATATTGACAACTAATTGTATCAATCAATTATTAATTGGAAGAAAACTGTCTTTTAGTGTACAGACATTTAGTGTAGAGACATTTAGTGTAAAATACATTTAATTTTTATATTCGGTTTTCTCCGTTATCTAAGAACGTAGTAGGCAGAGACAATTGATCATCTGTTATTTTATATGATAGAACACAAGAATTACATGAGTGCAAGGAAACCACTAGCTCTAGGAAATTCTTCTAAGTAATAAAATGATGAAAGTGATGAAACTTAAATGGTTTTTTATTAATAATCAGTAAAAGATGTAAAGTCTAGTGTTCTATTATTTACAAAATTTTCCAACTAATTAGTTTATTTTGTTAATCTATTTTAATTTATTGGTTTTAGGATCAGTCAATGGTGTCTTTGTTATTGAAACTGTGATGGAGCACATCGCTGCAAAACTAAGAATTGATTCGTTGGCAGTTCGAAAACAGAACATTATGAAGCAAATACAATACAAAAACACAGAAGTATTATTTTCTTTTTGATAAATAAGGAAAACATTATATTTTTTTATATATATTTGCATTAAACATGCATAATAATTTTCAGAGTCACAAATTAATCTTACATAAAATAATGAGATACACAATACCTAAAATGCTTCTTATTGCGATATTATATCGCAATAATAGTATAAGAATTGCGATTTCTGTATTATAAAACAGACAATTCAAATAGATTATGTATTGTAAACACGGATGGTTTATGTATTGTTTGTACGTGTTGTATTGTAAACATTTTTTAAAATGTATCATAACGAATTCAGTTGAGGAAGAAGAAAGAGATTTCTTGTCCTCAGTTATTTAACCTGAAGAAGTTTTGTGTTAAAGAAACCGAAATATCGTTGTTGTAATTAAAAAGACATTTTAGAATTATTGTGTATCTGATGATTGAAGGAAGAATATAGATTTAGAAACTATATGTTTAATCTTCAAAGTAGTTTATTCCCTCTTATCTTCTTTATTTACTGTTTAAGTATTATAGTACAGTATAAGATAATGTAAATTGAATTCTTGTAAATGATAACTATAGATATACAAATTAAAATGTTCAATTAACTGAAGCTTATTAATATATTTTATACATATAATAAGAATGTAATTTTATGTTTTGTTTTATGCATATATTAGATTTCTTTTTTAAAAAAATCATATAATCAAGTTTTTAGCAATTGTTTTATGAATTTTTGCACTTTTATTTTCCACAGCATTTATCATCAAATCTGTACTCTTTCATCTACGACTTTGAAAATTTCTTCAACAAATTATTACTTTCTGCTGATGTTGTGAAAAGAAAATTGGCAGTAATGGAGTTTAATAAGGTAATTAAAATTTTCTATTTAGAAGTAATTTTTACAGTTGTTTATATGGAACTTATATTGTTTATAATCTTAACTGAGTTTTCATTGCTGAGATCCATTTTATATTTTTAATGAATGTCCAGTGTTTTAATTGTTGTGATTTGATGTCTTAGGGAAATTTTAATCATAAGTTTGGTTCTCTTATACTGGAATACTGAAGTAGAAATACTACTTGCAAAACATTGATAAACTTATTAAATGATATCAAGTCTTTATATCAAATTATTATAGAATGCCATCAATTTAATCAGAATTCAGTTGAAAATCAAGATATTGAATCTGTATTATTGAATCTTTATAGCCCAATGCAATCAAAAACATGCAACGGGAATTATTAAAAATCTAATGTTTTTTTTTAACTTAAATTCTAATGTAGCACCCAAATAAATAACAAATAAATCGCTGACTCATATAACGAAATTCACCAACATAAAAACTGTCTTAAATTTTAATTTAATAAGAAAAGAAGGTATAAAAAACGCACACAATTAAATTAATTTG
>JAFIDM010001028.1:46607114-46629875 GCA_023159025.1 Thereuonema tuberculata
TGACAAGCTCTGAAGGAATGAAAAGATATGGAATCCACACCCGCTCCCGGATATGAGCTTCCACAAAAACAAACAAGAAAAGAAAAATACCTGTTACTCAACAGGATTTCAGAAAATGTCCCGAAACTTTCGGGCACAAGTGGCTATTAAATGATAAACAAACAATGATGAAACGGCCGTCTCAGACTCCACTTCGTTGACAAGCTTTAGGCATGAATTTTTGTTTTTCTTTTCTTGTTCATGTTGGGGAAAAAAAGTCTCCTTTCCTTAACAATTAAATCTGCACGTTAAGATTATTTCTGTTTTCAGTTACATTTTCTAGTTACATTTTCATAGGAATATTTGAGATAGATTTTGTGTTGTTTGTGATGTTTGGTCAATTGTATTTGAAGATTGAATCTAAAGGTTCCCATTTCAATTTCAGGAAAACCGATGGAGAAAAAAGGGCATTTCTGTTGTACCAATTAAATGGGATGTGATTTATCCTGAGAAACAGTTGCAGTTCAGTGCAGTTGTTACTATCTTCGCTGGAGGAGGATCAGTTGTAGTTGCTCATGGGGGATCGGAAATTGGACAGGGATTAAACAGCAAGGTAAGAAATACTTAACTGGGGAGAAAACAAATATACATTTGCTGGCTGAAATTGCTGTTCAACAGTTTTCTCTTTTTGTTTTAAGGCTGCTCAAGTGTGTGCTTTCATATTGGGAATTCCGCTAGAATTAGTCTCTGTGAAACTTGCATCTACTGTGGTTATTGCTAACTCCGGAGCAAGTGGAGGATCTATGGCCTCAGAATTAGTATGCCAAGTAAGTTATGTTTCATTTCTGATATTTTCACTTATTGTATTGGAAATTTATAGGAAAACTTTTTTAAGAAATTACCTTTCATGCTTTTTTTTATTTAACTTTTTATTTTTTTAAGGCTGTTCGGCTTTCCTGCGAAGAACTAAAGAAACGAATGGAACCAATTAAAACGGAGATGGCTGATGCCAAATGGCAGGAATTAGTGGACAAATGCTACGAGAAAGGAGTTAACTTAACTGCTAATTCACTGTACGTGATGCTACGCTTTATTTATCTTGGTTTTATATAAGAAGAAAACGATTTTTCTAATTCTTTTAGGTTAAACATTATTTTAGAAAACAATAACACTGAACATGCGATGTATCACTATTTCACATAAACATTTTTGTCCTATATTTGTCCTTTTCTTTGTCTGTTTGCATTTCCATCAAATTTGGCATATAGCTTATCTACGGCCCAACTTGATGGCCCCTAAACGAGCACGCTTTCGTCTCCCATCCCTCCCTTCCACCACCGCTGCAAGATTTCCTCCTCACTACGCGATGGAAAGCTGAGCGAATACCTAGTGTATTACTTTATTACAGAAATTGTATTATAATGTCATTTCTTTAAAGGCAGTGAACAAATATTAGAAATAATCAACAACTAGATCCTTTTTATTACAGCAACCACATACGATATTTTTTGCACCTTGAAATATCTACAATTTACAATTTCTGTCTTTAAAAAAAAACAACAAAAAAAAAACAGATGTAGCTAAGTCATCTTTAAAAAATGGAATTTCTTACTTGTTTTTGAACTCTGAGATTTTTATAGATTGTTTGAACAAGTAACAGTAAAATTAAAAATCTTGAATCGTCAGAATTTGTAAATTGTGTTGAATAGGATTAGCGCTTAAATTTTAAATAAAAAATATTATATTGATTATTTTACATAATACTTGATACGTTGAATATTGAAAGACTTTCCTGTTGTCTTTATTTCTATTCAATAACTTTTGTTTGGCTCTTTCAATAAGTTTTCTTCGGAAAATAAAACAAATCTTCCAGATGACATTGCGTTGTTGTTAGGACTAAAGGTCTATTCTTTCATTATTTGCTTATGTATTCCTTCTGAAGAATAAGCTGTGTAGTGATTGCTTTGAGAGTAATATTTCAGGATTTGGTTGTATTTGTTTATTTTCGAGCTCGTATAGCAAGATGGATATTTCACAGTGACGATCAATCTTACTATACATCGAAACCGAATTTTACTTTGTAGTTTACACAATCAAAGCCAGATTTACTCACATTGGTTCTCTGCAATGCGAAATTCTGTTGAACATTACCTTCTCCTTTTAGACGTTTGAGACACGAGTCTTGTAGGCCGTTCTACGATATCGATTACAAATCACTTATCTACTATTCGTGACTTCCCTTGACATTTCTGTGTTTGTAGGAATACAGTTTCTTAGTTATCATCTATTTCAACTCCTACTAATAGGATATTTTGATTCTTGACGCAGTCTTACTACTTTGGTAGGAAATCCCTCTTATTCCATAACTTTCTGAAATCTTAGCAGAGAGCACACTGAGCTCTCTCTGTGATCTAACATTTCTGGTTTAACTAGCATTGAGAATCTAATGGAAGTTTATTGGAAGAGAAATTAATGGAAGGAGAAGCTCTTATTAAGATAATAATTCTTGAGTTGAAGGAACAAACTTTCAGTTAGTCTTTTATGTACCGTACATTGTTTTTGTATATGATCCTCAATTCGATTATTAGTAATACTAAGCTTAACAGTTGAACATTCAATTGAGTCTTTTTAGAATTTTGTTTTATCATTTTAATTATAACCCTTTACTGATTTCAAGTCATTCTTTTCTTCCTTTCTCACAGTTAAAAAACAAAGTGAATTCTTATGATCTGAAATATGTTCTGTCGTTACATTTAAGAAAGCAGTATCTTTGCTGCGATTTTTGATAAAATGTCACTTTTCGAAATCCTTTATCGTAATATTAAACTGAATAAGTTTTTCTAGACTTTGATCATTGCGACTTGTATCATTTGCCATCTCCATCAGGAAACTTAAATCTATATCTTAGTAATTAAAATGAAGACAGTTAGTTAGTTAGTTAAAACTTACTGTTAAGTTAGTTTACCTCTGCTATGATGATTAGCATGGTCATTGGCGTTATAAAGAATTATCTTATATTTGAAATTTTAAGCAAGTTGTGGTCTGTAGAAATATATAGTTTCTTTACACAAACGATCCATATTTCTTCCTTAAATCTTCTCTTTTATATATATATTATTAAATATCATCCACACTATCAGAAATAAATGTCATAATACCACATTTATTACCAGAAAAAACGAATTTTCAAGGAGATATGCAACGTCTCCTTGAAAATTCGTTTTTTCTAGTAAAAAAAGTGATATTACGACATTTATTTCTGATAGTGTGGATGATGTTTAATAATATATAGTTTCTTTATTCTGAAATAAAGGTTCTAACTTTAGATTTAAGTTTACTTTTTTTATTCAAATGTTCTATTACTATATTTATTTTTACATGATGTAAATTAGCTCAATGATTTTCTAGGGTTGGTCCTAACAATTATCCAACTAGCTATCCAACGTTTGGTGCTGCCTGCACAGAAGTGGAAGTAGACATTTTGACAGGACATATTCAAATCAACCGAGCAGATATCTTGTTTGATGCTGGAGAAAGGTGAATTTCTGTCTTTTTGCTAATTAACTGCTAATTTGACTTTTAAAAAGGAATTTTTTAAAAAAGAAAGTTAAGAAATGGAGAAAACAGATTTTAAAAAAATGTGATGAATTGGGTACAGAAGTCAGCGGGGAAAAAAAAAAGATTGAGGGCGGCGTGCACCAATGTTCCATCAAATCAGTCGTCAACTGATGAGCCGTTAATCTTAACCAGTCTTCAAACAAAAATGTGTTCACCAAACACTATTTGACAAAACTTCACTGATAAGTCCTTGATAGCTTACCGTGTTTCTAAAACTGGCTGTAATTGGTTAATAATATTTAACGTCATTTCAAAATGGCAGCTTCTATGAAGAAGAAAAAAAAAACACGTGGGTCGAATTTTTTTTTTTTTTTTTTTTTTTTTTTGAAGAAAAGAATTGTCAAGGCAAGAACTTCAAAGGAAATAAATGTATTTAACATTATTTTCGGAACGTTTCATAGAAAAAGTACATCTACTAATCATCGTCAAAATCACAAGAGTTGGTTTCAATCGGAGCCGGTGTTAGCCATCTTGAAACAAGTGAACGTCGCGGTGGCTGATGGAAGTTGACGAGCGATTTTTAGTTTATATTACATAGCTGTCAGATGTAAATTATTACGTTAACTAAATTACATCTGGCATTGAACTAAAGTTGCCGTACTGTACTACAGTTTCAGTGCTATTTGTTTACATGGGCTTAATCATAATATAACAATTGGACGTCATTGTTCATCCCATAAGAAGATAAAAAAAAAGTTAAAAAAATACCAAAAAATACAAACAAAATATATATCCAAAACTTGTTATTTAAAAAAATTAAAATGCTGTTTAGAAGACTGAAAACCATTGCTGTAATACAGTCTTTTTTTTAACTTTTATTTGTGTTTATTCTTACTTGGTTTGTGTTGTAAAAATATTGTTGAATTTAAATTAGTGCAAAACCGTATAACAAACTTTTTTTTTATTATAGTATGAGCCCCGGAATAGATATTGGACAAGTGGAAGGCTGTTACGTCATGGGTTTAGGATTTTACTTAACTGAAGAAATCAGATACGATCCAGTTACAGGAGAAAATGTGGTGTTTAGTACAGGAGTAAGTAACATCTTAAAGATTGTAAAATTTAAAAATTTACTTCCTGCAGCTTTTATATATTTTTAATGTTTAAAGTATATCTTTGTTTCATATAGGAATACTTTCCACCCACGAGCAAAGATATCCCTGTTGATTTTCGAGTAACCTTGTTAAAAGATGCTCCAAATCCATCAGGAGTCTTAAGTTCAAAAAGTAAGTCTACTGTTTTAATCTACTGTTTTACTGTTTTTAAGTCTACAGTTTATGCTTGTATTATTGAGAAAGTTACTTAATTTACACTGACTGCCTTTGAGCTACACTGAAGGTTATTTGTATATCCTTAGCAACTGGTGAACCTCCCTTGCTGATGAGCACTTCTGCATTTCTAGCAGTCAAATCTGCCATTTCTGCTGCCAAAGAAGAACAAGGAGATACAGAATGGTTCCAATTAGGTATGTCTTGAATTTCCCATCTTAACATTTATTTGTAACGTAAGTCAGGAATGTAAATCGTAGAAGATTTTAGCCTGTGATTCTAAATTTTCACTAATTAAACCAAATCTTTTGCTTTTTATTTAAAACTATGTAAAGAAATTCCAAAGAAATAATGTTTTAGAAGTTTCTTATTAAAGTATATATTTAAAACTTTATATTTCTTTAAGATCGTCAAGGTTGGAAATGCAAGTGAGTTCCAAACCACGCCACAGCAACAAGCTCAAAAATCTGAAAATTTGCTTTTCACAACAATTGAGACAAATTGAGAGGAATCTGTATTTGAAAAAAAGTATCCATAAAGGCCGCTTTAGACATGCCATTTGAGTATGCTAAGTCGATGGCAATGTCAGGGTAGATTATCAGTGAATAAAAAGCTTTAAAGCTCCTGTCTTACATGTTCCATATCGCCTTCCATCACACGGAAAATTTACACTTCTCAATTGTCATCATACCTACATTTTATTTACGAAAAAAATAGCATTGATTTATGTAAACATCATTTATTCAATGCATCGATTAGGTGAAAGAATGTTTTTAATTAATTAAAATAGAAGTATTCATTTTTTTCATCTTTTTGTATTTCTTTGTTTTCAGTTTCGATATTTCTCATTAAATCTCGACCAACCACGATATGTTTTCGAGATTCCAATCGCTCGTCAATTCAAATATTCAGGCCAAAATTCTGTAATGATTTTGGTTAATAATATAGCATTTTCCGGAAGCATCCACGAAAACATAAGGAAAAGATGCATATCATTTTTGTAATTGGTAATTTCGAATAAATAGATACAAATCGATTGGACTTGAAGTTCTACAATTCGCCACCAGGAGCGCTAGTGTAAGATGGCTCCTTAGGAATGGGATGTCATCTTTTTGAAATAAGAACACGTTCTAAAAAGAGCAATGTGCTTTCCATCCCGCCAAGGCGCGATGATGGCGTGCAGATTGCCTGTGAAATGGTACATGTAAAGCGGCCTTTAGGGAAAAAAAAAAGCAAAACATGAATAACGTTAGTTTTTTTTTAGAGTGATTCATTTTAAGATGATTTTATTTCACGATGGTTTCTTTAGGAATTTAACACTATTTAAAAATCAACTTTACTATATATATTCTTTAACATATTTTTAACTGTTCTTTTGTTTAATATTAATATTTAGTCTTCGTTCTGTTTCATTTAGATGCACCAGCAACGCCTGAACATATCCTACTAGCTTGTAATTTGGATAAAAAATACTTCACCTTAAAAGAGCTCAGATGAAAAACAATCCATGCATCTTATAATGACTTTGTTATTATTTTTAATAGGTTTATTGAAAGTTTACTTTTACGCTTTGTATGATAGCGAATAAGATGTAAATTTATATATTATATTTGTTGATTTATATCGTAATGATTTCTTATACTATTTTAGAAGAAATATTGAGTAAAATAATAAGTAGAAATTAATTTTAATTTTTATTTTAAGAATAAAATAATTTTGTAAGTAGTTTTAGCATTTCAATAAATTCTTTGTTGAATTATGTATCTTGAGATGAATATTTTTTTACTATAAATTTTCCTACAGTTATGGAAAAAAATAATTAAAAAATTTAATCTAATATCGAGAGCTATACTTTCTAATATTACTTATTATTATTGGGCGGAACATTGTTTGGTTAATAATCATAACCCAGACCCGGAAGTTAAATACCTTTTCCAAGAAACAGACACTATCTCAAGATTCATTCTGGAGGCGTGTGTCATTGACAACTACGACTGTATTGATAAATAAAAAGGAATTGAAATTAATAAATTCGTTATTGAAAATTTCAAAAAATATTGTAAAACTGCATAATCATTTATTTATTTGTATTTTAATTATTATCAGGATAATTGTTAATTTGATATCACTATTAACCTTACTCTTTTGTTGTAATTGTATAGACTTATTCTTTGTTGTAATTGTATAGATCTTATTCTTTGTAATAATTTGATGCACTAAGCACTAAGAACCTTATTCTTTTGTTGTGTAAGATTTACTCTTTGTTGTAACTGCTTTTGTTTTAATTTCGAAATGTAGCCTGAAGAAGCAGGGAAGGAGTTATACCCTGCGAAATATCGCTGATAAATATGGAGTTTTTTAATAATAAACAAGTTTTATAATAAAGAGTAGTGAATTACTTATTATTATTATTATTATTATTATTTGGAAAAAATTCTAAAACTAGATTAAAATATATCTATTCAGTAGCAAGCAAAGTAATACAAAAGTACTTGTAAGTATTAAGAAAAAAATTGAATAATATGATAATTTTCAGGATTAAAGTTATGAAAATTTGCTTCTAAGTAACTATAATACAGTTTATATTATACATACTGAAATTTATGTGAACTAAAGATTCAAGGACAATTTTGATTTTTAAATAAATGAAGATTTTTCGAGTCGTTGAGTGGAGGCGGGGGTTCACGTGACTCTATTCCTGATCTACAATTCTACGAAAAAGAAATTAGTAAATACCTACTATTTTTAACAAAGGAATTAATTAATTTTGAATATTAGTACTAGACATTTTAGTAGTTATATTGAAGATTACAAACTAATCTATACGTAACCTGAAAGCCCCTAAGCGAATTTAAAAGTCCAGCTGTTCATTGCAGTGACATTGAATCAACAATAAACTTCAAACTATTAGATCAAGGTAAGAATGAATTAATTTGTTTGCCTATTAAGTAATTGTTGAACTATGGCTTAAGTGCAGTGTGTGTCAAGATTAAGTGGATAAATGAGGCGTTTTTAAGTTTGGACCAACGTGTGGTGTGAAAGACAATTTTGGTCTACCTTTTGGTAAAATGGACTAAGCTCTGTCACTAATATCCCCCAAATAACAAAAAAATATGAGTGCAGTCCAGATTTTTGTACAAGTGTTTACCTTTAGTGTTCAATATCAAAGTTATTCAGAAGGGTTAATCCACTCTGGTTCTTAAGGCCTCAAATAAGAAGTATTATGTTACTTTACGAACAAAGAGTTTAATTATGCATATTCATACTATGACAATAGTCCAGGCAAATGTGACAAAAAAATGAATTAGAAAACATGGAATTATTTATTTTTTATGCGACAGAATGAATAAGATATTTAATAAAAATTAATGAATTTACTGATCTAGGAAAAATGATCACCGTTATTTACACTGAATATAAATGAAAGATTCTGTGATCTTTTAATCTCGGTTATAAGAAGATATTGAAAGTAACTGGAAAATAATAATTAAAAAAAAGCTATCTTTTATAAAATAACATACACAACTTTCTTGTCTATAAATTTTATTCTTGGCTATATGATATTTGAAATATTTTGTGACACAGAATAATCTGGAATCATTTGAGGGATTTCAATGATATTTTGATAAACTAGGTTGACTGAGACGAATGTTGTTAAAAAAAGATAATTAAAAATTAACCAGGTGCTTCAGGTAGAATTGCCTAGAAAGCTTGGGACTGCACAGCAACAATGGTTAGCTTCTCTTCAATTTGACAGCAAGATGGCGGTCCTGGTTAATGACATTTTTTTTCTTTTTCAAAACAGCGTTTTTATCTGGATGACACAGGTATCAAAATATAGGAGTTTTTAAAACTTCAAACTAGCTATATTTAATTTTTATTGTACATTGCATATATATTTATTGTATATATCTTTAGAGTGTAGTAAGATATGATTAATAATTAATATCATTGTTTTGATACCTGTGTAATAGAGTTACCGTAGAAATGAAGTAACTTTCGGCCCTTTTCTAATCATATTCTTAATAGGCAAAAAACGGATGTACGTTTGTTTGTCATCAAAATGGAGAGAGTGAAGAGAGTCGGAGAGAGAATATTTTAAAGTGTATTTTTAAGTTTAGTGTATTTTTAGTTTTAAAAATACACTAACAAATGTCTTTTTGAAAAGAAAAATTAATTGATTTAATGTTGGGGCTTTGTTCAATACTTACTTAAAGATTATTTTTTTTTGTATAACATTTTAATTATTTTAAATCAATCCAAAAATTTTAATTCAAAACAAGTAAAAAAAAAAAGAATACTTAAGTATAAACAAATGATAAACTTTTGCATCTATTCATTTAGTGAATAATAATAAAAAAAAAAAACTAGAAATAATTCCTACGTCCCTTTTGTGCATTATGTGGCACTCTCTTTTAGGCTCAATTTGGAGGAGCCTATTATTTTAGGGCAGGAGGTTAACTTTTTTCGCCGAAAGTGCCAGGAAAGCATGTTGATATTAAAAAATCAAGAATCGTATAACGATGGTCTTTCGGTCAGCGTTGTGGCGCTATATAATTGCCATAGCACAAGTTCAGCAAATAATGTAGGAAGAATTCCAGTATTGGTTAAGGTAAATGTTTATAAGTCAATATCTCCGAAACAAATCTCCAAGGAAAACTTTATGAACGATTACAATTGAATAATAATTAGGGCAAGGCATTTGATGATTTTGCATCTTTTGAAACATGGCTCGCATATATGAAAATGTATAACATTAAATAATGGGTTAAATAAAAGCAATTTGTTAGGGCATTTTTTCGCATTTTTCGGCATTTTTTAGGGATAGGTCATTTTTTGGCAATTTTTAGATCATTTTGAGCATTTTTAGTAGTTTTTTGGAAGGCAATGTCATTTTTTTTTCTACTTTGAGATTTTATTTATTATTCAGTATCTTTGCTTGTCCTCAATCAAGCCAACAAATTTTTCCAGAAAACAAATAGACCTTTTTTTTTTTGGTTGTCTAAGTTAAAAAAGGTTAAAAAAAGGTTGAATGTAATAAATTCAAATGTTTTATTAGTGATTTTTTTTTTATTTTTCTGTAATTTTTTTACTATTTTAAGGTCTTAATTGCATTTTTTATTTGTCATTTATTAGTAAATTATAGGTCATTAAATGCCTTGCCCTAATAATAATAATGTTTATAAATAAAATACATCACCAACTTTCAAAAATACATTAAAATATATTTAATGAAAACCGAATTTTCGGAAAAACATTTCTTTTTTCCTTTTTCAAGCTTTATTACACATAAACAATTCAAACTCGAGGTATTACATACCAAATCCACTTTCTAGACATAGTTGTAATCAACAATATTTATCCATTGTTACCTTACATTCTTTGATCACTATCTTTACAAAAAATTTCTACATTTGTTTGAATTCTTCAATTTTTGCTATTTTTTTCTTATTTATACAATCTTTGACCATGTCTTTAGCTAAGTTTATTAGCACATTTTCTACTTCTAATCCGTCATAAACAAGGAAAAAAGAAATGTTTTTCCGAAAATTCAATTTTCATTAAATATATTTTAATGTATTTTTGAAAATTGGTGATGTATTTTATTTATTAATTATGCAAGTAAATAGGAAGGAATTAAGGAAGAAGTGTGGATTTATAACTTATAATAATGTTTATACACAAAACATCGTGTATAAAGAGATTTTTGATTTTAAATAATTCGTCAATGTAGATGTTGAAATATAGTATTAAAAGTTTTCAGTTCTTTTTATTCATCAATCAACTATCAAGAAATGTTCAACAAGGAAAAGCACGAAATTATAACCATCATGCTGAAAATGTGACGGAGACATGAGAATGATAGCTTATATTGAAGGTCTCGGTAATAAATGACAAAATCTGTAAGTAGAATTTGTATTGAATGTACAAATATCTGCTACAAATAGATCAAATGCAGCAGGGTTTATACATTTTATTCCTTTTAAAAAATGAGCTTAGAACATCTTTTTCAATCTTGTGTTTTTGAAAAATTGCACGGTATTTCAAAAATGTGGAATTTGTTTTACTTCCGTGAATATTTCACGGAATGCAACTAGTCTTCATTAAACAGATACAGAAATGTTCATTATGTTTAAAATTTGTTTAAGTTGTTTATAATATTTTTAGGATCAGTTTCGTTAACGTAAGCATACCTCGAGGATTGATTTTATCCACCTGAAACAGGAAATTACCGAATTTTGTGTTCTAATTTTTTATAACTGCAATATATTAAAACTATACACACAATAAAAAAAAAGATAACCTATAAATTTATTGTTTTATTGAATTAAAAATTATTTTTACCTTCACTCTGTTTTTTTATATAAAATATATATTTCGTAAATTTAAAACAAGTCACACAACTTTTATATAACGATATATAGACAATTTTTATACAGCAGAGATGCAAAATATTTTATTGTTTTTGTTTTTTTTTTTACTTCAAAATTAAGTAGTTTTACATAAAAGGTTATGAAATTGACAAGGAAATATATTGTTTTATTTATAATTACAGTTGTCTAGTTATTTCGTACAAACTACTTAAAAAATATTTGTTAGAACTGAATATTTTATGTCACTGAATATTAAAAAAATATATATGTAATTGAATATTACGTGATGCTGATAAGTGGTTTTTATTAATTTGAAGAAATCTAAAAACAAATTGGTACTTCAAATTCAATTGATACAGTCAACATCACTGTATTTTTATAGAGTACAAGTGTTTAGATAATAAAAACCCTGGGTTTCTCACTTAGTTCACTCTAAGTCGAAGGGTGAAGTAGTCAGTAACAGAAGTTGGAGTTTTCAGAATGAAAATTCAAGATTTTTTTGGATAGTAAAACTCAAAATTGTTCGCGGGCTAGATGCCCAATTTAAGTTTACTTGAGGACCAAAAATCTAGAAAAGATTGTCAAGGTTGTTTACTTTATTAATACAGAAGTAGTATTTATATGTATCTTTATTAATACAGAAGTAGTATTTAAATGTGTCTTTATTAATACAGAAGTAGTATTTATATGTAACCTTCATACATTCATAGGAAATATGTCGTCTAAGAAAGAATGCCAAACTCCAAACCTATAGTAGTTTTCAAAAAAGAAGGGTTTGCCATATAATGGTCATTACGTAGCGATCGATTTTGTCTGGAACAAACGTCACCAGTCATGACGTAATCAACTTGAACTCCGAGCAGTCAGTACAAGATGGCGTCGTTTTGTGATCGCATAAAAAAATAAAAAAAATGATAATTAATAAAAACATTTTCAATATAATAATCTTAAAAACGTATAAAATTATTAAAATAATAATAACAATACTATAAAAATATATTCATAACTGTAGAAAATACAGAAACCAGAATGTTTTCCTAATGTTTTTACGATTCAGTTACGAAGTTTGGCAATATATGGCGCTGTTATTTCCTGGAAACAGCAATCCATAAGTAAATTACGTCATCAAAGGCTCTTCTTTCATGAACTGAACTGGAATTCATTAACTGCTGTTTTCCATGACTTAAGCCAAACGTAACAGCTGTCCAGAGATTGGTCGAAGTTTTTTATGATCATTTTGAAGTTTAATTTTTTTTAAAACTGACATTTATTTTAATTATGTTACTTTAATTACATGTAAAGTTTATATGTCATTCTTCTTTGATGAAAATGAGGTGGAAATGGTAGCATGAAGAAATTGTGTTACAATGGATACGTATTTTATGAGTATATTTAAAAGATGTTTATGGTGTTCAATATTTCTGGACTTAAAATTTCTTCTTTGCTGAGAGTTAAAGTTGAGTAGATTGTCCTTTCTCTTTCAAAGTAAAGCTTTTGGAATCCAACTTGCAAGCTAACAATATATGTTCAGGTGTTGCAGGAGCATCTTAAACGAATAAAAAAAATTGATTGTACAATAATATTTTAGATAAATATCATAATCTTAAACATAAAATGTATCTGAGTTCAAATTTCACCAATGCAATAAAAAATATGATGATTTCATATCTAAATATACAAAGCAAATAAAAGTCTTAAATATAAAACACATAAGTTTACCATCTTTCACTTTTGAAACTATATTTAAAAATTTCAAAAAATACTTTTTTTTTTCCAAACAAATTAAGTAATTTTAGGATAAACAAAGACTAATATTTAAATGAATGGATTTTGAAAAGTGTAAAGTTATAATACTGATAACGTTAAGAATTATCTCTATTAGTTTTTAGTTCTAATTTGATATTAACTTACTTAGTCTAAACCAGTTCTTATCTCCTTGTTCTTCTCTGGCAGCAGCAATAGCTGATTTTACTGCGAGGAAAGCTGATGCACTAAGCAGCAATGGAGGTTCCCCAGTTGCTGTATAAAATGTACAAATATGCGTAAGTATACGTAATACGTGTATGTATTTCATACTATACAACAAAGTAGGAAATACATGAACAAATAAATTAAAACTTGCTTAAAAACATTGTAATAACCATTTGCACTATAATTACCATATTTAATACACAGTAAAAAAATTAAAAACTTAAATCACCTTTGGAACTTAACACTCCTGTTGGATTGGGGGCATCTTTCAAAAGGGTAACACGGAAATCAACAGGGATATCCTTTGAAGTGGGTGGGAAATATTCCTACATAATTAAAACAAAAAAAATGCTGTTCATAATAACAGTATAAATTAAGAAATTTAATTTATTATAGATTACGCAATCCTTTTCTAGAATCCTAAAAAGTTCTTACCCCTGTACTAAAGACCAAATTGGCACCAGACACAGGATCAAATCTCAATTCTTCTGTTAAATAATATCCTAAACCCATAACGTAACATCCTTCTACTTGTCCAATGTCGATTAAGGGGCTCAAACTATAATAATTCAGAGAAAAGCATTAATAAGAGTAACAAGTAGCAACACTACCTCAATCAGAACAAATTCATTGGTTTAGGGAATAGATGTTTTGTCTTAATCAATTCTCATCAATTTGTTATCCTTTATTCAACAGCTAGCATATCTCTCTGATTTTATACAAATATGTAATCTCCGCCTGCTTTTTTGAAGTAGTTGATTTTTCTTTGTATTCTTTTTATTTTAATTTCAGTTATTCAGCTTTTTGAAAAAGTAATAATGTCTCATTTTCCGTTGGTGTTTTTGTTACAAAGAACTGTATTGAGTCTGTGATTATATAAGAAGAGTTATTATAAGGTACCTCAGCCATATAACGCCATGTAGGGTAAAGTGACCAAACCCTGGCACCTGACCAAATACTGGCACTCTTCGTAATAACTGGTTCAGCTGCAATACTATTGGCTGAATTATTCTTTTACAGCGCTCACGAAATGCTGATATGTTTCGGTTTCATAGTTAGCTAACTTTTTTTTTTCTTAAGAGAAAGCGTTTGATAGGCAATAACGCTAATTAGGTGGTGCTGCATTACCGTTCATACTGTGTTTCAAGTTTTAGTTCGGCGGGACTTACAAGCTGACTCTGAAGACTTTCAAAATTGACAAATGGCAAGTACTGAGAAGCAAAAAGAAAGAATCGGCAGTGCGAGTAAGTAATTCATGGTTTAAAGTTTACGATTTCAAGCTGTGTTTTGTATAGTTTATTTTTATTTATGAGAGAAAATAAAAAACTTTGTGAGATGCTTAATTCTGGCACTTGTCGACCTAAAACTGGCATCTCGTGTCTTATTACTGGCACCCTCTATGAACCAAATACTGGCAGTGCCAGAATAAAGACATGTCAGCTAATTGTGATTATTCTAGGTTCTCTTAAAACATTTGTGTAGCCTACAGCAAATTAAATTTGCATAAGATTGT
The DNA here is from genome assembly GCA_023159025.1 of Thereuonema tuberculata. Lineage (NCBI taxonomy): Eukaryota > Metazoa > Arthropoda > Chilopoda > Scutigeromorpha > Scutigeridae > Thereuonema > Thereuonema tuberculata. Next base: position 46,621,838 of record JAFIDM010001028.1, read on the forward strand.
CCTACACTTAACAGTCAACTGTTAGGCCTATGCATTTTTTAATATTTTTTTTTTAGTTAATTTCTTTGAACCTTAAATTAAGCAAAACAACTTAATGTGCTAATTTTCCTGAACCGCCTAAATTTAGAATATTATTTTGGAAAATTTACAAATGTCGATAGGCTATTCGGTAGTCTACATTTTAAATGTAAACAAATCTCGATGCGAACCAATTTCCATAGTCTTTTGGTCTTAATTGCCAGCATGCACGAGAATTGAACAACCGTCTTTCAGATTAGAAGTCTGCCGCTCTAGCCGCTCGACCACAGTAACCTGGTCGTTCGACCATAGTAACCTGCAACTCGAAAAATTACATCGAAGTCGCTGGGAATTACCCAATCACAGGGCAGCGTTGGAACACGTCAGTTGTAAAACCCCGCCCATGAAAAAAATGGCGTCGAAAACGATATATCTCGATTCGTTTTGAAGACAGGCTCATACTCAATTAATATCAGAGTATTGCGAGTTTCTTTCATGCAGAAATAAAGTTTATACTGAAATGCATTAATTGTATGCGGCAGAATTTATCAGAGAGGTTTCAAAACCTCGATTTTTTCGGATTTTCCACATCGGGTTTGGCAAACGCAAAGCTGGTGACGCGGTAATGCAAAAGGTTTGACGTGATTGTTTCCAGGGGAGCATGGTTTGTTATTGGCTGTTGGTCATTCGTTACTTTCCATTCGAAATAATAACATGAAATTCAATTCCATAGCGGCTAATAATTAAAAAAAATTTTTTTATCTTATGTTGCAAATCAATCACTTTTATATTATGTTTGAAACAGTCCACAGACCCCCAAAAAAAAAAGAAATAGGAAAGAAAGCATGTAGTTTGTCAAAGAAACCCACAACAAATAAAAGCACAAAGTGACCGTGCAGTCTTAAACATGACTTGTAAATCCCTCAGTTCGTTTGACTTTTTAAAATAACATTTATATTTAGCCTGTTATAGCTCATATTATATGTCAAATTGTAAAGATTTATTCCTAAAGTATTTATGTTCATTTGGTTTTAGACCAAAAGAAAAAAAAAATTCTGGAGATCTTTTTGACAAGTGTTTTAAAATTAATTCTGAAACATAAATTAGGCCTCTATAAAATAAATATGAAAAAAGTGGGATATAATCAAACTAGGAATTATCCATTGCTCATATTTAAGATGAAGTGTAGGTTATTAAAGGCTTGTATAACAAAGTTGACCAATTACTGGCAGGGGCCAGAATAAAGACAATGCTGTGCCAGTATTAAGACTAAAAGTGCCAGTGTTTGGTCAACTTAAAATTTTTTTGATTTTTGGTTATAATTAATTCTAAACTGTATTAATTATTTCAAATTCTTACAAGTTCAATAGATCTAACCCAGATATAGTGGATTAAAGCAAATAACCCTCAAAGTTCACTTCATAACATAAGCTAACAGTAAAAATTGAAAAGTTGGTGCCAGTAATTGGTCACTTTACCCTATACCTTTAACGCAGCCTATCTAATTCTTCATAAATATAAGAGATGGCGGTACTGCACTAAAGAAGTTTGCATTGACATGCCATCTAGTGTTGAAGTGAGTTACTAGCAGACCGCCAATATTTTCGAGTGAAATTATATTTCCACCTTTTCGTGTCGAAGACTGGTTCTGAAAGGCTGCTACTATATCAACGTAAGATAAAATATAGATTTTTTAATGTTCAGCGAAGATTAACTATATAAAACTATATATTTTCTTGATTCTTGAAGATTCTTCTTTGTAGATAAGTTAACTGTTATTTTTAAAATTCGGAAATTGTAGACAAACAAGTGTATCATGTGATCCATGTGCTCAGTAGCGCTTTAACGCCATGGTGGTGTTAATGGTCTACATATACGATTTTAGGTTACGTACGACATTTATAAATAACTAATGTTTCATGAAAATATAGATTTTTATCTTATTTATTATTTTGCTTTTATAACCGGAAAATGCCGAAATTAATTAATTTTCACATTTCCTCTTTTGTTTGAGCTACAGATTAGAAAGACTGCGTTAATTTCAAGTGATTTTTTTTATTATTTTTTACAGAAAGTCAAATTTAGTTGCTTTTTACTGTAATTTTGTGTACAAATAATGGTTACAATGATGGAATAATTCTTAATTTTAAATAAGTTAAGTTACTAGAAAGTAGGTGTAACTTAGAGAGACTACAAATTTGATAAATAGTGTTACAAAACCCTCTTATTACTAAAATTCTAAAATATTTTTGTGAATTTTTAAAAAATTCTAAAAATCGTTTCGGATAAACGCGATTTGGATAAGCGAGTTTTTAGTGTATAGCTGTTAGATGTAATTTCTTACGTTAACTGAATTACATCTGACATTGAACTAAAGTTGCTGTACGGTACAACAGTTCCAGTGCTATTTGTTTACATGGGCTTAGTCAAAATATAACAATTTGACATCATGTGTATCCCCCCCAAAAAAATAGTTAAAATTGAATTCTTAATACACATAAGCTTAATTAAAAGATGATACCTATCTCCAGCATCAAATATCAGATCTGCACGATTCAATTGTATGTGTCCTGTTAAAACGTCAACTTCAGCGTCTGTACAAGCAGCGCCATAAGCAGTATATCCTCCAGGATAATTAGCAGGTCCAACACTGAATAAAAAAATTAAGCAATATTTATAAATTGAAAGTATAAATCTTTCCTAAAATCTTGCTCAATGCTATAGAATATAGTACATATCTGAAAGCATTCGTATTGAAGTTATAGTAAACAAGAAAATATTACAAACTATTATCGTATGGTTTCTATTCAAAATATAGGCCTACATTAAATCTGAAAAAGTATCAGATATATTAGAAATTTATCTTTTGTTAGTTCTTAGATATTTCTTAAATTAATCTAACAGGGTAGTGTTAATACAGAAGTATTAACACCACTGATGGTTTTTTTTTATATATATACAACTTATAGTTTACTGTAAATTACAATAACTAACGAACTATTGGTTGGTTTAAACATACTAGGCTTGCGCAGTTAGATTAACTCCCGTCATTACGCATTTATCTATGATTTCTGCCCATTCAGCTTTTGGCATTCCTGCTTTAACTTTGTCGATTCTCTCTTTCAGCTCTTTACATGCAAGTCTGGTAGCCTATAGAAATTGAAAGAGTACAAAATTATGAGGATAAACAAAATTTTAAGGTAAGTGGATTTCAAGTATATAAGAGTAAACAAAATTAATCGGGAGCTCACATTCGACAGTCTATTCTTACCATTGCAATCGTAGCATCTTAGAATAATAGTAATCATGATTACCGAAGAGTGCATAAGTAACTTTAGGCAAATGATGAATTTTTATTTTACGCCCTCAAATTAAAGAGAATATAAGCGCATAAGAATAACTTTTTAATAAACGATTACTGAATATCGTGAAATAGATATATTAAATACTACTAGTGCATTTGGAATTGAATTTCAATTGAAAGGTAAATTACCTTTTTTTTAACTATTTCTGGCTTATTAGAACGAAATATCATTGAATCATAACATAATTTAGTAAAAATGTTCTATGCATTCATTTTGATTTTATCCTTTTCTGAATTCAATCTATGAATACATTTTCTAAATTAAAATTTCATAAGACAATATATTTATGTTGAAACTACATGTTTACGTATTTTTTTCGAATTACAACAAGATAAGGCCTAATACTTACATGACAAACCAATTCAGATGTAGTTGCTCCTCCAGTTGCCATTGAGTTTCCAATCACAGGGTTAGAAGCTAATTTGACGGATACCAAGTCAAGAGGAACTTCCAATGTATATGCACAAACTTGAGCTATCTGATGTTAACATTAAGATATTTTAAATCAGAGGAAATGCTGGTTATTAAGTCTAGTATTGCAAAACTTATATACATTAGAACATGACAATAAAAATTTAACGTGCCTGTTAACAAATATACAAGAAACCAATTAGGTACCAAAGGAAAAAAAGAGGTTTCGCCTCTGAGCTATCATCGGTGGGAGTCTGAGACGGCCGTTTCGTCCTCATCAGCCAGACATACCCCTCGATGAAAGCTCAGATCGCGAAACAATGTTAGGGATTCCACTCATGCACCTGCCAGTGAGATCCCAAAACACAATAAAACCACAACCAAAATTAATGAGTGGAATAGATAACCTGGTTTCACGATCTGAGCTTTCATCGAGGAGGTCGTCTGGCTGGTGAGTCCATAAGGAGGACGAAACGGCCATCTCAGATTCCCATCGATGATAGCTCAGAGGCGAAACCTCTTGTTTTCCTTTGGCGCCTAATTGGTTTCTTGTTTATAAATTTAACATATCATATTACAATTAATTAACATATTTTAACCAAATTGCAAGCATGAAATTCTTGAAATATGATTCGTATTTATTTATTTAAAAATTTTCTACTGAAATTGTTATTTTTTTTATTTAATAAGTAAAGAATGAAAAGGATGAAAACTAAACATTTCAGTAATAATATAGTAGAATAATATAGTAGAATAATATTGTATTTCATTTAATGTACACTTTTGAACATTAATTTACACTTGTCTGTTTCACAAATAATGTTGAAATAAGGTTTGGTACACAGAATAATTAGAAAAAAAAAATCATTAAAAAAATTAAGTTTCGAATTTTTTATGGCTTAAGTTTATTCCGAAGAAAGTTAGAAATTTAAAGATCTTACTTTCGTTTCAGTAGTGCTTGGCTGTTTTTTTTTTTTTTTGTAGTTTATAAAAATCGTAAGAAACTGATTCTGAAAGTTTATCTTAAAGATATGGAAACTTACAACAATATTAAAATAAGTCATCTATCTCTAATAGTTATTCTTTTTACTGAATACGTGTATTTTACATTTATATTGTAATGTAATTAAACTTCTGTAATGCTGCTTTAGTTAAATTATCATTAAAATTCTAATACAATCGACGTACAGCAATTGTCAGATTGCTGTGCGGGAATTTCTTACCTTGCTGTTGATTCCTTGTCCAATTTCTGCTCCTCCATGAGCGACAACAACAGAACCTCCCGCCGAATAGATGGTCACAAGGGAACTAAACACCATTCCAAATTCAGAGTAATGAACATCAAATTTAATAGGAATTACGGATATTCCTTTTTTCCTCCATTTATTTTCCTAAATAGAAAAAGATTACCACACATTAACAGCTAAAATTTATTAATTTGCAGAAAACGAAACGCGAATTTATGTCAATGGATGTCGAAGTTTTACTTAAAAACTTTAAAATTCTAAAAATAATATATTATTATCGTAGGTTTAAAAGTTAACACTCAAACACCGAAGAACAAAAAATGCATACCTTGTTGAATTTCTCGATTTCTGATTTTCTTGCTGTCACTTCAGCCGATTTGACCAACTTTTCAAATAAATCTCCAAATTTGTATATGAAAGTTTGTGTTTTTTGAGTTACCTCCTTGATAAAAAAACAAACAAAAGAAATTAACAACTAAATGATACATTTCATTCAAATTTCGATATATTAATACTCTTTTAATATATCCTGTTAAGTTAAAAGAATTAATTTCAGTTTTTTAAAAGTCAGAGAGTAGCTAGGGCAGGTAAGCGACTAAGGGATCTGCACTTGAAAGATAATGAGAACAGGAATACTATTGTTGTTTGATTGGAAGATTTAGCCCCACTTTGTTTTGATTGTGAAAATAACCAAACTTTGGTGTGATAATTCCTTAATCGCCTAGGGCGCCAGAAAATGTTGGTTCTTGATTAAAGCTATTCAAAATGTTATAGTTCATTGTTATAAATCTAGTATTGGAAACAGTCAAAACTGTATATTACTGTTTAGTGATTAAGGCATTTATCAACGTTTACGATTATACAGTAAATTAAGGTAAAAGTAATAAGATTACCATTGGCAGTGAGTATTTTACATCTTTTATAATATTCTTTCTTCGAATTTCTAATGGGTCGATCCCAAGTTTAGTGGCAATTTGATCCAGTATGGTTTCAATCACAAAAATGCCATTCAAAGTTCCTGAAAATTGTAATGTTTACGTTAAAATACATAGTTACAGTTTAGCTGTAATTGAGGTTATAGAAAACACGTTATATAAATTGTATAATTTTTATATTATTTCCATTTCAATTATTATAAAAATTATACATAAAATTTTTATTTTCTGATTTTTTTTATATTACTTTTATTTTCATTTCAATTATAAGTAATATAAAAAAATCATAATTAAACTTTAAATTAAATAAATGACATTTAGATAAGAAACAAAAATGGAGATAATAATATGATGATCGATGCTTTGGCATTGTATAAAAAATATAAATAAATAAATAAATAAATAAATAAATAAATAAATAAATAAATAAATAAATATTTAAAAAAATATTATTTAAGCGAGGCCAAATATTGTTAGTTCCATGGTTTTATAAGTAGTATTAAATGCTAACAGTATATGTATGTATAAAATGCTAACAGCAAATTATTAGAATTTTAAATTTGTTTAAAAGATAAAAACACAATTTCAATTTTCTTTGAGAGAACAGTATGAGAATAAAAATAATAATAAAAAGATATTAAGATATATTAAATAAAAAGACGTTCAGAACTGGCTTCTCAACGAAAAGGACACATAACACTAACGTTAACGCATTGTTATAATTGGGAAGGAGGGTCACGGGTCTTAGATTTGTGCTCTTATATGTATTATTACTGAATAATAATAAAAAGAAATTCATAGATGTTGTGATACGTTTGTAAAGATCTTACCTGGTGCCCGAACTGCATTATGATTACCAACATTTGTGATACAGACGTAAGGTGTATACAGAAGATTCGGAATCTTGTAAACTAAAAATAAAAGTACAGTGTAATTTTGTTCCCTTTGTTGAATTCAAGCTCCTGTAGGATTACAGGAAAACACTATATTAATCCTTAAAAAAATAACTAGCAGTAGAAGAAAACAAATATTTGCTATATCTTAAGAAACTTAAATCTTATAAAATTGAGATTATTAAGAATTATTGTTTCAAAGATCTTTTCCTTAGATATTAAATCTTCAATAATTACTCCATTTTAAATACATATAAAAAATATATAAAGAAATGATTTTTACAAAATGGTCATTGAGGACCTCAAAAACAAGGGATCTGAATGTAGAAGTCATGGTTTTTGAGATGCAGATTATTCTTCATTTAGCATTAGAATAAAACTTAAAAAGAATTGTAATGAGCAGCTTTACGAAGATATTTCCGTATATATTTATGTCAAACCTGTATTTCCTACTATCGTATAATTAAACTTCCTACTTCTTCTTTGAGAACTTCTTTATTAACAATAATTCCGATCTTCAGGTCATATTTTCGAAATCATCTTCTTACGTTTTCATTAAAAACAACATCTAACAAGTTTAAAATCAAACATAGATCTAACTTAACAACTTTATGCATTATTATGACAATGTATATGCTGATTTTGACAATGTTCACATATATAATCATTTTGACAACGTACACGTATATAACAATTTTGAAACAAACCTATTTAGAAATAATAATTTCTTTGTAATCTTAGCATAAATTTTCAGATTAATATGAAAATTTTTATATAAATGCATAAAATTGTTTAAATAGACTAATAATTTATCTTTACAGCTTTAATGTGTTTAATAATATATTTCGTTCACATTTTGTAAGGTACATCAACTGTAACAGAAATTTTTTTATGCTATTTCTTTATAAAACTACCGCCAGTTCTTGAGGAACGCGTTTATAATTATAAACAGTTAAACTTAAGGATTATATTTGACAGGATTTGCGAAGTCTCAGTTTCTTGTCTGTCCGTAGCTCTGTCGGTGCGCGCATCACGCCAAAACAGCTGGAGCAAATTTCTTAATACTTTATACGATTTTTATTTATAGATAGGGTGACCAGATTTTTACATTGGCAAAGCGGGACATCATTGACCGGGGGGGGGGGGGAGACCGGAAAGGAAAAAAAAAA
>JAFIDM010001028.1:46629975-46674845 GCA_023159025.1 Thereuonema tuberculata
AAAAAAAAAAAAAAAGGAATTCATTAACCACAAAAAAAATCGGGACATTTTTAAAACGCCGCGAGACGCGGGACAAATTGTTAAAAATCGGGACTGTCCCGCCAAAATCGGGACGTCTGGTCACCCTATTATAGACCAACTTAGAATATGAATAGATTATTTTCGTCTTAATCTCTCCTCTCAAACACTAAAACATTAAATTTTAATATCGTATCAAATTGCAAACAAAATAACAGTGCTCTATGAAACTGGAATGGAATATTTTCAACATTTTTGAAATTGATTTTACATAGGTATTGCAGCAACTAGATTTTAATATTAGTAGTATTAGTATGAGATTATTTGAGAATAAACGAACGGTTACCATTAGATGTAGTTCCTACAATTAGAGCAGCAATAGCTACACAGTGATTTGCATTACATCCTGAATCCACATAATACTCAACCTTCACTGCTTGTAAAGTGCCATCGTCATCAAATCCAACCTAAAATAAAGAAAACTCTTGAAATATCCAGATTTTTACTCAAATTTAGTACAATTACAGGAAAAGCAAAATGCTACCTTACTTCATACTTAGCCAGAATAGGATTCCTAAACCCAATCGTTCTCATACATGTATCCAGATCCATTTGGACATAAACAGGCCTAAATGATAATAAAAAGGACAGTATCAGAAACTGAAAACCACTTAAAATAGAAATATTGAAGTGTAAGTTTTCGATTAACAAATAATGTTAATATAAACATTTGCGTTATTTATTTTAACGTTAATAATAAGTAATGTAAATTATTTAATTTAATAATTAATAATAAATGAGGTAATGTATATTGTTGCAAGCGAGATATCTAATTTATGTCTTACTTATAAGTGATGTGAGCTGCTAGGGCTGAAGCACATGCTACGTAGGCGGATGGGGCCAGTTTTCCTCCAAATCCACCACCTACATATTGAGATGGAACCAAAATTCTGGGAAAAAAAGTAGAATTTAGTGGTTTTTATTGTGACAAGTATTTGAAAAAAAAAAGACCGTTTACACAAGCTAGCCAAAAATTTTTTTTGGGCAATCCACAATCATTTGTAGTTAAATATCGATTATATGCTATAATATTTTTACTGGATAATCCCCAAAGGATTCGCGAATGAAGAGGAAAAGAAAACTAGTTTAAATATAACAGATATATTTCGTTTCGCTAAAAACTTGCATGAATTCACTGAGTTGTGTGCTGCCGCAAATATAATAGTCCCATAGCAAAGCTTTTTCAAGAACTATTACCAGTGGATTTATTGCATTCTAAATGTTTGCCTGAATTTTTATCAACTGAAAAGAAACTGATTCACACTATTTCATTTTGCTTTTCATTTCATAAAGATATTGTGAATTTTTTTTCCGTCAATCAGAGGATAGGAAGTTTTCAAGTAAAAACATGTAAAAAGTTAGGAGGTGGAAGGATACGTGACGCCATTAAGGTCAATGTGCTGCAAAAGTAGGTGAAACAATCTACATGTATTCGTATATTATAACTTCAGTGTTTTATCAACTGTGTCTAAGTAAGACTAATTTCTCAATGAGATCTACAATCTATTAACTGTTTCCATAATGCAAACATGGAGAATTTTACGGATTTTATTTGATTTTTCATTTATTATTCATTTTTTTACGATTTTTTTTTCTTTTTGTGAGTTTTTGAAGCTTACAATTTTGAATATTAAGATATTAATAAAATGAGATCATAAGCTGCAGATAATAAATAAAATAGGAGTAAATAGAAGGGCCGAGCGCACCCTGACCCACCAGAAATCTCGAAAAGAACAGGCTTCTATTTTCTTTTTTTTGGTTGGATAACCAATTAAGGATTTTTTTTTTGGCTGTTTAGGCCGGATCCCTAACTTGTTCCACCTAACTTGTTAAATAAATACAGTAAAACCCGGTTATTACGCTCGTCAAGGGACCATGAACTATAAGCGTAATAAGCGGGATAGCGCTGTAGTCGGGAAATGATTTATGAGATGGGGAAACATTTAGACACCATTTTACAGGAAAGATACTTGATTCTGCAATAGATATACTGCAAATATGAGCTTATTTCCTATTATAAAAAAATCTGATTGTGGTTTGCCGTGTGTTTGCGCTACTATTATGAATTATGACATTTTCTATGCGGTTCAAGTAACTATTAACATCAATTGATACACCACTAGGAGCAACACTAATATATTTTCAGAGCAGTGCCCGCTATTTCACGCGCCTTTTCTTGAATGATTGGACCATTTAATGGCACTGATGCATCACGGGACTGATGAATCCATTCAATTAGAATTTCCTCGGCATCTTCATATTTTCCACACTTTACTTTTTTACGTTTGCAACCACCCTTCGCTGCATTGGTAATTGCATTCTTATTTTTTATTATTGTTCTCAGACTGGATGAGGGAATTCCTAGAGATTCTGCGAAATCCTTCTGACTTAGTGTAGAATTCTCGTCGTACTTACGGAGAATTTGCAATTTTTCACTTATAGAAAGGGATTTCCGCTTCGAAATTTTGCACTAACTTACTGTATCACAGACCCGCACTTCAAAGAGTTCAAAGATTCCCTCCTACCAGGGAAAGAAAAGAATCTTTACAGTTACATTTCTTTTCGATACAAAATTTCCGATATAAAAAACAGCGCTACAAGCGGGATTTGAAGCGTTATAAGAGGGTAAAAGTATACAGAGTTACATAGAAAATTCCAGGGACCGTATGAAAGGAGCGTAAAGAACGGGATAGTGCTATAAGCGGGAGCGTAATAACGGGGTTTTACTGTATATCATTACAGGATTTAAGGAAACGGTGAAATAAATATATATATATATATATATATATATATATATATATATATATATATAATATACCTCTTATATATATATATATTTAAAATGATGAAAACAAAAGTGTTTTTTTTTAAAGTTCTCAAATATAGCCAACACACAAGTCTAAAAATTAAGTTAAAAGTTAAAAACATAAATATTTACAATTAAAACAAACTAGTTTCGGCCCCGTTAACGGGTCATCATCAACGGGGCCGAAACTATTTTGTTTTAATTGTAAATATTTATGTTTTTTAACTTTTAACTTAATTTTTAGACTTGTGTGTTGGCTCTATTTAAGAACTTTAAAAATTTTTTAACACACGTAAAAAACTTTTGTAAACAAAAGTGTTTTAATCTTAAGATCTAAGTCTGACAAACTGGTACCTGATATTTAATAATGTAATTACATTAATAAATATGGGTCACTAATGTGGCCGTGGGCGAAGTTACTGCAAACGAGACTCGGGGTATTTCCCACATCATAAAAGAGAAATAGACGAAGCCTTTCGCGTCTTCAGGTCTGAAGACGATTCGTGAACAATAGGACGCGAAAGGTCTTGATTAACTTTTTCTATTAGGTTACAAAAATTTATATGTTTATGTGTGTTCAGAATTTGAATACAGGGTTTATTTCCTATTACTTACTGTGAGTAAGTATTTAATTTTGCTTTAAAATATTTAAATATTAAGTTTTGTTTGAATTTAGATGACTTGAAAATTCCATTGGAATGAATATGTTTGGGCTACCAGAAAAGAGTTTTTAAGGTTTTCATTACCTATTTCTATCTATATTGAGGACCTGTGAAATGGCTTGTTGCATAGCTGTCATCCACTGTGTCGATGAAGTCACTTGAATACCATCATCAGTGGGAATAGATAAAGCCACCTGAGGAAAACAAAAATAGTCCCACAATGATACGATTTTTTTATCTCAAACAATTTTCAGTGCTTTTCTAAAGTTGGAGTTTATTTTAATAATAGCATTAAATCAATATTTTAATAGACATATAAAACAAACCTATCCAAAAAAAGGGGATGACAAATATTTCGAATCAATAAATAAGTCCTTCATTGGGACAGACATTTGACTACAGATAAGATTCTACTGAATAAACCAAGGGGGTTGAAAAAAAAATTACAAACCTGTGTTTCCATGTAGAAATGATACTGATATCCACAAGAAACTTCACCTTCAATTTTGTTTTTCGCTTCTTTGAGGCCTTCTATACAGATTTAAAGAAAATATAGTATAGGAATTTAAAATATAATGCTTACAGAAAAGTATTTTAATTTATGAAAAATGGGTTAAATGTCCTAATAAACGGAACTCGCACAGTATAATTTACATGCGCTGAGAATAGGGTTGAAATACACTTACTTTCTACATCCCCTTCCTTCTTTATGATTGGAGGTAACACTGTGGCTTTTCCACTTTTAATAGAATCTTCAATTGTTAGAATAGGCTTCTCTACATCCATATATTCAACCTTGACTTTTTTAGCTGCCGCATAGGCCTTTTCTTCAGTCTCTGTTAGAATTTATATAACAAAGTTTTACTTGTCAAAAAAAAAAAAACAACAACTTAAAATTAAAAAAAAAATTGCTTTACTTTTTGGCATAGAATATCTAAGTAACCAAGTAAGATTTTTACCTGCGATTATTAGACCCAAAGGTTCACCTGCAAAACTCACTTTACCATTGGAAAATAGTTCTTGATCATCTGGTATCCAAGGGGATTTGGTGTAAATGTTATTCTGTCCTGGTATATCTTTGCTTGTAAGAAATTGTACCACTCCTGGCATTTTCTGTGAATTAAAAAATACATTTATATATTCAAAAAAACAGTTTGATTTGGATAGCTACTTATTGTACTCAACTTTTTTTTTTTATAGAACGTAATTACAGAATGCCTGTTATTTCACTGGATAACAAACTGCGATCTGTGAAAAATTGGAAGGAAACTAATAAATAGATATTTAAAGCATTTTAAATTGTAATTCCTAAACTATATATGAAACTCTATCTAAGATATACATAATTCTAACAGACATGTGTATATATATATATATATATATATATATATATATCGATATATATTTCCTTTTGTATGGATTTCTTTGTATGCATCTTTAATTTAATAAATTTATTAATTTTTATTTTAAATTTTAATTTTTTGTCGGCAATAAAAATTTTTCTTTGAAATAACATTACATATATTTATTGTTATTTTAACCTCATATAAATTCTTTCTTTATTATTGTGTTAATTTCAATGCCTTCAATCATAAGCACAACTAGGAAACTATTTACTACTTGTATATAAATAAATAAGAATAGAAGCAAAAGCATTTAAAGTACCAAGGCTTCATCTGCATTAATGTCTTTCACTTTAGCATTGGCAACTGTACTTAGTACAAATACTCCATATAATGTATCTTTTGGACGTGGGAGGTCAGTCGTGTATTTCAGTTCACCGGAGCACTGTGAATAGAAAAACAATGAGTTCATGAAATTTTTAATGATAAATGTCTATTTGAAATCTACACTTATTTACAAAACAAGATACCTGTGCTTTTGATTCGATTTTAGGGATAGGTTTGGTGAGGGGCCAATTTTTCTCATTGGTTGGATAATCCTGAGCTGATGTGGTTATTGGACGGGAAATATTTTCTCCTCCACTCACGAATCTCTTATCAACACTTTCTTTCAGAATCTTCAATACAGACTAATAAATAAATAAATAAATAAACAAATAAATAAATAAATAAACAAACAAACAAACAAACAAACAAACAAACAAACAAAATAAATAAATAAATAAATAAATAAATAAATAAATAAATAATTTATTAATATGAAACTATAAAAGTTTTTATTAACAATGAATATTGGATTTTTTTTTTTATTTTTATGCAGCTGGATTTTTTTAATTCAGCTAGATTGCTGCAATAATGCTTGAATTTATGCCAATCTTCGATAGAAATTAAAAAGGTGTTTTATTAAATAAAAAAGGTGTGACTGACATTTTAAAGTCGTATTAAATATTATAAATAATGTATTCATTTTAAAGTTATCTGCAACTTGATTTACTGCATATTGTAGTAATAATAATAAAAATAACAACAACAAAATAATAATAATATTATTATTACTATTATCCTTGACCCGCCATGTTGTCTTGCTGGGGAAACTCAAGGTTTGAAACTTTTACATAATAATAACAAATAATATTTTGTCTAGATTTTATTTTTTGTATTTTGCTAGATGAAATCTTGACAAACTAAAATATTATTATCGGTACCATGATACTGAATTATTACTATGTTTCAATAATTGCATTTAATTATTATCATTTGTCGTCATCATCAGTTTTGCATAGTACGTCATCACACGCTTAAACGGGAAGACGATTCATAACTAAAGAACTGTCGCCATATTGGACACGTTTGTTTTGTTTTTTTGAAGAAATGGAGTTAGACGATACATTAATACTAAAGCATGTGAAAAGGAATGGTGTTTGGCAAAAGATATTCTGACACGTAGTAGCTACCCTTGCAGGAGAAATTACTTTTGACCAGGCTGAATAGAAGGAGTGAAGTCGACTGACAGACATGGGTGCCTCGGGAATGACTTCTCAGAAATCTACAATATGGTAAGTATTAAATTTGATCTATATTTTTTTTTTTTTATCTCCTATTTTTCGTAAGACTACGTTGTTCTTTGGTTTTCTTTGTATCGACATGTTATTCTGGCCAAGAATATTTTCTAGATCTTGTCCCGTTTCTTTATATATTACCATACATCAACGATTATTGCTATAATTTTGTGCATTTTTTTAGTTAAATATCATTTCCTCAATATCAATAATTTTCGTGAATTTTTACTAATTTAAAGTGAGACAATTCTTATCATGAGAGAGATTTATAGATTTTTTGGCTGTCTACATTTACTTATCGTTAAGTAAACTATTTTGAAATTTGGGATCATGAGGTTTATTAATTTATTATAGAATTAATCTTTAATAATTATTTTCATTACAATAAAGCCATTACGTGTTTAATTATCTTTTTAACATATTCAACAGCATGTATTGCAATTTATTGTGAAAAGGAAATGTAGAAAGGAGTGCAAGATAAAATGCCTTCCTCCCCTGCAAAATAATTATCTTTGTTTTCAACCAATTAATAACAATGGAATCTTCCATTTGTTTCTGACCTATCCTTATTTGTTCATTCGAAGCCTGAATTTCTCACTAAAAAAAAATAGGAAAAAGTTTTAGGCTAAACTTCCTTCATTCACTCAAATTCAAAGTACATTCGTTTTTTTCTATTTTAATCATTAATTTTCAATTGGTAAAAATTAAGTCATTCAATGCTATTACATAAAGAAAAAAATATTCTTTGAATTGCATCGTCGCATCGTTCCATTTTTGATCAATTAGTCTAAATTTACTTTTCAATGAGAATGATCAGAAAGATATTAATTAATCTGTTTTATTGATCACGTAAATAGTTTGTTAATCTGAATTTAACTGTAAAAGGAACTTTATTTTTCTTTAGTAGTCGATGCTTAGTGTTTGGCTGACAATCGGATGATTCTCTATTTCATTTCTCTGTTATTCCTGTACCGATTTAAGTTATTGTACGTTAATTTCTAGTGTAATTCGTAGAGGAATTAAGGAGTGAAGTCACTGGGGAATTACTTTGCCTGAAACTAACTGAAAAACAATGGTTTTGAGGGTCGTTTGCGAGTGTTAGTTTTAGCTCACGTCGGAACATAATTGGATTCAATTGGACTTCCAAATAGTAATTTACAACTTTAGAAACATATGTGGAGCCGTACACCTGTTTAAGATTAACAAGAAATTATTTAATTACAAAATTACTACAACTAGTTTCTCCACTCGAGAGGTGACTTTTTCAAGTGGCTTGAAAAATATATATATTTTTTATTTAAAGCGCATTTAAATATTATTAAACATCAATGGGTGAGAGACCGAGTGACAGCTGGTACATTAGTTTTTAGTGAGTTTTATATTATTTAACCTTTGGGGGCTCCACATTGATTCTGACGATTATTTCTATTAGCCTCTGTACCGAGACCTCGCTGTTTACTAGTGACTACTCCTAACTGATGATCGTGAAACAGCTGTTCTAGGATGTTGCTTAGTCAACACTTGGTCTCACCCATTGGTGTTCAGTAAAGTTATTCAATTCTTTCTTTGGAATCGCGACTTTGAGAAATCAAGACTCCAATGTTAGCTTCACTGTAAACCTCAAGGACACAGTTAGACAACTATTTTCAAAAGTTCTAAAATAACTAAATTTTAAATTTTTTGTTGATTTGGCTACAAGAAGCCGTACGACTTCTTTAATTGTACTTCTTTAGTTTGTATCTTATAATTTTTGATAAAAAAAAAATTCTGAAAGTATACAAATATAAACAAAGGTTCTCCCACCCTGAGCTACCATGTCAAGAATCTGAGACAGCTGTTTCAGCTTTATTAGGCTTCTTCAGTCAGATTTACCCTTGATGGTTGCTCAAAGTGCGAGACAAAGAAGAGGTAACCATTTTGACCGATATTAAGTTATGATTGTTGATATTATTATAAATATTAAGTTTTTTTTAATTAAGTTTACTTATCTGTGTTTATTTTTATTATTAATATTGATTATGAATTCTTATGACAGAACGTTCTTCATTACTTATGTTCTTCATTACTGTAATTAAAAAAAAAAATTATTAACTTGATACCTTATAAAATAATGTAGTAAGAAGTTGACGTCTAAATTCAGGACTTGATAAAACAGGATTCACATTGGGTTCAATTTCTTTGCTTAAACTATCCAGAGCCACTGAAAGATAAATAAGACAAGTAACAATGAGAAAAAATACTTGGGAGATTTGATGATTCATTGGTAAAGTCCAAATTTTGTTTTAATGATTAAATTCTTACGAATAAATTTTCCGTGCCTAATAACTCAACAAAATGGTAACTACAGAAACCATAAAGGAACAAAAAAGATTTCACAACTCGAGCTGCCATCGGGGAGAGTCTGGGACGGCCGTTTCGTCCTCTTTAGGACACATCAGCCAGACAAACTCCACCGATGATATGCTCAGAAGGTGCGAACATATAAGAATTCCACTTTCGCTCCCGGAAGCGGGACCCCACAAAAACAAAACACAATTAAAAATACACAGTAGTAGAAGAAAATGCTAGCAGAACTCAGGACAAGGATTTGACATTTTTTTCTACTATTGTGTATTTTTGATTGTTTTTGTGGGATCCCGCTTCCGGGTGCGAAGAGGGATTCATATATGTTCACACCTTCTGAGCCTATCGTCGGTTGAGTTTGTCTAGCTGATGAGTCCTAAAGAGGACGAAACGACCGTCTTAGACTCTCCCCGGTATCAGCTCGAGATGCGAAATCTTTTTTGTTCCCTTGTTCCTTCCGTAGCTACCATTTTGTTTATATTCTTCTTTGACATCTCTTTGCTGCATTAAGAATAACTAATGATGTCTAAGTGCTACTTAAGTGCATTGAAGCAAATAAGAACAATTAAGATAAGGTCAGGGTTAAGGTTTGTACAACTAATTATAATTAACTTGAACTTCGTTTTACTTCTGGCTAAGTTAATAAATTATGAAACTAAAACCATAAACAAAAATTATCATTTTAAACTTTATTATGTAAAACCTCTCATGATAACATTTGTAAAAAAGTATAGATAAACTTGTACACACAAGTACAATAAAACTTAAGAGATTTTTTTTTAAAATTTTAATTCATATATTAAATTCACGTATGATTTATCAAACTTTGTGGCTAAATTTATGAAGAAAAAGGCATGTTAATTTTAGGGATCATTTTAAAGTTAAAATTTTATAACTGAAAACTATAAAACAGTTTAGAAATTGGTCAATATTTCACTAAAAATTTGTAAAGTAGACCAAAAAAATTAGGAAATTCTTAATTGAATTATTAAATATTTTTCGGTCCGTTGAGTATCCCTAATTCAGAATAATTGAGACCCAGAATATTTCGGAAATTTCACTTTTCCGGATTTTGGAATATGTAGCAGAGATGTGAAAAATATTTACTTTCATAAATTATTTTTTTAATTCACATAAAAAAACATGAATACAAATGAAACAAACGAAAATTATAAATTTATTTATTAATCATCTTCGGAAGGAATATCGAAAGAGGTTGATGGATAGTGTGAATTGTCTTAAGTCTCCCATGGCTTCATTCTTGATGGGGAGTGACTGCAGTCATCTTTACGTAATCAGAGTAGAGTATTGTTCAGTGTATGACCTCTTTTATTACCTATCCTATTCTAGCTACATTACGAAAAACCAGTTGGTGAGAAATGTAATCACACAATACATTGAAGGTTTGCAATGACAAAAAGGAATTCCCTTGAATTCTCCGTTGATGGAAAACCCAGACAGATTCCTCAGCTTTATGATCCCAAGCAGTTTATCTTTCTAATGTTTCTATCGTGTCTAATCTTTCTCGCAGCGCAAGGGAAAATAAATGCGCGCATCTGTTAAAAAAAAACCACATAGGCAGGAAGGACATCATTTTGAAAAGTTCCGGATTTCAGATTCCGGATTAGAGATGCTCAACAGTATTAAATAGTTAATTATATAAAAAAATATAATTACAGTTGCTTCTTTTAATTGCTTTTGTTAAATGTACAAAAAAGATATAGTAAGTGAATGTAATTTGAAATTAGAGAAATTACCGATTGTCTAAACTAAAATAGAAAAAGTAAAATGTAACTTAATAATAGGGAGGTATTTCATTAACCGTAACTATTAATAACTGTATTAAAATTTAACCATTATATCTTACTCTGTAAAGTCGCTTCATCTCCAAGATGTTTCCCAACGAGAAGTTCCTCTGTCTTAGTGGCATGTGTCTAAAATATTGAAAATATTTTTCAATTGAAATTGCAACATTATCCTTAGAATATTCCCTGATTATTTACATCTAAACATTACTCGATGGTGTAAATACTTTGTAAACTTGATTTTACTTAAATGCTTAGTACTATTGTTGGGAATTTCAAAGATTTCTTTTTAGTAATACTATACAAGAAAAGTGTAAAGGTCTCTAGGGGGAAGCTCTTACGTTCATTCCGTACATTTATCACGACATGCTGTCCAACAACTAATCGACAGATATGAATCAACAATCATATCTTATTGAAATCATTATGAAGTGGAAAAAAATGCAAGTTCCGGTCTTGTAACAATAATCAACAACTCAGGCGGGCGTTACGCGGGTAAAAATTTTGTGGTTCTGTGCAAGATGTTTGCTAGGAATTTGCTGGTCGAAGTGTGTTGAACCGGTTTCCCATCAAGACATTTTGAATGTATTACACGACCCAGCAAGAATACATCCACCCCTCCACGCCAGCCAGCCAGCAAGAAAATAGAACACGTCTTAAAAACTACTAGCCAACAGGAATTCCCAGTACAGAACCCTATTTTGACCCGTGTTATGCCCGCCTTACAGGCATTCTCAATGGGTTTATTCAGCTCGTGTTCGAAGCTATGAACGGATATTGGTTAATACGTTGCATTTCGAATCCTGATTACGACAATGTACCTATAGCAATCCTACGGCATATGAGAACCTTTTCTTCCTTTTTTTCTTATTTTTTTCTTAATTACATATTTTTTAAATCATTATTTATAGAAATTGAAACATATACGGGGGTCACTATGATTTCGGGTGCTTTAGGAACTAGTTTTTTTATGTCTTGTTTATATTTTGAATTTGAAATAATTCAGCCTTTGAAGAAATAATTTTTTTTAACAATTTACTTTCTTAAATGCTACTTTCCTACAGTTTTTTCACTAAGTGATCAACATTGATTAATCATTGCCATCTTCTAATTATGTGTGTAAAGTTTTTCACTTTGTATAGTTTTGAAATGAGAATGTAGTCACGAACACCTAAAGATGATGTGCATGGATTACACCACTTTTACCCATTCTTTCATCTACAGTTCGGATACATTATGGCTGTTCTACATTAACAATAGTCATGAAATTCTTTAAGCTTAAGCTGTAATACAAATCAAACTTCTAAATGATCTTCATATAACTATAGACAAAAAAATAGAACTCACAACTTCTATCCTGAAACCAATATTTCGTCTTTATAAACTTAAAGATTTTTTTCAAGATTTTATGCATCAAAATAAACAGAAAAAGAAAAGATAAGAGAATTCCTCTTCTTCTCCAAAATACAACAATTAAGTCATACCATACATAAAACAATTAAGCCATATCAAAATATAAAATAATACAAACCAAACAATTTAACCTTTGAACAATAAAACAATAAAAAAAAAACAATAAAACAAACACTCAAATGGTGCCATTATAATAATTTTAAACATTCGTTAACTCTTTTGTTGTTTTTTAGAAATCTTCTAAAAATACCTGAAGATATATCATTAACTTTAAGTGATCTATCTTTATTAATACACTTGCAGCAATTTATCATACAAGACTCCAATATTACCTGATATGTTCTTCCTGATTCTCAAAAACAATATGTACGATTGGGTCCGGATTGTGACCAAAATTAAAGCAATGGTCCGCCCATTCTGATACATTCTTATGCTTGTATTTAAACGCCCTTACATGCTCTTGTACAAATAATTAGAGAAAGAGAATTAAAACTCTAATTACAATGATTCCTTAATTGTAATTGCTATCTACTATTACCATCTACGTTTTACTATCTAGTATTATTATCTACGTTTTTGTAACAACTACACTTAAGCCGTTTACTCATTGTAAAAAAAAAAAAAATCTTATATCAAATTGCTTCTAATTTATATTGAACAGATGGAAAGGGTTTTTTGAATAGCAGCAAACAGTTGTATGGAAGATAAAAGCAAAACTTTCAAATATTTTTCGTTGCAGATGCAAATTATAGGGGCATACACCACTATACAGATCTTCACTTTACTGATACTGGCGAGCACTATTTCCCTGTTTGCGAACGCTCGCATCGCAAGAACGAACATTTAACGATATAACGCCACCGTAGTAGTTTCCAACTACTAATTTTCGTAACTACTGCTTTCGCAGCGGTCGGTTTGTCTTCAAAAGTGTTTCGCTTCGCATCTCTTGTGTTATTGTTTTACTTGCTTTAAGTGACTAATTTGCTTATATTTTACTGTTTTCGTGTGATTAAATAAAAAATAATTTAATGTGAATAGTAGATACTAAAGTCGTAAGGCTTCACTACAGTACACATGGCACTTCATTTATATTTGGCTAATCACAGAGCTAATCCCATATGAATACGTATATAGGCCTAACTTCTAGTTTAAGCACTGGTTTTGTTGTGATTAAATTTTTTGTTGTTTATTTTATTTATTAATGAGTTATTTATATCATTCAGTTAGACCAGCAAATAGTGATTGCACTGCAGTATGTGCATTATACGTGGAAAAAAGTAGTGTTTCACTTTTAAGTACATTTTCGTACTCGCTCTGGCCTATATGAATCATATGCCTGTAACGTTTTTAGTAAATTAATACCAAATACGAGTATATTACTTAAATGTAATGTTAAATATAGTAATTTCATTATAACTTTTATTCTGGTAATTTACTACTAAATCTTTAACTATCTACTATCTTCTGTGTTATCATCCAGTTAGTTTGGATCTTCCCAATCTAGTATTTAAAAACTGACACGCCAAATTTAACTTATTTTTAACAACTATTTTTTTTTTAAAAATAGTACACTATGAAATGATTCATGTTTTTCGCTACTTTAAGTTGGAAATAAAAATGTTACCTAATTAACTTTTATTAAATAAATCATATAAGGTTAATTTTAAATTAATTTTAAAAATTCTTTACTAATTTAAAAAAAGATTATTATAAAAATTCAACATTTTCCTTCAATCTTCCGTTTTTTGTAATTTCATTAACGCTGTAAATTTTATTTTAATATTTTCCTTTCTTGAAAATTTTATATAAAAAAGTAACTAAATCTCTAAACATTTATTTTATTGGGTTTTGCTTAAGAAATTATAAACATATAATAATTAAAACAGATATTTATTTAGAAAAAAAAGTGATTCTTCTGTTGCATTCTCACTATTGATAAAAATCTTATACATTTTCTAAAATTGGTAAAATTTTTTAATTCAACTTACGAAGCTGGGTGCTACTCCTCCAAATACCAATGAAGGTTTAGAAAGGACTTTGAAGTTATCTTTGGGATCCAATTCCAACAGAAAAGCAGCATTTACATAGGCATGACAATTCTACGGTAAAATAACAACGTATGGCATTAAAATATAAAAATATGTTTGCTGTCTTAACTATATAAGCCTAACTGATAAGGATCAAGTTTATATTAAGAAAATATCAAAAGTGTAGTTTACAAATGCTAACATTATAAAGAAATCTTACTTGGTTTCTTTGTTTTACTTTATGAAAATCTAAGTAATGTTGATCAGTAAGTTTGGGTAACTCCATATTCTTAATGACCCAGCCTTCCTTAGGTAGTGTCAACAAGTCGGAAGGTAACACAGTTTTTTCTTTGCCATCAATGTAACCTATAGGAATAAAAAATTTCAGACAATATGTTTATCAAACTGATTAAAATTCACTAATTACAATATTTAATAATTTGGTTTAATATTTGACCACATAAATTTTACGAAGTAATCTTTAAGCTTATATAAAAATTTCTTCGCAATGCTGCTATAGTCGTTTAATAGCTGATATCAGTTTACCGAACTGACTATGCGGTGTATACTCGGAATTAGCTTTTTTTTATCGATCAACAATACCACGAAAGGAAATATAAATTTATAAAAAAGTTATCTGAAGAAAATAGATTACTTTAAAAGTTTCAAAATGTTTCAGAAACTGTGTGGGGAAAAAAAAATATCAGAGCTTAACACCAATAATTCTTGTCTCTCCCGCTAGAGCGACACCATTGATCGAGCATCCAGAATGACAGTGCTCGGATTTTATGTGATGCAATTGAAAGAATCTGATGAAAAATATTGCAGAATCTCCTCTTCTTAACAGCACTAATGGAGTTCTATTCAGTTCCGTCCTCTGCAACCCCGATCAAACTTTGCACAGAGTTTGACAAGTAATAGCTTGATGATACATCTTTGTTACCGGATATCCACAGAATAGGATCAATGTGTGTCGGATCAACTCCATTTAGCCATTCAGCCCGGAAGTCCACACATACTTCTGTTTCACATTTTAAAACATCTCATTCTTTTGAGAACATAGTCAACCTATAGTAATTTTCTTTCTTAATTTTTGTAATTTTTATACATACAGTATTTTGATTAATCGGTTGTTCATGCCGGCGTCATGATCTACCTTGATCGCCATGCTTAGTATTTATATGCTGATCAGTAAAACTATTCTCAATCATTGTCGGTGTACCACCAACATTGTTGTTACGCTTGAATGAGGCTTCAGTTCTTCGACATTGGATATAAAAATAAAGTAATAAATATGGGTGTCTATTACACTTTTAATGATATTTTTTTATTTATTTTATCTCTGAATACGTGTGGCCAATACAATTGAAAATAATTGCCAACAATTCAAATTAGCAGTCCAGGCATAATTGATCAGTCAACTCAAAGCAATATAAGGAAAGGATTAATTGATGGGATGAGTATATACATTGAAAATTGTTTCCAATCCGCCTTTTTTGTTTATTATTATTATTTTTTATTGAAGATATCTATTTGTTAGTACATTTCTTAGATTTATAAAATGAAAAATTAGAAAAAGAGAAAAATTTCAAATGATAAAATTTTAATGATTTTGATTATCTTATTATCAGTGATTGTAGCAGTATTAATTCAAAATCATTAAACACACACCGCAAATCCTTAAAAACGCTTTTGAATGAACAATTCTAATAAGTTGTTTAGCCGTTCTGGAGTAGCCTAGTTGTCTAGACGGTGGCCTCCCACTTGACAGATGTGTCAGAACATGCGTTCGAATCCCAGCATGCATGTTTCAATTTCCTTTGCTTTGTTAACCTCGTCATCACTTTCCCTTCGGGTCTGAAGCCATTCCATAATGGATTCCTGAGGAAGGCAATGGAAAACCACCTCAGTATCTTTCCCAAGATAATTCTATGGGGTTTACTCCTTAAATCTCCGAGAGTCGGATACGATTGATGACTTAAGCAAAGCAAATATAGTGTTCTAAAAATTACATTGTCAAAATAGATCTCCCAATTGCTAATGATTAACATCATCAGGAAATACCCGAACATCTTATTCTTATATAATATAATATTTAATATTAAATATAATATTTTTAAGCATTATGAGTGTAATGCTTATTTTTATTTCGCATTTTCAAAATTAAGCATAGATTAAAAGAATTAATAATATGCAGTTTTTTTTAATTAAAAAACAGCAATTAATTGAAACTAACCTAATTTTATTTTGACCCCCATGGCTTCTAAGAGGGTGAAGATGTCAGACTGAAATCCTGGATTATCACGTTTCATGATTAAGTTACCTGCCCAACATGCCAACTAAAAATAAATAAAAATAAATGAACAGCAGAAAATATAGAGAAAACGTTAGAAAAATTGTTGTATAAATGACCATTTATCAATTTTATTTATTAGCGATTTAATGAAATGAAAATATAAAATGGCTGACAACTCGACAGTAAACAAAAAAATTACATTACGTGAAATGTTAATAAGATATTTATTATTTCTCCTGAAAAAACTGAATGAAAGGAAAATTGCTTCATGCATATTCTTTCTTCTGTTTGTGGTATTCTGAACAGTGAATAAAATATCTTTTTTTAGCAAAGCAATGTAAAACGTGGAATTAAATGATGTTATTTACACAATCATCAATAGTTCAGTTTCTTCAAACACATTAATGTCAAAATAACTTTAATCAATACTATAAACTTCTATAAAACTCCATAATTCTCCAGACATCAATATTTCGTCCAGACATCAATATTTTTGTAAAAGTCTCTGAAATGGGACGAAATATTGATGTCTGGAGAATTATGGAGTTTTATAGAAGTTTATAGTATTGATTAATAGTTCAGTTTCTTTTAAAGATCATTTAATTGAATCTATAAAAATAGTTACTTAAAAAAGCTAGTTTTGAGCTTACAAGTATAGTTAGAGAGTCACAGCTGTAATTATATTAATCTTAAGATATATTTTACCAACACCGATAGCAATTGGTTAAAGAAAGTTGTTTAATGCGAGTCTCCCACTTCTAGATTTTAGTTAACTCCTGTTACAGATCTAAATAAGACAACCAGTGGAAACAGAAGAAAATTCTGATAACTTCGCTATTTTCTACAAGTTTCTTTTCAAACTGTCTCAGCACCTGTGCATTGGAATAACAAGGGGGGGGGGGCGTTCCGCCCCGGTCCCCCACCTGGGAAGGGCCCCCATCAGCCAGCCTAGGGGACCCCCTCCATAGAAGATTTCCTTTTTTTTTTTGGAACTCCCGCCCCGGGCCCCCAAAGGCGTTGGTACGCCACTGCACCTGTGTATTTTATTAGCTCAATTTGATATTGTCGTAATTTATCATGTTCCATTGCTTTACATGACTCGAATTTAATTAATTTACCAAAACAGTCGAAAATTTATAAAGATTTTATTATGTGGAGGAGATCCTTCTTAATTTCCCTCCTTAGACCCCCTCCTACACCAACCGTATATAACAAAAAGAAACTGCAAAATACAAAACCCTAAATGGCTTTAATGAAGTTTAATTCATTTCTTCGGCCAAAGTCATTGAATTCTGAAGATACAAAGCAGCAAAATTTCAAATTTTGAATATTTACTTATAAAGCAAACAACAATATAGCCTCCTAGAAATCCTATTAAATAAACACTCCATTAATTCCCACAATATTTCGTCCTTCTTTGCGAAGGACTTCTTCAGGTGGTACCAGAGGACAAGAAACTATTCTCCTTCCTCTACATTGTATAATTATTTTATAATTATTTGTAATCCTTATGAAATATAGAGGAAGAAGAATAGTTTCTTGTCCTCTGGTACCACCTGAAGAAGTCCTTCGCAAAGAAGAACGAAATATTGTGGGAATTAAAGGAGTGCTATTATATTAATAGGATTTCTAGGAGTACATTATTTACAAGATATATTAAAGATGCTTATATAAAGAAGCAATATCATCTGATTTATTTAAAAAAAAATAAGGCATTAAAGATAATACTATTCGTATTAATAAATCTTAAAATTATTATACGAATTTAAATTTTCGAAAATAACTGGAGTATCTGATTCTCATAACATGGACTTAACATTTTGTTCATTCAGCAAGTTCTTAGATTTTTATATTCAATTTCAGATTTAATTATGTTAGTGACGTCTTCAAAAACAGATTTATCAACTGATAAGAAATGTACATAGTAATTTTTTTTTATGTTTACTATTCTTAAATGTCTTCTGAAATTATATCTGTAATAAAGATATATAGAAGTACATGAATGAAATTCAATTTCTGAAGACAGAAAATTAAGTGAATGATTCAATGACAACTGTTTGAACTTACGTTTCTTACTGCTGTGTTTCCCACTGTTTTCAGTGCATTAGCAATCACTTCACCGTGGGCATCTTTGATTGTAGAAAGCTGCTTATTAGCACTGAAGAAATTAATAAGTTCTGTCAAGGTAATGTTGGCTCCAATTGTAATAGGTGCAGTTTTCTGTAACACAAATTTTGAAATTAGTGACAAAATCCACTAAAGATTTTGTTCGTTTACATATGTATTCAGGATAAAAATTTTCGAAAACAATAATAGTAATGAAATGGAATGAAAAACCAACTGTCCTAGGATCTTAACAACAATAGTTGAAAAAGTTGGTAGAAAATATTTAAAAATACTTGCCTGGAATTTATTTAATTCATGAACTCCATTCACATCAATGTAAAATGGATAGGTTTCACCTTTGAAAAGGCCTGTAAAGTTAAACAGAAGGATTTTAGATTTGAAGAAATCATTGATGAACAGTGTTAGCAAAACATTAAAGTTGTTAATGTTTAAATTTCAATAATTAATTATCTTATGTTAAAATTTATTTATTGACTTTTATTACTAACTAAGTAATACTAACCAATTCTAGTGTTTCCCACGACTAATCGAACTCTGTTTCCCTTCAAGTCTTTCAAAATTGCGTAAAGTTTTTTAAGATCGGTGGGACGGTACCATGAAGAATCTTGGAGCTTCGTACAGATTGGAGCTTGAAGCTTCTGTGAGGCTAGAAACTTACAGGGTTTTCCACATGACTCGCCTGTTTTAGGACATGTCATCCTCTTCTTTATGTCCTAAAGGTTTACAGAAAAGTTTTGTCACATTTAAATATCCTAACTTAGGTAGATTAGAACAGTAGATAGAAAAACTCTGTATTCGTCAATTGTTTGAGAAAGGGTTTTATTTTTATTTTACAATTAAATATCTTAGAATCAAGTTTTAAGATATAGAATTTAAATACTACTTAATTTATTTCATCTTTGGGAGGCATTAAAGCTGAAGGTAATGAATGTATGAAAAGACATTCTGATATATTTTTCCTTAGACTCCTATGTCTATGAATACGGAATTGGACTGGTAAATCTTTCGTAATTATTTGAGTTGTAAGCCAGTGGTCTTATATTCTGGATTTCATGGACCCTAACACGTTGTAGTCAGGCATGATTTTTTAAGTCCTACCAGGTATTCAATAAATTTCATGTTTTGCGCCTCACAATAATTCTATTTACAAGCTTCATATTTCAGATTAGAAAAACAATGGAACTTATTAAGAAAAGGTAAACGATAAAACGATAAACGATATTTAAGTATAAAAAAACCAAAAAAAAAAAAAACACCTTAGCATTACTCTTAGGATAGTCTGTTGATTTTAATTAATTTATTACTTGAAAACCTGTCAAGTAAAATTGCTAGTGATTACGTGACCTTAGATTCTGAGATCATTTTCCCTGTCACAGGACCTTTGATCGCGATCGGAACTACCTGTAAAAAGTTCGTATGAATGAGAGGAACAATTTGTCTTTCATTTTGGTCATCTAAAATGGACGGCTTAGAAGTTGACCTTACGTCACGTGACTTTGGTGGACCCATATGCATGAAAAATAAAATGTAGGCATCCTCAATATTATATCTACCATATGACATCTTATTTGTATTTCTGTGTCTTCTGGCTTCGGAGGAGTAGCGGGCAGGAAAAAAAACAATGTTTTTTATTATATGTATAGATTATTTAAAAACTTAATTAATACAATTATTGGTGTCACTTAGTTAACCTATATTTTGTAACTTAGTAATTCCGTACCTTGATAAACATTGTATGTTGACCATTTTTTTTTAATAATTCTTGAGGCCATTTTTTAAAGATTCATCCAAAACAATGCTCAGATTAGCACACACATTTCCTAGAACGGGCTAATCCATTCAAGGTTTTGTAGAACAAGATAACATCTTTCGAATTCGCAGAAATAATCTGGAATTTAATCCTTATGTTGAAGGAGATAGATATGTTGGCTTATCTAGTCTACGGAAAGTGTAGACATGAATTTGAAACAAATGAGTGATATTTCAAAAAGCCGACTTTTCACAGTTAACGACTGTATTGAGAAACCATTAAGAAAGGAAGTACATATTATATATTAAAAAAAGAGAACTCAAATCCACAAGATACGGATTTGAGATGATTGTATTGAATATGATCCTAATCTAGCTATAATTGAGACAGGGATATAATATTGGCGGAACTTAAAGCAACGAACTTAAAAAATGTGTATATTAAAATTTTCATTCTAACAAAACGGTTATAGATTACTCTCTACTATTCGGGCTGATAAATTAAAAGGCTTTCACGGATCATTGAAAAATATACATAATCTGAAGCGTTTAAATATGAGAAATGACTAACGTATAACATTAATATGAACTTACTTCTATGTCTTTAATATTTGGAGACCCAAATGTTTTCATCGCATCCAAAATTGGTCGAAAACCTAAACCAAGAAGAAATTACTGTCAGTTAGTTTTTATTTTTTCGCTTAAAACATATTTGAGACTGAAATCATTTAACTAAATAAAACAGAAACCTGTGCATCTGCAAATATTTCCATCAAACGTATCTTCAATTTCTTGCAGTGATGGAATTGTGCCATTCTTAACATGTTGTTCCATTAAACTGAAATATAAATAAAGGTCACGTTCCACTCAATTATAAATTAAAAAAAAAAAACTGTTTTCGATAAATTATATATGTTTAAGGAGTTAATCAATCAAATTTTCGAAATATTCTAGTTACTTCTGTTTTTTTTCCAGCTTTTTCAGTGAGTAATACAATATACCATCCTTTCTTTTAATAAAAAGCTTCTATTATTTAAAAAAAAAAATGTACAAGTTTAAAGAGTCCATCACTCATACTACGAATTTATAATTAATACATTGCTGATTCTTCAAAAACTTCTTGAGATACAGAGATGGATTATTTTAATTGTAAAACGCCAGATGAGCAGAAGGTAACAGAATAATGGTGAATTTAATTCCGTTCATCAAAACTACAACATTTGAGTTATCTAAATTTTAATCAGGAAAAAATATCAGAATATTAATAACACGTTAATTGTAATTATAGGCTAATTACGAATTAGTAAAAGTACACTTAAAACGTCCTTTATAATCTTTAGATTATTTACTTAGAATCAGTAACTATTAAACCTTTAAATTACAGACTCGTTGGATGTAAAGTAAGAAATATCTGTTATTGCTTTATTTTCTTTTTGGTTTTTGTTAAAAAGTTTATTTGTATAATTATTATTAATGATGCATTGAAGCAAGGACAGAAACATAACATTCCTGAAATATTATGAAAGCCTATTTTGTGAAATATTATGGAGGTGCAAGTATGTATTGTTGAAGTTAGTTTTACTTTTGCTTGAATGGAATTACTTATCTTTCTAATTTCGTTTATTATCATATCTGTACTCACCTATTCATAGTCATCACCATACCAGGACTGCAGTATCCACACTGAGTCCCATAATACTCCACTAGTTTTTTTTGGATTGGATCATACCCCTTTCGACTGTTGCCTAAACCTTCTACAGTTGTGATGTCAAGGCCTGCACATGAGTAGATCGGTATTAGACACTATAAAAAGGATAAAAGTAATTATAGTAATTTTATATCGTATTAGTATTGAAAAATATATTTACGTAGAATACGATATTGTTTTTAATTTTTTTTAACATTTCAACACTACTACTGGCATAATAAACTGAAAATTGAATGAATGAAAATATTATAAAAAAGCATGTAAATTTACTCATAAAATCGGCTCGACACTTTATTAATAAAGTCGATTAATTAATAGCGTAATCATACTAGTAATAGGAAAAAACGGTTGTCCGGATGTTTTTTTGTCATCAACGTGGAGAGAGCGGAGAGAGTCTTATTAACTCACTGTTATCATGAGAAAGCAATTGTTACTGTAGGGTAACGGTATGTTATTGGTCTGCAAATCGAAGGGTCCGGAGTTCGAATCACATGGTAGCTTAACTTCTTTTTTCTTTTTTTAATTTCATTTTATTTATTTTTTTATTTTTTTACTTTCTTTTTTGTTTTTTCTCTGTTTTCAAAAATGTGGTGTGTTTTACTTCCGTGAATATTTCACTGGTTGGCCTAGTTAGTTTTAAAAGTGGTCTTCCAGGTAAATAAAAACATCGAGATGGAACATTATCCAAGTTTGGGTAATATTGGTTAACATTCATACATAACTGCTTATATGTAAAAAGTTGTAATTACATATTTAAAAATCTCTTACTAAGTTTTAATATAACAGAATGTTGTATGAAATTTTCCAACTCAACTTTTTCCTTGTTGAAATAAAAATAACTATCTGGTCTTAACTTTCTGCTTAATTTCTTTTGTTATTGTAATATATAAATTACCCTAAAATCCATGTATTTCTATCAGACAGATACGATTTTTCAAGAGTTTTGTTTCAAAATAAGTAAATTGAATTCTTTCACTCACAGCATTCGCTGAGATAGCTTTCACCTCTTCAGTAATGGGGTCATATTTTTTGATTGTTACAATACAAGCACCACATCCTCCACGTCTGCACATGAACTTGGTACCCGTGAGAACGGCTTCGTCACGAAGGAAATCCACCAACAACATGTCCTTTGAATATTCATCTGTAACTAAAACGGAAAGATAAAAGAAATTGTGAGTGAAGACTTAACGTATGTTACATGTAAAAATATTTTTAAAAAAGGTTTACGATCACCATTCATTTAAATACGCTTCAAGATCAGAATAATAAACAAACATTGTGAAAATCATTTAAATTATTATGTCAAATCTGGTCTTGGGACAGGCTAGTGATGTAACACCTGAAAAATTAAGAATTACCAATTGAAGGCAATTAACATTGGAATACGACACAGAATTTAAATGTTTTATTATTATCATCATTATTATACGTATAATATCAAAATAAATGACTTCCATTTGATGCAGACTTGATTATCTTATGTTTATTTTTCTTGAACTAAGATCAAAGCCAATAATATTGGCGTAAATTAGTTAATTTTTTTCTCAGTCTTTCTTATCTAATTCGAGAGGTAGTATTTGTCTAAGGAAGAGATAATCTTAATGTAGAAGATGGGTGAGATAAGGCAAGCCTTACTGTCAACTTACAAGAAGTAATTAGGGTTAGATAAACTCTTAACTTGTTTACATAAGTTAAGAGTTTCCCTAACCTTAATTACTTGGGATCATGTTTGCACAACCACAGGATTTATAAGTTAAGTTTTCAGAGTGATACATTTTCTAATACAGTATTAACTTAAAATGAACTAAAAAGACTAACAACTCAAAAATTCCCTTAGTTTGTAGTTACTTTTCCCTCGTTTCGGTGTAAGCACCGCTTTTATTTTGAGCGTTTTTCGTTGTCCAGCTACTAAAATACAATCATTTGCACCTTTGTATTTAATGATAGAAATAAAGTACATGTAATTTATTCAAAGTACCGTACGTCAAACGAATTATTTAGTGCTACTAATCAAACGCCTTTTAAATATCAATAGACTTTATTTACAAACATTTTATTAGTAAAATTATAAAAAATAAATAGTGATTTAATTTTTTTCCAAATTTATTTTAATTTTTCGAGGTTTAGTTATTACTGAACTTTTTGGCTGTTATAATAGAAGTGGAAATTCAACAAAATGTTTTGGTTGAAGGATTTTGGTGTAGCATTTTAATTTTTGAATAAAAGCGTAATATAAGTTGAATAAGCACCCGTGGAGATCCGACACCAGACAGATGACATCATGTGGTTGTCGCTGTCTGTGTCGGCAAGAAGAGAAGAGCAAAGATGGCCATGTTTCGTACGGGCCATCTGAATTAATAAATCATCCACTTTCTCTGTCATGGATTTAATTAATAACCCTTTCAACCCAGCATCTACTGAATGAATAGCTCTTTTCATTTTCTTCAAACTCCCATCTGTCATCATTGCAGACGCTATTAAAAGTAACTTACTATTCGAAAGAAATGAAATCTGCATTTATCTAAAGAATATAAAGTTATAGTAATGATTGTATCTTTAGCACAAAATCTTAATATTAATTGTTCTCAATTTTTCCACAAGTATCTAACACATAATTTTAACTGCTTGTTAACTAAAAATTTATATGTAACATGGTAAAAATTTAATCTAAAATTAAATATTTATATTCTTAAGATTGACGTAAAATATAAAGTTTTGCCTTAATGGAGTACACCCTTAGATACAGTACTACAGTACAGTTAGTTTCAAATACAGACAATTATTTTCTTTCCTCGACACCAATTGATCGCTGTTTGGAATTCAGAAATAAAAGCAGAAAACATGGAAACATTACAGTGTGTGAAATATTTACATAAATAAAACTATTATTAATATTAATATTTTTTACAATAGTTGGCTTTCAAATCTTAGCTATTGATCACTTAATGTTTTTGGGGGTTTTTTTTTTCGTTTTTGGATGGAGTAGAGATGCAGTTTATTAATTTAAACATTTATCTATTTCTTAAAAATTAATAAATTAATTAAATTGCATTTTATCAATCTCATGTTCAGTGTATTTTCATTTTATTTTAATAATTACCCCTTTCTAAAATGAACTCAAATTTCCTAATTTCGAAGAAAGACATAATTAAGAATTGTTGCGAAGCTTATATTTTCTTAATGACATTGTAATAAATAATATACTTTTTAGAAAGAGTTAATTTCTTTATACATTATTATAAGAACTTTCATTTAAAAACGTATTTGTTTACCTACATGCGTACATCAAAAGATTATACAGAAGCGTCGATAATTAATATTTTATATCCTGTACTCCTGTAATCCTAGAAACGATTTCTAATATCTACTTGGTAAATGGCTAGTGAATCTTACGACTCAACAAGCCCCAATTTCTTCAAAAAACTGTCTCTGTAAGAATTTCTGGATAAAATGATCAATACGTAATGTATTAAAATGTTAAAAGTAAAGAAATAAGTAAATAAAAAAAATACTTTACCATAATATTGTTTCTTGTTGATGAAAAAAGTAATTGGTTCATTACTTTTTAATGAACTTAAAGGTTCATTTCCGCTTTTTCGAGACATTATCGGCATTATGATATATCTGAAAGAAAACAATTCAAAAGTATTTAATTTTGAGGCAATTCATTTACAATACTATGGCTTTTTTAAAAAAGAATATAAAATAATTTTAGCAAGGAAATCCTTGATGAAATTAATTTATACTAGCTCTTTCCGGTCCGTCAGAGCCTTGGGAACGAAAGGCAACGAAAAAAGTAATTTTCTCAAATAAGGTCCCAACACAGCCTTCTGCGCCTGCGCGAGTATCAGAGATGTTATCTAATGACTACTATTGTAGGTTACGTAACATTCAAAGTGAGAGGGAGATTGGAAAGTAAAGTTATAACCTAATCTTTAAAGTTTAATAATAACAAATGAAAGTTAACTTCGAAGATTTCCGGTAGTTCAAAGGTTACCAGGAAATGGCGGAAAGGACCATTCCAAAGTTTTCGAGCCCCACCCATATTTGTTTTGTTGCCGTTCAAGGTTAAACCTACTAATCAAGTGAAAAACAGTGATGTATTGAAAAATACGACACTTACCAACAAAAGATTACATAACCTTACTCCTAGCACTAAGAACAGTATTTCCTTTAATAATATATTTAAATATAGATCTATTGTCATTGTTTTATATGACAATAAAAGTAATATTTTTCAAGTCTTCTCAAAGTTATAATTTTTGTTTTATTTTTCTAAACTAAAAAAAAAATACTTTTACACCGTTTTTTGTGTTTTTGTTTTCATTTATCTGTTTTCAAGTTCATTTTATTAGTATTTAAAATATCCATCGGTCATTATTGTAGATTACGTGTAAATAATTAAAATTATTTTACTTGTTTAAAAATATTTTGACAGTAAAAATTTAATCTAATATTCACTTAAAATATTAATTTTAAGTTATATTTTAATTGTTTGCTAATTTTTATTCAATTTTTTTGAAATAACTGAAATCGACCTAGTAAATCATTAATTCATTTTCGTCAGAATTTGTCTTTAAAATGTACTTGTAAAATATTTGTAAAAAAAGAAAAATAATTCAGTTTCTTCATCTTTTATTTTTTTCCCTGTAATGCTTTTTGTTTTAATTTCATCTGTAATTTGCCTCGATGCCGACACCCTTTTGTCCTCTCGACGGGATCCCCCTTAAGACAACTGGGATGTCAAAACTGTAAACAATATATACTGTTGTAAATAATTTTTTTATAGGCAATAAATTATTATTATTATTTATTATTATAAAATAAGACAAAAGGCATTTGTAATTGATTTTTTTTAAATGCATTTTTTTTTTCAATGTTAATATCATTCTATTAATAAGTTGCCAGAACTCGAAACTAAAATCGTACCTATTTGAAATACTGAGATTCGTTTTAATGTGTTTTTGAATTGTTATTATTTTTTGTCGAGATGGCGACGCTATAGAGCGAGACCAATGGTCTCTAGTCACGCAAGGAGGCGCTTCCGTCGCATTGTTTTGATTGTTTGTTGAGGAAGTATATAGCAGGTAGAATTTATACAAACCAAGGAAAAACATGTATTTACCTTATAAATTTAAAACCAATTAAGAAACGACATAAATAACACATTATAAAACTTAAGATTCAATGTAAATTCTAATTGGAAATGGAATCAGAAATTTATATTCAGATTCTATCTGAAATAAATTCTGTTTGAAACTTTATGATTTTCCTACAGAAAATATGCCATCTTTTCTTATAGTAGACATGTAATGTCGGACTTCATGTCTATTCATAACTCTAATCTAACTACTGTTGATATACTAAGAATACAGAAAAGTATATGAATCTCCATGTGTTTATTTTTAATGCATGTTGACCACATAAAAAATATATATCTTTTTACGAAGACTCTCGAGCAAGCATTAATAATAGCTAAATGACAGACTTAAATAATATGATAAACAACAATGGGTGAGACCAAATTGTTTATTAATAATTCAAATGCGCAGTTTGAATTTTTATGCTTTAAAAAAATTTATTGAGGCCGGCGAACTGCTGGCACATGAATTTTCTCACTTATTTTTCATTATTGAGTTTTTTTATTGTTCATTTTTGTTTTGAGGCACCACTGCGCTTCCGATGATCATAAATAATATGATATTGATATTTAATCTGAGATATTGCTGCAATCAATGTGAGTAAAGAAAGAATAACATTGGAAAACTATGTACGTTTATTTTACTTCTCTCTTAAACAGCGTTTCTTTATTTGAGCATGAAATCACCATTATTACTAGGCCATCCCCCTGTCTTCCCCTGGTAATCCAAGAAGAATCGATTCCAAGCGGTTATGGCAAAAAGTGAAATTTCAATTTTAATCTAGTAGGCTAAAATTAATGAGTTATTTTCTTTTTTCTCGGGCTCTTTTCTCATTGCGCCACACACACACACACACAAAGGGAGTGATAAGAAACAATAACTTGAATTTAGTCCCAGTGGTCTAATGGATAAGATGTCTGACTTCGGATCAAAAAGGCAGATTCGCTTCCCGTCGCGAACGTTTCATTATAGTAATTATTTCTATTTTTCCCAGGAACTTAACAATTGTTACCTAATTAGCTGCTGTAACCTCCGTTGATGATTGATACCCAAATTCTTTGTTTATAGAGGGAGCCACCTGTATCTGGAGTCGTCCGCACTTTCTGTCCGTAGAAATCTATAGCAAAAACAGCAAATTCTCACTGCAGTAAATTTTATTTTATTTATCAACTATCATCAGTAAATAAATCATACATTTTTTTTTTCTATAAACATAGGCCTACTATCTATTTTAATTTCTTTCTAACAGATTTCTTTCTTTATAATAGAGTAAGTTTACAAAATAAATTACTTATTTTTAGATTGATTATGTTTGAGAACGCCTTTTAAACATCGATTAATTGAAAACAGAAAAACCTAAATATTATTTTTTGGTAATATTAAGGTGGAGTGGGATAAGATCGTAAACTGAGTAAGATCGTGAACGCCATGAATTTATTCTAATATAAATTAAATTATACAAGCTGAGAGATAGAATCCTGTATTAGGTTATTATAAAGTGATCGACGTAGATATCTATCATTAATTGCGGAAAATACCATATTTATGTTCAAACAAAGTGTAGCTACTTGTGCAGTACACATCTAAACTTGAGTTGTCCAACAAAGTGCCGTCCTTTTTCAGTGAATTTTGTGTCTTGAGTGCTTATTTTTGGTAAGTATAAAGAACATTGCTTAAAGTTTGTTAAATAATAAAATCCTTTCGATTATTTATAATTTACTGTGAAAAGCACTACTCCGGTCTTGCCCCGAAAATATTAGTGCACGGGACAAGTTCGGAGCATGCGGCGGGGTTGCCTTCACTCTGCACGCGCTCACACTTTTTATTACTTTTTCTGGTTTCTTGCTCATGCTTAATTTAATAATATTTTTATAACGTTTTTATTAGATCCAAAACCATTCAATCTTTATAAATGTGTACTTACTTACTAACTTTTTAACTAAGCAACTTATTTTAATGCGGTAAAAAGCATTTTATAAATGGCTTATAAATAATTCCGATTTCGCCACATTACATAGGAAGATAGGTTTCAATACGTTTTAAACAGATGTTTACGAACTTGGCCCATACATAGGGCAAGTTCGGCGTAGTTGTCATTTTTTACAATTTTTTATAAAAATTAAAATTTACAGTGTAAGAGTATTAATTCCACTCCGTGTTGGTATCAATGTATATTTAATATTTTAAAAAGAATTTAACAAATAAATAGTTAAATTCAAACTTAACAAAACCGGTACGAACTTGCCCCACTCCACCTTACATCTTTTATTATTATGCCAGGTCTGTAAATATGAAACCGGAATTTTTGTATAGAAAAGACATGTTTATTGTACGAAAATGATAAAAAATATTTTATTCGAAGTGTGGCCCATCGCTAGCTATACATTTTTCCTACCTGTCTGACAATTTGTGGATGCCACGTCAAAAAAACTGCTGCTATTTTGAGGCAAACCCTGCATCGAGCCATTTTCGTACATTTTCCTAAGAAGTGAACAGCTACTCAGCAAGTGCGTGTCCCATCGATGCAAATAAGTAGTAATCAGACGGAGCCAAGTCTGGTGAGTAAGCCGCATGCGAAAGTATTTCCCAACTAAACGCCTCAATCGTTTCCTTAACCAGTTTCGCTGAGTGTGATGGTGCATTATCATGAAGCAAAATCACTTTGTGTTGCCTTTTCTGATAATCTGGTCGTTTTCCACGCAAAGCTTGATTCAAATCGATCATTTGTTGTTGGTAGCGTTCAGTATTAACGGTTTCGCCAGGTTTTTAGCAGCTCCTAATAGATCCCACCCTTGTGATCCCACCAAACACAGAGCATTGTCTTCCGTCCATAGCGATTTGGCCTTGCAGTCGATGTCGATGGTTCGCCTGGATCAACCCATGATCTTTTACGCTTCGGATTCACAAAATATATCCACTTTTCATCGCCAGTCACAATTATTTTGTACCTGGCGAGCAGCATTTCGCAAGTGGTTTTTCGGTTTTCCTGCTGTCTTTCATTCAGTTCATGTGGAACCTATTTTCTCATCTCCTGGATCGTTCCCATGGCTTTCAAACGTATGGAGACACCTTCTCGTGTCACATTTAATGGATCCGCGAGTTGTTGTTGCGTTTGAGCGTCATCCTCATCCATTAATGCCTGCAATTCGCTGTCTTCAAACTTTTTTGGTGGTCTTCCACGTTCTTCGTTTCTCACGTAAAAATCGCCACTTTTGAATTTCTTAAACCACTCAAAGCACTGTGATTTACCAAGAGCATGCTCACCGTAAGCTTCGACAAGCATTCGATGCGATTCCGCAGCAGTTTTCTTCAAATGGTAACAGAAAAACAATGCTGTCCGCAAATCGTAGTTTCCAGGCATAAAACTTCGACTTGTTCAACAAATTAAGCTGCTGTATGAAACTTGTATTATTGTGAGTTGAAAATCAATTGTCAGATCTCAATAAACCACTGGCGTCAATGACGCGGTTTGTCGGCAACTACACTGACAGCTAGTGCCATCTATGGGCAAATTCCGGTTTCATATTTACAGACCTAATAAATCCGAAGTCTTATTTATAATAATAATAATGGATGAGACCAAGTTGTATACAAAATGAAGTCTTATTTGTCTTCAGTTTAATATTTATAATTCTATATTTTTATCATTTCTGCAAACTAATTTTAAAAATATGTATATTCAAAAATAAAGGAAAAATTATTATTATTATTATAATTATGTAGATGCGCCTATACTTGGATTTCCCCAACTAAGACAACATGGTAGGTAAAGGACCAGAGCACATGTGCCAAGTGTAAAAAAACTGTGCAAAAGGGGGGGGGTGATGGATGTTAGGGTTACTATTATTATTACTTTACTAGATAATTAAAAATAAAGAAAAAAAATCGTTAAAAATAGAAAGTATGTCTTTAGAATAAAAATATATAAATTATTTATTTGTGATATTTGACAAATGAAAGTTAAAATTGGAGTAAGAAAGATACTATTTTTATCATAGATTTCAATGGAGAGATATTCCAGACGACTCCGGATACGAGTGTCTCCTTCTGTAAACAAACAGATTGTATTTAGATTCCATTCACCTATTACGTAGATCATGTTTGTTTATGTTCATGTTAATTTTGCTCATGTTTAAATTAGTTTTTAATCTTGCAAAAGAACAGAGAAATTATTCACGATTAGTGTTAGATGCAATGAATTTCAGTTTTATGTTATTATTTTTGATTTCCGTCATAACTGAACTTGTTATACAGTTGGGTCTATTTCCTCTTTTAGAGTTACTCATCTACAGCTATCAGAACTATAAATGGTGTTTAATAATAATGGTTTCAGGTGATATTCTTTAAAATGTTTCTTCTGAGAAAAAAAATGATTGCTGCGGACGAGTCCTGTTTCTGCTTTTTACCTGCGCCCCCCCCCCCCTGGAGAACTCTATTCACAAAGGAATAGGTCAAGGCTAAATAACCTGCATCGAAGAAACGAGACCTAAGTTATTTAATGCTTTCACTTTTACGAGTCTAAGCCAGTTTAATCTCCAGAGGCTTTATTACCTATTGATTCGATATTTTACATTCTTCTCTATTTTTATTGAATCTTTCACTACGGAACCATTTTTATCAAAAATCAATCACGATTTTCAAAAGGACGGTCTTAAATCTATCTTAAAAATTTCAGCCTCCTCTGGTAGTTAGTTTTTGACTTATCGCGATCCTTGAAGGTCAGGCAGAGGAAACGTCTGAGTAGAATCTACCCATATATATATGTCAAAGTTTGTATGTATGCTCTCACAATTTTACACCTTTTGTGGTTATAATCTGAACCAAATTTTGGATAAGTACCTTGCGAAAATATAGGCTACCTTGGAACCTGGACACACTCCTGATTTCATCCCCTTCACACATTGTGATGATAACTGCTAAACCGCTTAAGTTGGAAACAGGAAATTTCACATGAGTGTTCTTTGTCAAAAACAAAACGAAATTGAAAAGATACTATTTGATCGCTTTTTCGATATTCGGACCCTAAGGTGTATAAACAGGTGGGTCGTGTTGGTGGCGGCAACCTTTCTTGAAGGATATGTGTATCTCCGAAACTGCTTGAGGTGGAAACACGAAATTTGACATGAGTGTTCTTTGTCGAAATCAAAAAGATGCTATTTGATCGAATTTCGATATCGCGCGCTAAAAGGTGTAAACGTGGGGGTGAGGGGATGGGCAAACTTTGTTGAAGGATACTTCTACGGGGCTTTCGGTTTGCAAAATAAGAATATAACATTAATTTGTGGTGATCACGTGATTTTCTTACCAACTGAGAAAAGTTTGAAGTGATAAGGGTGTGGAGAAGGACAAAAAGGAGTGGGAATCTTATATTCTCCGATCTATTTATTACTTTCATATCTAGAGATCTCGATCTATCCATATGATCTTTTTTTTACCAACTGGAAAACTTTCGAAGTGATCTCTTAATTTCAAATTCTTTCTCATCCACATCAGGACATCTGTTTTTTTTTGTAACCCGTACGAAAAACAGGTATTTCATCTAGTTTGTAATAAAAAAGGTACTTCCACAATAAAAGGATAAACTATATTGAGGTACTATAGAAATAAGAGTGAGTTTAGGCTGAGATTATTACATTATTCATACAATACATTCAATCACTAGAAAGTTTCCACTAACATACCTGGAATGCTTAAAATTTGATTCAGACACATCAAGCAGTACTTAAGTAAAGATTTTCGAGAGTCAGTAGTTGCTGGAATATATAGACATATTGCTTTTAATTTCCAAAGAATTTATAACTGAGAATTGCTGTAGAATGGAAATTTAATGTTTATAGAAGTACGAGTATTACATACTTATTTCATTCCATAAATAATGGCCTTATTTGGACTTGACCTGGCTGATCAATTATATCAGGACTACAAAGTCACATTTGAAGAAACGTTTGAATTATTATCAATTACTTTCAATCATATATTTCTGCAAATTCATAAAATAAAGGTTGGAAACATGTGATATTAAAATATGCAAATAATAATGAATTAGAACAATAGATCTATACATAAATAATTTTAAAACAATAAAACAAGGTTGCCGTGAACAGTTGATTAAGCAGATACACTGTTAGGTTTTGACAGGTGCAAATAATGTAGAAGTTCGCCTACAACTTTAATAAATACAGCTAGAATTTCGACTTTTGAATCGAAAAATGGAAGAATCATCTTCAATTTTAGTTTTTGAGAAGAACTTCATATAAATGTAGTCGATAAAAGATATTCCTTTCAGTGAGGGGTGATGGTGGGGGGACTTGATGTTATAGAGTCTCAAACAAAGGAATGATAGCCAGATGAGGCGTGACATTTCTTGATATATCTGTGAGATTATTAATTAACTTATCATTACAAATTAGTATAAGCATATTGTAAATAAAGTTTTAGTTAAATTACTTAATGAATTATTTACGGAAATATTTTTATAAATATCTGATTTTGCATAAATTCTATTAAAGAAAAATAGATGGAAATTCGATATTTGAAATTGTTTATTTGATCGAAATATTCTGAAGCTTCAATCTAATTTTTGAATTACGTAAACACACTAGACACCCTTTCAGACATGTACGAGGCATGTTTTTTAAGTAAGTACCGTTTTGCAATAAAACCAAAACTAGTAAAGATAGTGTCAAAATTTTTTTTATATTTTATTCCTGAAACATTAAGCTATTTTTCAACATAATTTCCTTGTTTGTGTAAACACGTGTCACAGCATTATATCAGTTTTTGTATACTGATGTCATAGCAATCAGCCGCCAGTGAAGACAACTAGGATTCAACCGCTGTTTTCCCTTCTTCGTCTGTTTCCAATCGCTTACCACCGAGAAACCCTTCCTGTGTACGGGCCCTAATGCAATGAGAGCCAGCAAAGTGGTAAAAGGGTGAGATTATTCAAAGATGGGTGTGGCAATGTTCATGATGAAACAAGGTCGGGGCGACCTTCTGTAATCACAGATGATTTGGTACGCGCAGTTGATATCAAAATTCCTGCAGACAGGCGATGCAGGATTTCCATTTTGTCATTGGAAGTTCCACAAATGTGCTTACTGACAGTTTCTCGGTGGTAGGCGGTTGGAAACAGACGAAGAAGGGAAAACAGCGGTTGAATCCTGATTGTCTTCACCGGCGGCTGATTGCTATGACATCGGTATACAAAAACTGATATAACGCTATGATGCGTGTTTACACAAACAAGGAAATTATGTTGAAAAATAGCTTAATGTTTCAGGAATAAAATATAAAAAATTTTTTGACACTATCTTTACTAGTTTTGGTTTTATTGCAAAACGGTACTTACTTAAAAAACATGCCTCGTATGTATTACATTATTTCCCCTATTTATTGTCATAAAAATACACGAGCACACCTAAAGCTAAAAATAATTATATTTATGATTTTAATTATTGTGGGATATATTGAATCTTAAGGCATAATCATATTTGGTGTCCCAGCAATATTTCTAAATACGCGTTTTAGAAAGTTTGTCTGTTGTCTGTCCGAGATATATTTAAAAATTGTGAAAGCAATGGGTGTATGAATAACTTGTATACATGAGCTCGATGCGATGTTTGAGACCTGAGTTAATCGGAGAAAAGCCAAAATTTTGTTTTTTCTACAAAAATACCCTGATAGCATCCCAAATACTAAACAAAGATGTTACTTCTTACGCTATAGAAGCGAAATCCCTTGAGTTCAATAAAAACGAGAACAATTAACAAATCAAATTTGAGCATTCTGAAACACTTTTTAACGTTCAATTTTTATGTGTATGCACGACTAGTTATTTGATATTTAAACTTATTATTCGTCAATACATAAATTCAGTAAATTCGTTAATACGTGAAAGGACAATGGGCACAAATGTATGGGAAGTTGACCCACCCCTGTATAGTGATAAAATATATATCTATAGAAAGATCTCCTTAAATAGAGCATATTTTGTTATTACGACTCATCTCAATTATTAGTCCGTTCGGATTTATATAATTCTTGAAGTTATTATTTAATTAACG
Source organism: Thereuonema tuberculata (assembly GCA_023159025.1). Taxonomy (NCBI): domain Eukaryota; kingdom Metazoa; phylum Arthropoda; class Chilopoda; order Scutigeromorpha; family Scutigeridae; genus Thereuonema; species Thereuonema tuberculata. Next base: position 46,665,162 of record JAFIDM010001028.1, read on the forward strand.
TTTAATAATTTTTATACGTAATTATTAATTAATATTATCATTTATTTCAAGTAAATAATAATTATTTACATGTAATAAATGAAAATAATATTTACTTTTACTGAAATTAATTATTAAATGATACTTAATTTTACATCCGGGAATTAAGATGTCAACTAGATAAGTCATATCAATGGTCGCGGTGCTCGGCTTCCCTGCAATCCAGACTCACCACATAACATAAAATAAGTCATATCTAGAGTTATATAACTCCGAACGGACTAATAATTGAGACAAGTCGTAATAATAAAACATGTTCTATTGATGGAGATCTTTCCTTACGTATATATCTTATCGCTATAGAGTGGTGGGGCAGATCTGCCCATTCTCCTTTAATGTATTTGAGAAAAATATTAATGTCATATTTTTATTTCTGAAAGAAACATCATACTTAGTAATGTTGATACTGACGAGAACCTTCCAGTAGTACTTGAAGAAGTGCCTTCACGTAGTAGTAAAGAAATTCGGGTTTCTTTATGTGTAAATATATGCTTTCTAAATAGTTTTAAAGGACAAAACATAACTATACAAACACACACACACACACACATGAGTAAAACTATTTAGGGCGTATACTTCCTTTAATTCCGAAAACTTAGATGTTTTCAATTATAGGATGTGGTATCGCTATTTATAATTTATATTTATAATTAAAAATATTAATATTCTCTGTATTCATTGCAGTTACTTACATTATTGAAAAAAAAAATGTTTTTAATTCTTTTTTTTTTTTATTCGTTTATCTTAATTTTCTTGATCATTTGAGATGTAATTGGTATAAGTTTCTTTTTAGAATTAGAATAATATAGAAAAAGTTCCAGATATCGTTAACTTAAACCTTTTGGAACAATATTACTGAACATAAACAAAGTTACTCACTGTAGGGACCAGGCATTCGCCTCTGACTCGAGTCTGTTGAATACTGAGTTGGTTAGAGATCACCAAGGCCAATACAACAAGCGCCGCTCCGCAGACTTCAAGGACAAACAACAAGCCTAATAATAGTGTATGGTAATCGCGGATACAAAATGTACTGTATATAGGAAATGAATAAGGAAATCGAATACTCAACCTTATTATTATTTTTGTTTTAAAATATTTTTTAAAATCATTAAAAATAAAAGAAGTTGACTTTATAACAATTGATTAATGAATGTAAAGAAATATGGAAGTTGTTTGGTTATGATGGCCCGCAAAAACAGATTATACACTCCTTTCTCTTCATCATAAATCATCTTCTTTATTTTACTGAAGCCCACTCCTAAATTTTGAGTTAATTTCATATTAAAACAAAATTACAGGTATTCATTGCGAAAATCCAAATAAGAATAAAATCAATCATCTCTTGTAAATCAAAACATTCTTTTTCACTTTAATAAATTTTATTCAGATTGAATAGATAGCTTTCATGTGATGAAAAGGCATCAGAAATTAAGCAATTTACCTAAATCAGGAATATCTAAGATTACAATCATTATGAGAAGAATATTTTTGTTTACATTCACTGGATACTGCAACTTCATTGTGGCTGTGCTTCAATTACTAGGACTAAAAGATCTCGAAAGAAATAGAATTTCATACAATAAAACAAATGTAAATACTGAGATAACAGTTTAAGATATGAATATGTGGATTAAAAATTTTAAAGTATGAATTGTTTTCAAGAATTAAGTGTTTCGTACAGTCTACACCAGCTGTTCAAGCTGTTCTTGACAACCCTATTAATAATACTAATATTATATTAAATAACACAATTATAATATAATAAATAATATTAGCTATACTGTATAGTAAATAACACCATTTATATGTAGTTTTTTGTTAAATCTACGTATTTTTGTCAAATCTACATTAAAATCGAACCTTAGAACAAATGTCCAAACAAGGTTCAAACAATTACCAAAGATGTACGTATGTTATGTAATAATGAAAAGATCTTAAAAATACTGTAACACAGTTAGTCTTGTACTTATTTTCAGATTCATTAACTCCCTACTTCATCAAACTGATAAACTTTCATCTTGAGGCTTTCTTGTAGAAGGAAAAGAAATTTCTTATTCTCTGATAAAAATTACTGATCTTAGGTGGGGTATTCCAAGTTTATGATATCCCCAGCAAAGAGGTAGAAGATGAACTATCTCAGCGGAAATCCAATTTGGCACAGACTGATAACCCTGCATTTATAGAGCCTGGATATTTCTTTCATTTTTCTTCTCTACCAACTTCAGGTATTGCTCCAGTCTCCTAGTCAGCAAAGGAAATTAGAGCACTTTCTCATAAGATGTGAGTGTCTCTGCTGCATATTGTGAACTGTATCTGAACACTTACCAAAAAAGAAAAGAAAAAAAAAAGCCCATTCTCGCACCCTTCACTATCCTTCGACTTATTATTAGTTAATCGAGGAAATCTCTGTATTGCTGTACTTCTTAATGCCGAAATCTAGGCGGCAATTCCTGCTCAACCATCACTTATGCACTAACCTTACTAAGGGCTTGTTCAATTTCAATGCCTATACATAAATGAAACTGTTTATTATAAACGATTAATACAAGAAATTTGTGAACAAAATTCGCCTAAAAAATACAAAAAGCATTTATTTATTTCAAGCTTTATTTGACCCATTGGTTTGAAAACATCACGTTTACCAGGAGTAATTTATTTTTCCCATGTAAATAATACCATTAGACATAATGAAAACGAGAATTTGTTTATGCCTCAACAGACGAGTTTTACCAGTTTGAAATATGGCGTCCTTGAGGCGAGAATAGTTATAATAACCTTGACTCAATCATTTCTGATGAATGGCTGTTTTAATCTCGTGGGATTCTCATTGTACAGCATTAGTTAAGACCAGATGAACGTTATAGTTATCTGGAGTTATTAAAGTGTTTAAAATTAATAAAACTAAATATGGGTTTTTATTAATAATAAAATCAAAACCCATGAACATTTTCATTCCAATGTTGCATAGAAATGTATCTTTCTTTTGATCACTAGCTAGTGACATTTTTTCATATTAATTTGTACTGTACAACTATTAGAACTCTACTTAGTAAATTATTATATTTAGAAATAAACAAAAAACAATCCATTTTCAGTTGATAAAAATCCCAAAGTGTTTCAAAAAATCAAATTCTACCAACAACCCAACGTCCTACTTCGATTATGGCGTGGGTTATTTTACAAGCGTAGAATAAAAGCCGACAATCTGATCGATTTTTAAATATTATTTTAGATGTAAAACATTTAAATTTTTCTAATCTTATATCGGACTATAAACATAACATACGTTGCATTGTAATGAGAATGTCAAAAACAATTTTGTCTAATTAATTTTATATTACAGATAAATAAATAAAATTCCTCTCGTTTCTTAAATAAAGAAACTTAGAAGATTAAACAAAAATATAATAAAAATATTATAGTTTACTTACACAGAATTATTAAGTAAACCATAGTATTTTCATTCTATCTTTCGTTATTAGTTTTATTTAATATTATTTACTAGAAACCACAGGTAATTTAAACGATAACCATTCAAATTTATTTCTAGAACAACGTTCCCATAAGTTTTCTTGACGTTTTATTGCTTTTGGTGATAACGTTTAACGGTAGTTTAACGTAATAGCTTCATAGACACACAATAAAACCTGTACTTTGACGTAAGACTCATAAAACAACTATAAAACTAAGAATAGACGCAGGTGAGGTTTTAAAATCCTCCAACAAGATTCGCTAGCGGACCTCAAAGTCCAAGGCGAGCAACAACATCAATCCAAGAAGAAACATCCGCCCACTGCATATGTCTGGTGGTTGTTAGTATAATCAACTCGTTACAAATGTCTGCTAAGTCTTAATGACTTCAAAACATTATATAAACATTCAGATTCAAAAACATTTATTTTTAGTTATAAATTTTTTGTTGCAATGGGAAGACAAATGGAACCTCCACATTTCTAAACTAAAAACAATAATATATATTTTAGGCTTCTGAAAGACTCCTTATATTCCCGGTTTGTCTGTCTGTCTGTGGACACATATCCCACAATGCTTCGCAGCGGCTTCTGTTAGCTCAGTTGGTTAGAGCGTCGTTCTAATAACGCGAAGGTCATCGGTTCGATCCCGTCATGGGCCATTCTTATTCTTCAATTTTTTTCTCCCCATTCTAAATCTTTTCACAGTTTCTCAACTTATGACAATAAGAGATATTGGTTATGTAATCCTTGAGAATTGGGATTTTGATAACTACTTTATTTTCTCTAAAATTAGTATCACGATGTTAAAAGTAGATACAAAGAGACCGTTTAGGAGTTCTTAAATGTAGTAGGTGGCCTGTTAGCTCAGTTGGTTAGAGAGTCGTGCTAATAACGCGAAGGTGTGGGTTCGATCCCCTCATGGGCAATTCTTATTCTTCGTTTTTTTCTCTCCATTTTAAATCTTTTTACAGTTTCTCAACATAAGTTTTTTTTTTAAATCATTATTACAAGTTCAGTGTATTAACAAGGTTTGAGTTAAGAATGACGATTATTCCATATAAATAGGGGTGGGTAAGATAGCATGGGGTAGCAAAGAGACTCGCAGGCGCATTTTCTAGACCACCCCGGCGCAGTCTATTCTAAAGTAAAGGTGACTCAGAAGCCGTTGCGAAGCACTGTGATTGGTTTATTAATCGCTATCTCACCTTTTTCAGTTTAGATTTGTGGAGGTTCCATTTGTCTTCCCATTGCCACGTCAAATTCACCTCCGTTATGAGACCTGCTTATTCATTCTGACTACTCTCAACTGATGATCACAACTTAGCGTGAAACAGACTGTCTTGAGATGTCAGAAATGAACATTGGTCTCAATTTTAATGTGTTTATTTTTTTCTTCATTGATTCAAAAAATTCTGAAGGTTCTGTTGTATCCATTTCAATCGCGTTTTTAATTTAGTTATCTAGAATTTGTTAGTGTAATTTCATACGACATTTTATTTAATTGTTAGTTTAAAACAGATTTTGCTGTTTGTCAAACTATAATAATTATCAAATCAATTAACAGTATTCATTTTATGACAAATTTTCAATTTTTTTTTTATAAATTTTTATAAATTTTCAATAAGTTTTCTATCAGCTTAACAAAATTTCATTTTTTTTTCTAATTTTTTTCTTTCATTTTCGTTCATTTTATTAATTTTATTTATTTTATGTACATATTTTGTTTTGTGAGCTTTTTTTATTTTGTAGTATTATATAATAGTACTATATCATATATGATCTTTATAAAAACCTTTTAACTTAAGAAATACCCGATACATATAGAATTAATAGCCGCCATTTTGGAGTACATACTATTATTAAAATATTGTATAAGCTGTTGATTTTCTACTAATATCTTCTACCTCGCTTTGACTGGCCATCAAAAAGACATGACTAGAAAATTAGGAACAATTTTCATTATTTCCCATTTTTCTTTTTGGAGCTCACAATCTTTCTGCATGTCTAACATTCGTGGCCGAGTGCATCAAACTTCAATTAACTTTAACGGCTGCATTGTGACGTAGCTAAAATTAGATAAAAGAAATTTATCAAGTTTCTGAATAAATTTTCTTTTTATACATGTTTGTTTCCTTTCCCACAATTTTAAAACAAACGCTAAAATTTTTCTGGAGCAGCACCCCCCACTAATTTTAGCTACGTCCACAATGCAGCAGTCAAAGTTAATTGAAGTTTGGTGCACTTGGCCATCAATCTAATATTCTCCCGAATTTTCAATTTTACTTCATCATTTCTTTCTTGTACGAAGACAAACAAAAAAGAGAGAAATTTTATCTCAACTATTATTTTATTTTAAAAAAAATATTTTACGCATTATACACTGGAATGTGCAAAATTGCAATTTCAATATAGTTCTCTGATACCGGACCCTCATCAGCTGGAATCATCCTCTGCTTCGAAGATCTTGAGGGACGGAAACATTAATTCAAGCTTTTTGACATCAGTTCAATGGAAAGCAAACCAATGATTTACTCATTTTTTGAAAGGGAATAATCAAATGACATTTTTCAGTTTAAGCTTGCATTATTTGAAAATATTTAGTAATTGATTTGCTGAAATATAGAAATCGTAATAATGTATGACAAAGAACATGTTTCTTTATCAAAAGCTTTCTAAAACTTCGCATAGAAATTGATTTTCCTTTTGAAGTGAAGTTCACTCTGCTTATCTACAGTCTGTCTGTTTCTTGTGATATGTTCCTAATTAATAATTTGTTGGTATCAATGATTTTTGTGGCTTTGAAATGTTCTTCGATTCAAATCTGTAATCCCCTATTAGTGTATCCAGTTTAAGAATAGCCAATACTTTCGTGTTTTATTCTAAAAGGTATTGTCTGACAGATGGATGTTGACGATCCCGTATTTTCGTGATTTCACGTAATTTACGCGAGACTAGCCTCTATCCATGTCTTCTCAAAAAATGGCGAAGTAAATTGAAATATTTAAATGAATTATAATACGGGGAAATGCATGAGACTTTTCCTACATTTTAATATGGTTTTCATAAATTGAAAACAGTCAATAAACAAACAATAAATTCAGTAGGTAGCATTTTCCTAGTGACAGACATTAAAAATACTAAATTCCTTGAGACCTTCTGAAGAGGCTAATGGCCAGATCTCGCGTTTTCCATAATTCTCGCGCAAACGCGATCGTCAACATCCATCTGTCAGACAATAGATTTTGTTTATAATATTTAACATACATTAGAATTCTTTCTGTAATTATCAGATTTCAAAGTGAGAAATTACTTAAATATCAGTAATCTTTCAGGTAATCTTTTGTTTACTTCTGTGTAATTGATTACTGAGTCCAGCATTATCTTCCTCTTTTGATATAATTTTTCGAATGTTATTTTATGTAGTATTGTTATAAACATAGCATTTACAGCACAGTGTTCAGTTTTCGTAATGTCTTTGCTAAATGTTTCTTTTCATGTTTTTCACGTTATAGGTATTTGAAAGCTTTATTTGTTGTTTAAAGAAACCCATCGTCATCTCTGCATTACTAGGGGGATTTCCAATATATTAGTTTTAAATCTTTTTTCATTGTTTTTAAATACTCTTAAGGGAAACGGACCATTTTTCGTTACATTCAAAGGGACGAAAAGAAAGTCTACATTTCTTAAGACACTTAATTTTAGAAAATTATTGCAATTGATAAATTCAAAGCTTGATTAATTGATGTAATCCACTATAAATAATGTCTATTGGTTGTTCTGTTCCAAAATAATTGTAGCGGAAACTTTAATCACTTACAGCCATTTCAGTTTGAGATTCAGAGGATTTAAGATCAGCATCAATTTTAATCCACAAAAACTTCCTTCGTATTTGGCTCTAAACTCATTCACTAAAAATAAATTTGCAATTTCTTTCAACGACAAAAAAACGAGAAAGGGCATCTTTCAGTGGAGTATTTTCAAAGAAATAATATTGTTTCACATTATTTTATAAACAGTTATTGATATAACTGACATTACGATGAACATGCCTTCAGTTTCAAAAATGTTGAAATCGGAAATCATTGATTCTAAGAAACTTAAATTAATAAAAATAAACGAAAACATTCTTTATCGTTAAATAATAATACTTTTATTATTTCAACTGGAATTCTGATTTTTATGAGTTATGAAATTAAGAAAAGACTTAATATTCTATTCATGGTGTTAAGCAACGAAAGTCGAAACCTATTGTCTGTATGGATTTCTGAACGCTAAAAGCGAAAGTTGAAATGGACTTTCTGCCATAAAATGATGGTATCTTCTGTAAAATAAAGAATTAGTGTTTATTTTTATGTGAAGACATAGTTTTTCATTAAATACCACTATTCGTTAACGCTTTAACTGGAAATAGATGGTTTAATAAATGAAAACAATTAAGAAACTATAACGATTCAATTTACGGTTTTAGACTATTTGTAGAAGCGCCTTTATGTAATAAAACCGAAACTTATTGTTTGTTTCGTGTTTTTAATGTTAAAAGCGCTACGAAACAGAACTTTATCGTGGAAACTTGCTTAAAAATCAGCATTTTGTATAAATAGCTAATTTATTGTATATCAGAAAACTAGAAACAATCCTGATTTATTTAAACAATACTATTCTCTAATGATTCATTCGGAAATTATTTATTTCCTTTAACTTTTTAACCTAGAAAATTATAAAAAAGACAAAGCATTTAAGGTGAAGGTCTGGAGGCCATTGTTACTAGCGTCGCTTTGAAAAAGATCTAAACCTTCTGTTTGTTTTTAATTAGAGAAGAGAAAAGCGCTAAGATTAATGGACTTTTTGCCGTGGAGTGATGCCAATTGATTATATCTACTGTAAAATCAAAATAGTTTTATTTTTATTTTTATATCAGTGAATGAGAAAAAACGTATTTATCATCAAAACGTTATTACTTAACCTTTTAATTTCAGTAATACCATTTTGAACCAATAAAACTCGAAAATTCGAAACTTTTGATTATATCGATTTATAAACAGTAAATAAGCTTTATTAAATAGACTTTTTACCGTGGATGAATATTTTAAAACTTTTTTTAAGCTAATTTATTTACTTAAACGAGATAACACTGTTTTTTATTAATATATATATATATATATATATATATATATATATATATATAAATATAAATTCTAATTACAGAATATAATTTCTAATATATTCATCGTAATACATATATACATGCATACACAGTACTTCAATCCGAAGATTGGTTGAAAGTTCACGGACCCTAGTGACCCCCGAAGGGCGACCCCTAGGAGAAACCGTAACTTATTCTTGGGAACAGATACTAGAGTAGATTCCCGTTGCCTTCTCTAGGACGCCATTACGGAATGACGTCAGACCGAAGGGAAAGTGAAGAAGAGGCTTTACAACACAGGAAAGGAAATTGAAACATCCATGCTCACAACCGGGATTTGAACCCGGACGCCAGCACACTGGCCTCACGGCAGACCGACGCCTGAGACCGCTCGACCATGCTGGCGCGGCTAATATATATATTCTAATTTTCAATCGAAATTATTAACTTTTTATACATTAAGATAATCATTCATTTAAGGACTGCCTTAAAGTCACTATTGAAAGCATGGTTATGAAAGAAAACCAAATTGCTAATTTCGATTTCTGGATGAGAAAAGCGCTTTATTCAATGGAATTTCTAACTTACTAATCTTTAAAATGTACGTATGGAATATCTCCATTATCTTTAACAATGAAATCGCAAATCTCTATTTTGTACACATTGAACGTGTTTTGGGATTTTCGGCTTTTTTTTCCATTAGTAAATTGTTTTGGACTGAATCCTAATGTTCGTTTCACATTGCAAGGTTGAAAGATAATTTGCGTTTTCAGCATGCAATTGAGTTTGTCATAAGTATCGTTTATAGTATCATCAATATAACTAATTCTTTGATTTTTCTACAGAAATTGGAAATAAACATTCTCTTATTATTTAAAAGTACTTATTTTTGAAAAAGAAATGGGAAATTACTAATTTACATAGCATTTAACTTACGTCTATAGAAAATGCCAAGAAAGTGCTTAAGTTACATAGTGTAAAGCCATTAATCTGTGGTGTAAGCATGAATTCAGAACTAAAGCCAAA
>JAFIDM010001028.1:46704845-46736519 GCA_023159025.1 Thereuonema tuberculata
CCAGAAATAAATATCCCATTTGATGGTAAAGTTGTTAGGCGGAGACAGATACGGACGGACGGACGTACGTACAGGACAAACGAAATAGCTCCCAAATGGGTCGTTAAAATTCTTCATTTTGAATTGGATATAAAAAGAAATGTGTAATATGATATTAAATTTTAATAAATAAGTGATAATGGCTTAGAAAATGTCAAGAGTTATCTAAATCCTTCTATGATAACAATTTAAACTAACTGTTAACATTAAACTGTTAATGAAATATTTCAAAACATTTATTTTGCTTTTAATCAATGACATCGACATTACTTATCCAGTTTACAAAGCATATTTATTAAAATCAGATAGCATACATTTATTGGTACTATTTGGGACTATTTTCTTACTCGGACTATTTTCTTGCTCGGGCTATTAAAAGAGGACTATTCTTCTTATTGTAGAAAGTTTGTAATTTCTAATAAAAACTTTGATAATTTAAAATTTGGGTGCTTTAACTTGAACTTCGTATCTCAATTAAAGTAGCAGAAAATTAAGCAAAATTACGTTCTTAAATTCATAAATTCAGAGTTAGTCAAACAATATTAAATTTTTTGAAGAGAAGCAATTTTACTTTTACTAATTAATAATTAGGTTCTTTGTTTTTAGTTTTTTATTTTGTTTTAATTATAGAAACAAATATAATCACAGTTTCATTTTGAACATCTTTTCACTTCATTATTAGGTTGCTAATATTTATGAAGAATTTCTTGATTTAAATATCTTATTTACGAATTCTTTATTTAAGAGTTGTTTGGTATTTCACTGCATGTGACAGTGAAATGTAACAAAATTAGGGGCTTTGTTAATTAGAAACGTTGATAATGTTGTACAATGGCACTGCTATTGTTGATTAATAGCAAGTTTCGAGGTTTCAAGCACCTATATTTTGCCAAACCCTTATTATAGTAAGTTAAATTTAATCCTTCTTTTTCAATTTCTGCTGTTTTGACAAAAATGATGTATTTTCCTCCAAATTTTGATTTATTAGTTCTTTTTACGCAGGTAAGGGACTCTGGATCGATCCCTAAAGGAGGTCCTACATACAATTGCTGAAAAACTCAAGTTAACAGTATTGATTATCAGTCATAAACGAAACATAGCCAAATACAGATGGATTTTTATCTTTTAATCAAATATCTTTTTAGTATTAATTTAATGCATTGGCACAGAAACTGTATATAGTATAAGGGGTTTTATAAATATACTCTCAAACCTGAGTGATAGGTTCTACAGAGATAAATTGAAAATAAATGTCCAATACACATAGGGTCAGAAATGCATCGTTTATGAATTAATATCCCTTGTTACATTAGATGTATGATTATTAATGTGCTCATAAAAATTTTTTCAATCGAAGCGTACAATGATGATACTGTGTTTCATGATATTGTGAATAACTTTCCAAAAATTAGAGATCCTAGCTATTATTGCACAAATAATGAACATAATAATGCACAAACAGGTAGCAACTAATATAGAAATTAGTGTAACAATGCACAAACAGGTAGCAACTGATATAGAAATGAGTGTTCAACGAAGTCTCCACCAGCAACAGGCATCAAAATTAAATGTTCGAAATGTGCACGACCTGCCTCAATTCCGACATTTACAGCCAATAAACGTCGGGATAATGAACTTCTAATCCGCTGCCAAATTCCCGGTGTGTTCCGAAATAGGTGAAAACCGTTATATATCTTCTCCAACAACTGTCGTAAACAAGTTAGACGAGTAATAAACAATGTTTTCCTTATAGCCCCAAAATCAAAATCCAAGGATTTAAACCTGGGATAGTAAAGCCTAAGTAACAGAGCCCCTTGACCAATCCAGTTTTGTAGAAAGTTATAGTTGAGGAAAATGGGTCGGTTCTTCGCCGTGCATGAACCAAATGCCTTCTCGTTTCAAGATTAATGTCTTTCAACAACTGAGTTAAGTGTCTTTGAAAGAAAGCAAGATACACTTCGCCACTTAATGGAGAAAGGTGGAAATAGGGACCAATCATCCGAGTATACAAAATATGCACATTTAAAGAAAACAGCTATTGGAAAACTGCATATGAGTTTTCCTGTATCCATAAATACACATTATTAAAATTCATAAAACCATTTCGGAAAATGAAGCTTCGTCAATGACTCCTTTTTCTTTGTTGTACTACTTGATGCTTGGATCACTGGCTTCATCGTCAAGAATTCGTTGCAATATTTTTAGGCTTTCCACCGTTAGCCTGTGTCGTTAAACTTGCCCCTTTCTCTGAGACATCGGTCTATGACAACAAATGTGTCTATCTGGAAAATGTTCTTAATATAGCCGATGAACTTCATGTCCATTTCCATGAGAGATCCGCACATCAAACGGATGTCTGCAATTACAGAAAACGAATACAAAAACTATCTATTTCTAGTAGTTATTCAATTATGTACATATGAAGAAAAACGAAAACAATTTTCCTTTAGAGTCTTTAATAAATATTTCAAGCACATGTTCAATGAATATTGGTGAAAGTTTGTAACAATAACATAAGAAATGTGTGATTTCAGAAAGATTTAAAATATGTTCCCTTTATAGTGGAGTTCGGTTATTCAATGACTACTTACTGAAGATTGAGAAATAGCATCAGAAATATCAGATCACATTTTTTTAAAGCTGAAACCAATAATTAATTGCAGAGCGGAAAGAGGCTTGTCACGATGAGGAAGCAATTTCGCTACGAATACGTTATCTACTTTTTTTGTCACTTTGAAACCTAAAAATTAAATTGAGTTCAAAATTGAATGTCATTTTTTTTCACAAATCAAGGACGTCTTCTTGAATGATTATAGTGACGAGCAGAGGCTGAAGGCGTTTGTGATATATTCACGATCAAGAAAGATAAGGTGATTTCGCACTATTACATTGTATTGAAGAATTTAAGCATTGTTTGTTCATATACTAACTGCATCAGAAAGTGGCAGACAATATTGTAACTAATTCAAGCAGAACAATTCATCTTCGCTTTATGCTTGTGTTCATTTCCGAGGATTCTCGAAGCAGTCTCGTATCTGCAAGTTTGGAATTCGCCTTGCCGCTTTAAATAACTCAGGAGGAGTTTAAGGTTATATCCCAACTACTTTTATGCAAGCGAAAATCTGTAAGTTTGTTGTTTTGTTTGTTATTGTTTCACGCCTCAACGGCACAACGGATAGGAATGAAATTTTGTAGGCATGTAGTCAAGGACAAGAGATACGACGTAGGTTACTTTTCATCCCGGTCGATCAAGTAGTTCCCGTAAAACTTCCCAAAACAACCTAGAATGAAAAAATTCCCAAAACTGTCCATTGATGGCACTAGGGCAGTTGTCAAATGAGTGCATTTAAAACATTCCCAAAACTGGCCGTTTTAAATCGCGCCACAGATCTGAATAAATCAGTTAATTAATACGTTGGATTTCAATATTGTAGTACATGTATTGTTTAAAATTTAACAAATTAGTTTCAGTTCTACGTTTCGGTTTTTTATTTGATGTAATTTGGTTTTTCGAATAACTAATGTAAGGCTTCCGGAGCGAAGCGAATAAATACAATAAAACTTATTCTTCAAACATCCGAAAAAAATATTATTAAAAGATAATCTTTGATTAAAATAAAGGAGGCCGATTCACACATAATTAAAAATTACAATTAAAATTTAATGAGCAGACGTTTCGATTTGAAGGTGTACAAATCATTTTCAATGCTAAAGTACAAATTGTGGAGTCTTGCTTCTAAAGAAAATTAAATTAATCAGGTTAAAGTTCGTGACAAGGGGCTGCTGTCCCCGTAGGATGGCATCAATCGGATTCATCAATTATTAACCAATAAGATTGTCGGTGGACATACCCTCTGGTGTAGGTTGTTGAAACTTCGGTGTAAACAGAAGCACATGGGGAAAAACGCTGGATGTGCCCTCTGGAGACGATCGTCGGAACTTAACCGCCAGCCGAATGCACATGGTCCGGGAATGTTGTTGTTTTGATTCGATGAACGATGTTGTTGGTGAGAAAAAAGTTCTATTTAGTCCAAACTGAAGGCAATATCCACAATTGCAGAAGCCCATTATTAATATAAGCAAACAAAACACTAAAAAACATGGCCAACAAGTTTCATTAAGTAAGGTTTAACGTGTGATAATAAGTTAACTAAAATAAAGGAGGCCGATTCACACATAATTAAAAATTACAATTAAAATTTAATGAGCAGACGTTTCGATTTGAAGGTGTACAAATCATTCTCAATGCTTACGTACAAATTGTGGAGTCTTGCAACTGACGGATGGGAAATAAATAAACAATCTTGAGATTCAAAAAAAAGGTTGAATATTCCTTATTGATGAGGGAAGGGGAAGGAGAGATAAGTCAAAAGCAATACGAAGAGAGATGTAGTCCCCATGGCCTAATGGATACGACGTCTGACTTCGGATCAGAAGGTTGCAGGTTCGATTCCTGTCGCGGATGATTCATTGTAAACATTATTTCCATTTTCCATTCTTACAGAAAATTGCTACGGACATACATACAGACAGACAGAGAAATAAAAGATTTTAGTAATATAGATTGATACTTTTCAGTGGTTCAGTTAATTTTTTCATTATTAACTGAAAAAAAAGCTATAATAGTGTTTTTTCAGTATTCTAGCTAATAGAAGTACTGCTTCTTTCATTTTTATTGTAATTGTCACTTTTCAGTGACGTTTCAGTTACAAATATTGATGGTTTTTGAGCTGCAAATAGTGATTTTTTTCGGTATTCCACCTCAAAAAAAAGAGTGCTTCTTTCTTTCTATACTTTGTTTTCTTTACTCCAACATCTGCCGTGTACACGCACATATTTTTTTCAATATAGAATTTGGTTAAGTAAGAATATTTAAAATATTGCAACGTTTCGGCAATTATAGTTTTAATTGTCAGTTTCGAATTGCAAATAAACTGACGGATGGGAAATAAATAAACAATCTTGAGATTCAAAAAAAAAAAGAAATTGAATACATTCCTTATTGATGGTGAAAGGGGAAGGACAGATAAGACAAAAAAACAATATAAAGAGAGTTGTAGTCTCCATGGCCTAATGGATAAGACGTCTGACTTCGGATCAGAAGGTTGCAGGTTCGATTCCTGTCGCGGGTGTTTCATTGGAAAAATTATTTATTTTTCATAGTCACAGAAAATTGCACCGGACAGACAGATACACAGACACACAGACAGACAGAGAAATAAAAGATTTTACTAATATAGATTATTGGTGAAACTGAAGTAATTCGTTTTTACTAAAGAAAACAAACGAACTTTTTGGCTAACCATTAGATATGAAATATAACTATTGTGCTTTGCTCGATAGATGTAGTGAAGTAAACTGTTCTTTTATTCCATCAGGTTTTGAGAAAGGGATCTGGTTTCAATTCCTACTTTTATTGGCAGTAATGATTTGTTGTTGTAATTGTTGTTGCAGGTATTTTAAACACAAAAATGTTGCAGATATTTGAAATTTAAATGAATGAATTAGACAACACACACAACTTGGTTTGAAAACGTCATATAATTAAAATTTAAAATACATTACAAAAAGCTGCCAATCTTTTCACGGCTGCCTTATCAATCAAAAGATTACATGGATAAAAAGACTTCGAATTTATACACTTTGAAATTAAAATGTCAATAATTGTGGAATCGTGAAGTAGAAGAATGTCTGACATCTTGAAGAAACCACTGACCAATCAACTGTAGGGAAAGTTCTATTGAGCGGTAGGTATCGGGTATCTTCTGGTTGCAATTTGATTGAAGGCTGTATGAGACCGATATCCTTCTTGCGGTTAGAAGTGGAACCAGTTTTTTATTTCCTTGGTTCAGCTAAGAGCACGGTATAGATTTTGGATGAAGAACTCAGATGGATTATCCACGGAAGGAACTGAGATTGCTAATGAATAAAATAAGTAAATAAATTAAAGATTATATGAAACTTGAAAAAATGAATTTATTGTATTATGAAATGATGGAAATTTTGTGATTTATTTTCCTTTTCAATTTTCTCCTTAATATCTTTCAGTGTAGAGTCATTTAGATAATATTTCATATTTAAATTGGGCAACGCCGTGTTGTATGGCTGAAGTGTTTGAATGTAATATGACTCTTTAATTTCACTTTTAAACTTATTCCGGGCGTAATGTAAGATGATTGGTTGTTGAAAATTAGCGTTACGATCTTTCTCGTAAATATGTCTGGCTATTAAAGATGAGCATAAAGAACCAGTTCTAACTGCGCTTTTACGCTTGGAAAATCTGTTATTTATGGTTTTGCTTATATTTCCAATATAGAAACACGGGTTGCCATAACACTTGACCAAATAAACACAACTGTATTGTTTATCTATTGCTATTCATGCCTTTGAAGTGTATTGGTGTTGAAAGCCAATTTATTATTTAGTGTGAAGATAGGATATACACAGTCCAGCCACTTTACGCACAAATCTTCAAGCCGGTTGCGGCAGTGTCATGGTGTGGAGGGATGTTTTCCTGGCACACATTGGTCTATTGATACCTCTGGAGGCACGTTAAGATGCTTGGTCAGCTAAACATCGTAGCTGACCAAGTGCAACCGTATATGTAACAGTTTATCCTCATGCAGTTGGCTACTTCCAGCAGGATAATGCGCCGGTCACTATGGGATGGTTTTGAGAAACTTGACGATGCCTTTTCCTTGCTGCAGTGGCCCGCTCAGTTCCCGGATCTCAGCCCGATTGAAAATTTGTGGGATGAGCTGGAACGGACTGTCCGCTCCAGGCCTACATCTCCATCAAATTTTCAGGAACTGCGTGACACATTCATGTCTGCATGGTACACAATACCTCAACAACGTTTTAAAAATCTTGTGGAATCCATACCTCGACTAATTCAAAGATGGGCTAAAGGAGGCCCAACACGTTACTCGGTAGATGTAATAAAGTGGTCGGACAATGTATATCAGTGTTTTTTGAACTGGTTATTAAGGAACTTCAAAAGATTGCGATGGAATGGAAAAATTGCTCGAACGGTATTGGTTGAGATCTTGTTTTGTTTTGGTTATAAATAAAGTTTCAAGATCGTTTGATTTCATTGTTTGTAAAATGAATGAGATAATCATTATTATAAAAAAATGCTTTAATATTATCAATATGATGCAGGAAACTTTGTTCAGTGGAAGGATAATATGAAAACTTGATTAACTTTCATTCCTATTAAGTTTGATATTAAATGTTTGGAAGTAGCAGAAAAAAAAGGAATAGTTCTGAGTGAAGTCGAAAGGCTGCCTGGAGAATTGTTGATTTTCTTTGGTTACAAAGACATCGAGGAATGGCAAAGTACCCTCTGGTGTTTGATTCTCGTCAGTAAACTGAATTTTAAACTAAGATTGATATTCGTATAACAATGATTGTTCTGAATATTTTTGCTTAGAATGTGTTCATAATCTTTATTAAAGATTAGAGTATTATTACTCTGTTATTACTCTTTATCGGAGTTGGTAATAAAAATGCTTTTGTTAGCCTTGAAGAAAATCAAAACAATGTTCTCTAAAGGGGAACAGTTATTGTATTTATCTTTATAATAACTAGTCGGCTACCCGTCGCTTCGCTCCGGAAGCCTCCCTTATGTAACGGAAAACACTTTTTTATTTATTAAAAAAAAACACACACACACACACAAATTACATCAAGGAAACTAAAACAAAAATTTTTTAAAAGCTTTTTTTTTTATTTAATTTTTGATGTCTATATTCTCTCAATCTACGACTGCTTTTAGAACCACCTTGTAAATCATATATCTATGATATATTTTTATTTTTTACAGAGATTAGAATGTAGGCCTAGTGGTCTAATAGCTAAGACGTCTAACTTCTGAGCAGTATTCTACCTAATAGAAATAGTGCATCTTTCTTTCTTGACTATCTTTTTTTATTATTCCTATTGATACTTTTCAGTGGTTTTCGAGTTAGAAATAGTGATGGTTTTTGAGTTACAAATAGTGATTTTTCAGTATTCTATCTAATGAAATACTGCTTCTTATTTCTTGACTCTTTTTTTTTTTTTATTCCAAATGATACTTTTCAGTGGTTTCTGAGTTACAATAGTGTTCAGTATTCTATCTAATAGAAATACTGCTTCTTTCTTTTTTGAGTCTCTTTTTTTATTCTAAGTGGCACTTTTCAGTGGCTTTTGTGTTCCAAATATTGATGGTTTCTGAGTTACAGATAGTGATTTTTCAGTATTCTATCTAATAGAAGTATCGCATCATTCTTTTTTGACTCTCATTTTAATTATAATTGTCACTTTTCAGTGACGTTTGAGTTACATTTATTGATGGTTTTTGAGTTGCAAATAGTGATTTTTTCGGTATTCCACCTAAAAAAAGAGTGCTTCTCTCTTTCTTGACTCTGTTTTCTTTACTCCAACATCTGGCGTGTACACCCACATATTTTTCAATATCACATAGGATTTGGTTAAGTAAGAATATTTAAAATATTGCAACGTTTCGGCAATTATCGTTCTAATTGTCAGTTTCGAATTACAAATAAACTGACTGATGTGAAATAAATAAACAATGTTGAGATTCAAAAAAAAGATTGAATACATTCCTTATTGATGGGGGAAAGGAAAGGACATATAAGTCATAAAACCATATGAAGGGAGTTGTAGTCCCTATGGCCTAATGGATAAGGCATCTGGCTTCGGATCAGAAGGTTGCAGGTTCGATTCCTGTCGCGGATGTTTCATTGTAAAAATTATTTCAATTTTCCATTCTCTCAGAAAATTGCGCCGGACAGACAGACAGAAAGACAGACAGACAGACAGAGAAATAAAAGATTTTAGTAATATAGATTGTTACTTTTCAGTCAAAGTCAGTTCAGTTTTGACAGATAAGTCAAAAAAGCAATATGAAGAGAGTTGTAGTTCCCATGGCCTAATGGGTAAGATGTCTGACTTCGGATCAGAAGGTTGCAGGTTCGATTCCTGTCGCGGATGTTTCATTGAAAAAATTCTTTCTATTTTTCATTCTCACAGAAAACTGCGCCGGACAGACAGACAGACAGACAGAGAAATAAAAGATTTTAGTAATATAGATTGCTGTGCGCAAATATGCCTATTGTCTGACACATCGTTCTTGACGATCACGTTTGCGCGGGAATCACGCAAATTACGAGATTTGGCCATTAGCCTCTTCAGCAGGTCTCAAGGAATGTAGTATTGTGAATGTCTGTCACTAGGAAAATGCTAGAGAAAAAATGTTAAAGTTGGAATTTTACCAACTTTAAAAAGTAGAGGCGATGGATGCAGCGGCGAATAAGGCATCGGTCAAAATCGTCGACATCAGTAATGGGGCTTGCTCGTGGCCGATTCTTCCCCGGAGTCGATAAGCCTTTTTTCTCGCCATTTTGTGAGAAGATATGGATAGAGGCTATTCTCGCGTCAATCACGTGAAATCGCGAAAATTAGGGATCGTCAAGAACGATGTGTCGGATAATATGTTTGATCTAATCTCATTTTTTTTGCGGTATTAGTAATGTTACTAGATTTAGGGCTTGTTCCACTTTAGCTATTATAGTTGTTGGTGAAATATATTTAGGGTTGATATTAAGATCTTCACCTTTCATTACTATACTTTCATCAATTGAAGTTAGATGAAAATTGGATTCATTAATAATGTTGGACTGTGTAGTAATAGGGATATTCCATTTTTTATCGGGCAAATTAATGAGTTTCTACAAATGTTTCGTCTTAATATTTTGGAATTAGTTTAAACCTTTACTTGCACCCATTTGCAATATTACAAGGTAATCATCATTGACAAGTTTGCTACTTAAGTTAAATAAAATTTGCTTGATTTGAGCAATGATATTTTTCCTTTTTTGTGTCCTTCAATAAGTCTGATATTTAAATATTGCATTCATAATTTGAATATTAATTTGCGGACATGAACATGTCAGAATGGTGTATCCTAAGGTGTAGAGGTTTAGGAATAAGTTGATGTTTTTTGCAAATATTATTATAAACATTAGCAGCGGTAATAGAAGCTAATTTCTTGTTGAGAGAAAGGTAATGCTTAATAGAAGAACGAATACTATGTGGATACTTCATTAAAATGCTCCCAATCATAAAGAAAAGGATAAACGAAGCCTAGAAATGAGAATAAACTGTAACAATTCGAAATTGGTTAAAAATTCATTAATTGAATAAAAGTAACCAAGATTACAGATTAAAAGTTCAATTTTAACGTGTGCCAAGGTTTAGCAAGAATGAATGAATTAGACAACACACTCGAATTGGTTTAAAAACGACATATAATTAAAATTTAAAATACATCACAAACAGCTGAGAGCTTTAGCAACCATTCACGCCTTCCTTGTCAATCAAAAGGTTATATGGATCAAAAGGTTACGTGGTATTTGAAATTTGAGATTCTAGTTACCTTCAGATTATTATTCAAACATATATTATCAATACAAAATGTTGGGTTTATCTAATTCGGTTTCAAATTTCTACTGTAAATATTTCGAGATTAAATCATTTTTTAGGGTCTATTTTGAACAGATTGAAATTAATTAGCATATTATTGATTTCAAATCTTGATTGTTATATTATTGATTGTTTATTGATTTGAAAATTTTAATATAATTATAAATACTAATTAATTTATACTTTATTTCATAAGATTGAAGATAAATATTGTAAATATTAAATATGAATATAAATGTTATATTTTATAAATATATATTTTGACAGATTATTCCTTTATTAAATTTCTTAAGTTCATAAATGCAAATTTCTTTCTTTTTAAACGCTTTTTAATTTTTTTTTTTTTTTTTTAATTTTCTTAAAATTTCTTAAAATTCTGGGCCGAATTCTTATGATCTAAAATTCTTAAATGTATACATGCACTTTTGACTTAAGATGTAAAATATGACGAAAAAAATAACCATATCGAATGTTCTATGAAATAAAAAACGATCATTTTCACGTACATTAAAAGCATTGTTTTAATTATAGTAATCATGAAATATTACATGAAAACTACAGAAATTGACGTGTGTGCATAGTGATTAAAAACTGAGGACAGCCAAAACACAATACTTGTTAAAATTATGCACAATTAAAGAGATTACATTCTACGACTGGTTTCGCCTCCAATACGAGGCTTTGATGAGTGACAAAGCTGTTTGAAGAAAGCGGGAATATGTAGATGTGCCAACCAATGGGAGAAGTTCATGACGTCAGATGAGGTTGTCAGCCAGGAACACAGAAATCATCTGGTGGAAGGCGGAAGAATCAGTGGTGTTGATACAGGAAGGTGACCAACGCCAATGACATATTGGAGAACAGAAACCGGAAGGCATACTGCTGATATTGCTTATTGTCATCAACTTGGTGTAGCAGCGAAAAACAAATGCCTGAAATAAAAAAAAAGGAGGAGGAGGAGAGGAAAAATAAATAAAAAAAAAACAATAAATAAATAAATAAATAAATAAATAAATAATTACCGTAAATACATTTTTTTCTTCTTCTTAAGGGATTAACTCCCACTGCTAAACAAGATTGCACCCTTTTTCGAACCAACAATCATAACAATTGCAGCAACTGAAACGCAATCATTGTAGCAGAATTTGTCCATTAGAATACACACAGTTTCATTACATTATTATTATATAAACTTAATAAAAAAACGGAAGCTGAAGAAAAAAATATGACGTCGTTATCCACTTGTAATATATAAAACTTCAAGTTAACTTGTGCGCAAATTGAAGTTCAGTTTTAAAAACATAATTAATGGATAGGATTATTTAGTCGCATAAATTAATCGGAACAAGCAAACAAGCGTATGAAGTGAAGTATTACTCATGTTTCAGTTTTGCTATAAATAATTAATGCGCTCCAATGCTAATACACGTTGGTGTTTTATTGAATTTAGAAAATTAATAACTATCCGTAATTCAATAAAATGCTAATTTAGATTCAGCAGTTTATAATGGTGTTTAGGTCGATTTGCTAAAAGCATTAAATCTTTTGAAGCAGATCTTTTAATCTGCTTTTAATCTTTTAATCAGTGGTTAATCTAAATTATTCAAGTCTCAAGACCCTTTCTTAAAAAATTATATATAGTTAAAGATATGACAGCAAATACTGATGGCATATTTGTCTTACTTAATTATTTATGGAACAGTAATACCTAAATGAATTATATATATATATTATAACATAAAATTAAAATCATTTTTATACATAATCAAACATTAAAATATAATTAAAAAAAACATAAAGAGATAATCAGAGAAACTAGATTAAGTATTATACACTTATAAATAAATAAATAAATAAATAAATAAATAAATAAATAAATAAATAGAGTCCTTGCAGGACTTTCTTCTCATTAACGTAATTTTAGTCCATTTCTATTAGAAAAATTCAAAAACCATTGTAAAAATCATGAAATCTTTTCAATGATTGTAAACATTCATATAAACATGGCCTAGCTTTATTTGCTTAAATTATTCTACATTTGTAAAAATCGTGAAGCTTTTCAAATGATTGTAAACAAAAATTCAAATGATTGTAAACCTATCTTTGTTTGTTTAAATTATTCTATGTTTCTATTTTGCTTTGTAATGAAGCCTGTAGAAGCAGAAAAAGTAGCTTTCTGCTAAATATAGCGATGTTAAGTGAAGAACTTGGGTTTCCTGTGTTTTCTGTATTTATTTCTTAAGCACTTTCGGTTATGCTATTTAATGTGGCTTTAAAACCTATAAATGGGACACAAAATTACATTGTCATCTGTGAGTTTATTTCTCAAAAGAAATTAACATACTCACACTATTAGCGTGTTGATTTACCACGGTATGCGTAATGTAAGTGTTCAAAGTGTGCACCGCCTCGCTGTGAACAGTATTCATATTGTTCACGCAGATTCTCAAACATATCCTAAAACAAAGGTTGCTGCAAGAGGAGATGATTTGCTCACGTAATGCAGGCACAGTTCTTGGTGGATCTTCACAGTTGAACACACTCTCCTTTAACATTCCCCACAAGGAGGCATCAGGTGGTGTAAGATCCCGTCCTGTTGATACCACTATCTATTCATCTGAATGTTCCTTGCACGACAAAACCTTTTCAAATCCTGAAGAAATGGCTCGATCACTTAACCCCTGTAGCGTTCTACCGAACACTACCAGAACGGCGAAATTTCGTAACAATAGACAGCATAACTGTGTTACTTGGTGCCGTCTTATTAAACTCCTCTTGGAATTGTTCTGCCACCTTTTTCAAACTCGGTCCACCTTCACGACCGCTTCCGTATGAGCGGAAATAATGCGCAACAATGAATACTTTTTCCTCCGTCGAGAGACCCATTTCCAACAACAATTGCACAACAGAACTTCCTTTTTCACTACTGCGAACACGTGCAGCTGGATGCAAGTTATGATTAAAATTTCTGGCCAATCACATGAACCACGCGCGTGATATAAGCAGACAATCAGCTTGTGAAGCCATCATTCAAGACGTCGCCCAGGCTGCGAGAAGGGAGTGTTTTTACTGTTACTGTGTCTGGTGAACGAACAATGAGTGTTAATGTCTTTAAGACGCCGTTGTATGCAATTTCGTCAAAACGATGCGTTCACGAGAGGTTTCATTGTATGTCTTCATACCACTGGTAGTTCTTCCGTCGTAATGCGGAACGTGATGCCATAATCGTTGGTCGCATTTGGAGACAGTGGCCCTAAGAAGGAAATGAACCGACATAGTGGGAACGGAGCTCGGAGACGGACGTCACAGCGCGCAGATCGCCGTCAGATCAGATGTCATGCACACCCACAACCCACGACTGACGTGTACAGGGAGTTTTGGATGCCCCGATTGACTGCGGCAGATTTGTTGTCCAGCCGTCCATTGCGAAGGCTACCCTTAACTGCGAGCCATCGTCGTCGTCACTTATAATGGGGTCGCACCAGAGCTGCTTTGGGTGCATAATAAACAGTGTAGTGTTCAGCGACGAATCCCGTTTCTGTCTCACCAATGATGATCACCGTGTGAAAATCTGGAGGCGACGTGGCCATCGTGCAGATGCTTCCTTGGCCAGTCCTATCCCCCGATCTCTCGCCATTCGAGAATCTGTTGACAAAATTGGATATCGGTTGAATATCCTCCCACCCCCGCGAAATGAAGAGGAACTGTGGACTCGGGTCAAAACTATATGAGCTACGATATTCCGGACATTATTCGGACACTCATCGAATCGATGCCAAGTCTGGTTCAGCAATGTATCGCCCAAAATGGAGGTCCTACTTCTTATTGACCATCCTGTATTTTAGTCCACTGGAGCCTTATCTGTATCTGAAAATTAAATCATGTTTTCTGCACCTGTTTGGCTATCTATGCATGCAGGTTGAATTGCTGTCTTTGAGCATTCCTTCATGATGTGATATTTTCTCTGTCAGGTAGTCTATACATAAATGCGTAAAACAAACATTAGTGAAAGACAGAAATGACCAGTAGGAGTCGCAATTATAATTAAATATCAGTTACATAGTAAAGGATAATGCCTAACTTAGCATTACCTATCCAAGGTTGTACAATATATTCTAAACGTCAATGGTAGACACAGTTCATACTATTCCTGCAATTGTTTTGATCTTGAGATGACACGGCCTGGAAAGTGTTCATAAAGACATTGCCTGCACGCCACAGCTGTATGACAGGTAAGCACCTTTTTCGAGATACAGCTGTATTCTCTTGTGTTACGGTTCGTAGGAGTCCCGTGCACCCTTTGTCATGGGTCAGCACAATATCGGTCAGTCGGCATTTTGGGATTACAAAGACTGTCAGTTCGGGCGGTTTTCCGACACGTAAGCTGAAACAGCTCCTTCATACATGCAAGGCTGAGTCCGTCTTTTCGTCTTGGACAGAACGGTTGTAATATTAGACTAAAACTAGTCGGCTATCCGTCGCTTCGCTCCGGAAGCCTCACTTATGTAACGGAAAACAACTTTTTATTTTTTATTAAAAAAAAAACACACACGCACACAAATTATATCAAGGAAACTAAAACTAAAGTTTTTTTTTTTAATTTAATTTTTGATGTCTATATTCTCTCAATCTACGACTGCTTTTAGCACCAGCGTGTGAATCATATATCTATGATATATTTTTTTTTTGTATAGAGATTAGAATGTAGGCCTTGTGGACAAATGGCCAAGAAGTCTAACTTCTGACATTGTGAGCAGTATTCTACCTAATAGAAATAGTGCATCTTTCTTTCTTGACTCTCTTTTTTTTTATTCCTATTGATACTTTTCAGTGGTTTTGGAGTTACAAATAGTGATTTTTCAGTATTCTACCTAATGAAATACTGCTTGTTTATTTCTTGACTTTTTTTTTTTTTTATTCCAATTGATACTTTTCAGTGGTTTCGATAGAGTTACGATAGTGTTCAGTATTCTACCTAATAGAAATACTGCTTCTTTCTTTTTTGAGTCTGTTTTTTATTGGAGTTGTCACTTTTCAGTGGTTTTTGTGTTCCAAAAAGACCTATTGATGGTTTCTGAGTTACAAATAGTGGTTTTTCAGTATTCTATCTAATAGAAGTACTGCTTCTTTCTTTTTTGACTGTTTTCTTTACTCCAACATCTACCGTGTACACGCACTTATTTTTCAATATCATATAGAATTTAGTTGAGTAAGAATATTTAAAATATTGCAATGTTTCGGCAATTATAGTTCTAATTGTCAGTTTCGAATTACAAATAAACTGACGGATGGGAAATAAATAAACAATCTTGAGATTCAAAAAAATGGTTGAATACATTCCTTATTGATGGGGAAGGGAAAGGTGATATAAGTCAAAAAACAATATGAAGAGAGTTGTGGCCTAACTGATAAGACATCTGACTTCGGATCAGAAGGTTGCAGGCTCGATTCCTGTCGCGGACGTTTCATCGTATAAATTATTTCTATTTTCCATTCTCACGGAAAATTGCGCCGAACAGACAGACAGAGAAATAAAAGATTTTAGTAATATAGATTTAAGTTTTACTCTTCCTTGTTTGTAAAATCATGAAAATTGTAGGAGGAAAAACTTAGGTTTCTGTAAGTTACTTTAATAGTTGCCGAACATTCAACGTTAATACTTTCCATTTGCTGAGAATTCATAAAAGTTGCAAATATTTTCGGCTAAGTATAATTAATTTTAGGAATGCAAAATTTAAATTTAGATAAAATGAATTATGACGTCTTCTGTGGATAATTGTAATACTGGCCGAACACGAGGCGATATTTTGGGACAATCAGGCCCAATTTGATTGCTGGCAACCGTTTGCACCAATTTGATTGCGCCAACCTGAACAATATTGCCCCAATTTTATTGTCGGTACCAAAGGAACAATATTGGCCCAATATTAGTTGGCTCAAAATATTGGTGGTACGAAAGCGAATCAAATGAACGGATGACATCACGTGACAATGCTGACGTCGAAGGAGGCGGAACTTTGAACATCGGAAATTCAGTCACTCACACCGGCCATTTTCTTTGAGAAACAAGGCTTAAAATCAGCAAAATGGGTCGGCCCAAAACAGATAATTCCAACAACAACATTTTGTCAATTGATAATGAATGAATCTTAATTGATTTCTACAGAGGGACGGCGTTTAATACTATAGCAATTCTGTACGGAAACACGCTCTCTCTTTAGCTCTCCCTAGTGAGAAGCGCCGTAACCATAAAAATTCAGGGCAATATTGGTTCAGGAGAAACTACGTGTTCGCGCTTGATAAAGTTGTCCGCAATCAAATTGGGCCAACTTGTCCCAATCATATTGCCATAAAATTGCTGCTTGTTCGCCTAGCTTTAGACGATAATTTACCTTGATTGAAAATTAATTGCTTAGCTGATATGGGAAATTTTTATCATGCACAGATAATAAACAACTGAGAATTTCTGAGATACAAATGCTGGTTCATCTATTGTCCATAAATATGGATGCTAAGTTTCAAGAAGAAAAGCATAAACATACTTAAGAAATGTAAACTTACGAAAGGTTTATCATAAATGTTAGAATCTCACAGATTGTCAAGCTTGTGGTTTTAAATTTTCTGGGCTTTAAATATTTTTCCAATTGATATTCTAACTACATATGTCTTTCTTTTTCACGCTCTTTACATTCTGTGACTTTTCCACGACTTTCTCTGTCCTTTAGATAAGCACCTCAATCCATACACCAAACATTTCTTTTCTTTTTCTCTTTATTTTTTCTACGATAACAACATTCGGATCGGTTAGTCCAGCGAACCAGAAAATCACGTTGAGCGACAGCGCAAAGCTTCAAATCTCACAAGCGTATTCCGGGACTGTCTCTTCGTTTTAGTTCGCTTGAGCCCCGCTGGTGTCTCTGTCCTCCACGCAACACTTTCCGAGAGTCGAAGCACGTAGGTCTGCCTGCAGCCCGGGTCAAATCGACCAGTGTGATCTATGTGCTCTGCAAACACACTGTGGGGCGGGAAGAGAAGGCATACAACACGCGGAAGGTTCGTTGCTAGGCAACAACATCAGTTTCAGCTGTGACGACATAAAAAGAAATTATTTATATCTTGTTATATTTATCAGTAATTTTTTTCCTATACTGCAATTTATTTAAAAAAAAAATAGTGCAGAATTAACCTATGTAAAATGAAAGTGTGCGAAATTTATCTTATTTGTAAAAAAAATAGTGCTAGATAATATGTTACAAAAATAATTTTGTAATAGTAAACACTTTAAAAAGTTATAAACAAGATATAAAAAAAATATTTATGTTCTTCGTCCAAATCGAGATGAATGTTATGAGCTTTTAATTAACTGATAAAAATATATTAAGTTACCAATAACAGATAACAAGAATAATATTATAGTTATTTGCAGGTACTGCAAAATAATTCCATTTTCATTGTAACATTACCGTGATATTAACATTGTAATATGTAATTCTAATAAATTAGAATTATAATATATTATAAAGTTGTAACTCAACAGCAATTATATCTATTATTCATAACTAATAAAAATTTCGTTATTTATTAAATAAATTCATATCTCGTAAATTTGAAGTTTATAATCTGAATTTTTCTTATTATGGTTAGAATCACGATTATTTGATCTGGGTTGGACTCGTATTTGTGTATCTGAGTAACTACATGAAAACCTCACTGATTAGTGGTTATGGGCAAAAAGAAATGTTTGGTGGCGCCATCTGGTGTGAGGTGAGGCAACAATTCTCTGTCTGGGTGCATCCTTAATTTGATTTTTAATTCCAGTGAATAGAAACTGGAAGGAGAGCAACAGGAGGAGGATATAAGCAGAGTAAAGAAAGAAAAGCATCTATGCCGGTCCCGAGATTTTAATTCAAATTCAAACACATCACTGAAATCAGTAGCCACCACCTGGGTCTCTCGATTACGCCTGAATGGCTATGCTAAGATCGTAAAGCGTGTAATTTGATTTTAAAATATTTATTTGATTTGTAATTTGTTAATCTAAGACAGTTTTAAGAATTTTTTCCCACATTATATATGTAGTAGTAATTCGATGCGCATATAAATGATTATTTTAAATATTGAGTCTTTATGTCACGCAATTGTCAAAATTAGTTGTTGTTGATTAGACAGAATAATACTGAGCTCGCAGTCGTAAACTACCAGATACTGATTAAGGTTAATCTTTCTGTTGAAAACATCACTGAAAAATATATAATATAAACTGCAAGCTTAACTATGTTGATAGGTTAATTAATCTAATTTCCGTTAAAATTATAGAAATACTATTATGCAAGCTATTTGATATATTTTTTCTTACTTTGAAAATAAATAAGAACAAAACAAAAGGCATAATATTAAAAAATGCAACAGATAAAATACTACGAATTGAAAACGAAAATTAAAAAAAATAATATCTGTAACGCAATTTCGAAAAGTAACGTCTACGTTTGCAATATGTAATATAAACCTTCTCTGAGATTTTCATGTCCTATGCCTTAACTAGGAACACCTAAGCCTTAGCTCTTCTTACAGTTAAGGCATAGGTGTTACTTTCTCTTTTGTATCTGTTCCAAGACTTTAAGAATCATATATATGAAATTTTTTGCAGTCTTCCCTTGAATTCTTCTCAGTGTGTCTGTAGTCCTGTGGAAAACAACGGAAAACCAACACAACATCCTTCCAACTCCGCTTTTCACACTGAAGAAGTATAGTGATCCATTTGGCTATCGAGGCTATGGAAGTCAGAGTACAACAACAATATTTTCTTTAAAATAATTGTAATGGTTAGCATCAATGTGGTAACATAACTGGCAACAATACAAAAAAATCTTAGTTATAGTATAGTAATAAAGTAATAGTAATAATTAATAACTACTAGATGGCTGTCCTTCTCTCAGTTCCGGAAGCCTCACATATCTAACGGAAAAAACATTTTATTTATTCAAAAATAAAAAAAAATAAAAAACAAATTAAATCAAGTAAACTAAAACCTAAAACTGAAACAAAAATTAAATAAATAAGTTTAAATTCTAAAAAAATACTTGCAATAGACTATTGAAATCTATTTGTAACAGACGTTACATACATATTCCTGATGGCCTGATGAGAATTGTCGCGAAATTCAAGTGTTGGCGGACGTACGCACGCACGCTTGCACACAATTTTTTATAATACAGATTAACGTTGCTATTGAAGCCGTGTTCTTATTTTTCTTTGTTCCAAATTAAAGCTTACAGTAGATCGGTTAGCAGTCGATCTAGATCGTTCTGAAGGTTTTACTTGGATTTTTTTTTTAATCAATCATTGAATGCCAATGTACTTTTCTTTATTTTTAATTTCATTTTGAAATTGTTTTCCACCAATCACAGGACAGAAAACTTTACAATACTTTCAGGTTAGGAGGCGGAAGGATACGTGACGCCATTTAAGTAAATCGACTGCTGAGACAAAAAGGAATATCTTACAGGATCTTTCAGAATAATGATACTATTTTAGAAGGATGTCGAATGAGACTGAATGGTGCAAAGTACATTAAAATAAGAGATACGGATGGACAGAGGAAGTTTTCAAATTTTATTTGCTACCTTACAGATGTTCAATATGTCCGCCTTTGGTCACTGGGCAAACGTCCAACCGATAGCGAGTTTCTGTCACATTCGATGCAACATGTCTGCATCAATGCTGTCTAAAACTATAAAACTTCCTGTCCATCCGTGCCTTTTATTCTATTGAACTCTCACCATTCTCAAACATCATCCTTTTCAAATAGTAACATTATTTCTAAAAAAACCTGTACATTCTATCTGTTAGATAAACCAATTAAAATTACTATTGATTTTTGATTATCTAGATAAAAAAAAATGTAAATGTTCGTTTCTTCAAAATCTGAAATCTCCGAAAGTTCTTCACCGATTGCTTTGAAATTTTGACACAACGTTGCATTCGCGGCGTGTTTTTATATACCTATTATACAGATGTCACACCTGTGACACGTAAAAACATGCTTTTTTTGACAACCCCAGCTGTGTGGCGCCAACCCGCAATACACCTGAGTTAAACTGAGAAGGCTACAAGGGCTGGGAAGTCGTATATTCTCCGATCTCGATATTAATTTGCTAAATAAATAAAGTTTTTGTTTTTAATGCTACATGCAAGGGTTTCGGAGCGAAGCGACGGTATACGGCTAGTTTTAAATAATTTTACTTAAGATTTATTGTTATTTATTTATTGTTTATCTATTTATTGTTTATAGACAAAAAAAATACCTTTTTATATTAATAACAAAATTTCATCAATTATCTTAAGACGACAGGAAAAAGTACTCTTCACATTTGTAATTAATTTCTTCAGTGTTAATTTAACTGTGCAAAATTTATTGACAAGTGTGAATAACTGAAGAATAAAAACTGATAATTGCTCCATTCATTGATAATTCTTGTCGTAGGTTAATCTCAACTTCATGACTTATTTCTTTTCTTTTGTGAATCCATTAATTGAATCGATTCTTTTGAATCTCATTTGAATGGTAATTTTTGTGTAATACCCAGAATAATGAATGTCTCCTTTATATGCTTCCATCCATTGAACCAAAGGGGTTTTTTCGGTTCCATTTATCTTCGCTGTCAAAATTAAGCCAAAAGAATTCGTTGAAGCCCAATGTTTTTCTCGATTTAATTTCTTTGTGACTATGCTAAGACGACTGTCATTAAGAAGTTGTGAAAACAAAGGGAAAAGAATAGCTTCAGACTAGTAGATGCATGCGAAGGAAAGGAAGAGGAGGTTTAAGAGGAAGAAGCTGAAGAAAAGCGGTACGAAAAAAAAAATTAAAAGAACATGGAATGAAGGCATTAAGAAAGTTCTTAATGCTTTCATTTCATGTTCTTAAGCAAGTTCTTTTTCTGCGCAATTTCTTTTTAAATTCAAATTTAAGTCCCATAAATCAGTAAATACTTGAAAACATTTTTATTAAAATACTTCATACTTCACAGTGACAATAAGTTGAAAATAAAGTTTGAAAGGATTTAAATGTCTATAATTTCAGAAGTCCTTTTTCTAATTTTTTTTCCAATATGTGATCTGTGCGTAAAAATTATCGCTTCTGCTCTATTCTTTATCTTTTCCCCTCATATTCTCTATCTTATGCTAATTTCTAAATGTATTCATTGTGGTTCTACACCTGTGGATTTGGTTAATTTAAACAGAATGGTGTCTAAATAATTCTAATGTGAAGTTAAATTATGAAAGAAAATTTCGATGATTAGCTGACCCCAAATAAAATACATAATTCGAATGCTTAAGATAATAAATATATTTTCGACAAATATAAAAAAATAAATACAATAAAATATATGTAAGTAATTCTTAATTTAAAATCATCAAATTCAATCTTCTGAAATCGTTAATCATTAACTTCAGTTAGCATTCTTCTAATGCTGGAATAACGTTTTAAAAGTTCTTATATTATTACTAATCCTGTGTTATTCCTTTTTTCATAATAGTTAAAAACTATTGGCAACAGTTCATTATAGTCATACTTTAATACTGAGACAGTCTTAAAGTACATGAATATCTTATTCTTGATAGCACTTAATTCTTTACTATTCAATTACGATTTCACTTCGTCTTATTAAATCTGAAATGTTCGTTGCATAATTATATTTAAAGTTCTTTGGTATCAGATAAAATCAGTAATTTATAAATCGGGCCGAATCTAATGGCTTTCTTTAAATCATACTTGATTAATCTATATTCGTGGTATATTAAAAAAGAATATTTCTTTAAAATAATTATTTACGTTTTTGTTACGTTATACTCTTCTTTGTATTTTTGTTATAGTTTGCTGGCTTTTACCATGTACTCTGGCTGTGCGTTATTAGTATACCGTATTTAAAATTTTTGTTTTTATCGATTTGTCATTTTTTTTCTTGCTGTACATTTTGACGTTTATAGTTACATTTGAAATTTCTGATCTTTTATGTCGTTATTTGAGTTTCTGGCTCAGCAGGACATAGTTGCTATTGCTGCCATAAATTCCAATTTACTTTCTAATACTTTAGAAGTCTTGGAAGTTTGATCTATGGTGACATCAATACCGTAAATGCATACTACTATAAACCATAATTGAAAATGAGTTATAGATTGATCAGGTAATATACTCATTACCCAAAAAAAACGCTCACCTAGAAGGAGTTGTCCGATTGTAATGAAATTTCGTATGCAAAGACATTGGGACCGCCCATGCAAATGATTAAACTTTGGTGTCCAATGAATGAATAACGAGAGCTACAGCGCATCGGAGCTGCGCACTCAGCAGGTGTATATAAGAAGCGATTCTCAATCGGATGGTCAAAATTTCTGTTGCATTGCGAGTTAGGATACCTTTCAACGACTGAAAAAATGCCTCGCCGCAGGATTCGAGCTCATTACGTGCAACTGTCAGAATTTAAAATAGGTCGCATCATTGGATTGAAAGAGGCAGGTTGGGCAAATCGGAGAATCGCTCGTCATATGGGTCGAAGTGATGCAGCGATTAGAAGATGCTGGCAGGAAAGGGTGGACAATGGCAGATTTCAGCGTCATGAAGGTAGCGGTCGACCTAGGGCCACAGCAGAGCGGGAGGATAGAGTGATTGTCAGATCAGCTGTCACAGCGCCTGAATGATCGTTATCAACCATCAGACGTGCGACCCGCACACGAGTGTCCACCATGACCATTCACAGACAGCTGAGAGAGCGACATCTAAACTCGTACCGACCACTACGCCACCTGCCACTCACGTCTGCACACCGTCGGGCCAGATTACAGTGGTGCTTGGCTCGATCCGGTTGGACTGATGCTGACTGGGGACGTATAGTGTTTAGCGACGAATCCCGCTTCCAACTGTGTCCTGATGATCGTCGCAGACGTGTCTGGAGACGCCCAGGGCAGCGTGCCGATCCTGCTTTCACTATTGCACGCCACACAGGCCCTCAACCAGGAGTTATGGTCTGGGGTGCCATTTCCCTTGATAGCCGGACCCCTTTGGCAGCCGACATTCTGAGACCTATTTTGCTACCCTTCCTTTTGCAGTACCCTGGCCTTATTTTTCAGCAAGATAATGCCAGACTACATACGGCACGTGTTGCTATGACCTGTCTTGCAGCTTGTGAAACACTTCCTTGGCCAGCCAGATCCCAGATCTTTCTCCAATCGAGCATGTCTGGAATATGATGGGAAGGCGACTGCATCCACCAGGGAATGGAGCTAGCCCGACAATTGGAGCAAATTTTGCAAGAAATATCGCAGGAGACCATCAGGGAGCTTTATCACTCTATGCCACGTCGTGTGGCAGCATGCATTCAGGGTAGAGGTGGGCCAACATCTTATTGAGCTCGTTACTTTGTAACTCTGTAACTCTGAAATAAATCATTCAATTTGTCTGAAAGTTTAATAATTTTCTATTCTGTACATAATCTTCCTCACCAATAATTTTTGTCTCCATCGGACAACTCCTTCTAGGTGTGTCTTTTTTTGTTAATGAGTGTATTTGAAGTATTATTTTTAACTATTTGTTTTACACAGCAGTAAACAACATTGAGGGAGATCTTTGGATTATATAATAAATTTATATTGGGACATTCTGTTAAATATTTACGTACATTTTGAGGCTAGAAACTTTCATGTTAGGACAGATTGTGTAAGATTCTAGTCCGTTACATTTTAACATACTGTAATAATTTCAATTAATATAAAGGATCAAACACACAAAAACAATAAAGAATAAATAATTTCATAACATGTTGCGAAGGTACAATTCTGTTGAGGATTTAAATAGATTAGCATTTTTTTATCTAATTATAAAAACAATTATAATAATTTTTGTTATTTAAAGGTCAAAGATATTTATTACAATTGTTTTTATAATTAGATAATTCAATTCATCTAATTATAAAAACAATTGTAATAAATACCTTGGATCTTAAATAACAAAAATTACATGTACACCCACAAATTTAACCAAACTGCCTTTCTGATTCGATTATAGGGAAGGAATCGGGAACGGCGGTTTCGTCCTACAGGGGACTCATAAACCCGATCTCCGCCTTCCTCCATAAAAGACTCAGAAAGGCAAGATACTTAGAGGAGGTCACCGTCACACCTGGCAGTGACCCCCGCAGAACAAAAGCATCAACAATAAATGTTGTGCTAATTACCACAACCAAAAACCTCTTCCTATAACTGATAGGACTGTAGGTTATTTTAATATAAAGAAACATAAGTTAAAAGAGTTTAACGTGCCGCAAAATAATTTAAATTAAATAAAACAAGAAATGAATTCAGCACAAATTTAACCAAACTGCCTTTCTGGTATGATTATCGGGAAGGAATCGGTAACGGGTTTTTCGTCCTACAGGGGCGCATCAGCTCTATACATGTCATGAAATTATTTATTCTTTATATCTCTATTGTTTTTGTGTGTTTGGTCCTTTGCATTAATGTTTATACACACAGAATGGATAATATGTAATAATTTCAATAAGGACATTTTATAAAAAGCTGCAAATTTCTATAAGTGACAGAAGATGCAGAGATGGAGAGGGAGTGTGTGTGTGTGTGTGTGTGTTTTTCTTTGTTTTTTTTTTTGTTTTTTTAAGGACGGGGAAATGCATTTACGCATACCAAGGAATTGGTAATGTGAGACTCAATCATAAAAGACTACTACTCACTAAAACCCTACGTCCGACTTCCAAAACACCCTACACGGAACCACCGTCAGGTACTACATCGCGTAGGGCAGAATGACTAAAAGTCCGACTCAGATATCATTTCGCAACTGATCAAGTCTGATTTTCTCAGCCATACGGAGTTTCCGTATAATAGTGGCAGCGTAGTCAGCCACTGCCGTCCAATTAGCCTGGGAGATAGTCATCAAGCGAACGATGTTCTCTGGAGTCACACGCTGTCGAAGGGATTTCTTCAGCTCATTTCTATCTTCATGGAAGCGTGGGCAGACAAAGAAGACATGCTCCACATCCTCGTCCAAGAACTGGCAAGTCGGACATGACGCACTGTCGACAATTCCGAAGCGCCTCTGGTACGCTAGAAAACAACCATGGCCACTTAATAGCTGAGTCAGGTAGTGATCCACTTCACCATGCTTTCTTTCCATCCATGTTGCAATATTAGGTATAAGATTATGAGTCCATCTTCCACTGGTCGATGAATCCCATCGTCTCTGCCATCTGACCGTTGTCTTGCTTTTCACGGCCCTCGTGATCTTGGGTCGGTGAGCGTCACGACGTTCCCGAATACCACTGCATATCGCGCTTCTCTCACTTGCTAAGAGATCGATAGGCGGCATCCCTGCTATGACGCACACGGCATCATATGAAACTGTTCGAAATGCACAAGCGACCCGTAGAGCGCATTTCCGGTGAACCGAAGTCATTTGACATACATATGATTTAGTCTCCATGGCAAGGAACCAGATCGGAGCCGCATAGAGAATAATAGAGATAGCCACACTGGACAGGAGTCTTCGTCGGCTCTGCCGAGGTCCTCCGATGTTCGGCATGATCCTAGCCAAGGCATTGACCACTCGTTCAGACTTTTCACTCACGATTCGAAGATGTTCATCGAACCGAAGCCTTGCATCAATCTGAACACCCAGATACCTGAGAGAAGGCTGCGACAGAATGTCATGATCACCCACAGTGAGGGTAACGATCTCCTTCGCTTTCCTGCTGGTCACAAGAACCGCCTCTGTCTTGTGATCTGCTAGTTGTAATCCAACCGTTGAGAGCCACTGACGGATCATGGCAACAGCCACATTCGATGTTAGAGTGACAACTTCCAGGTGTTTCTCGATTACAACCAATGCAACATCGTCAGCGAACCCCACTACAGTCACTCCCTCGGGCATTGGCAGCTTGAGTACTGCGTCATACATGATATTCCAAAGCAAAGGACCAAGTACTGATCCCTGTGGAACACCGCCTGTGATGTTGTAGGTCTTCATTCCGACTTCGGTATTATACATCAGGAAGTAACTCGCAATTATTTTCCTGATGTACGCTGGAGCCTTCATTGAACTCAAAGTGTTCAAGATGCAGTTCCAGTTTGCCGAATATGTGTGTGTGTGTGTGTGTGTGTCAATGTAGAGGTTTGGGAGAAGAACCTAAAAATCGTGCTTATGCTTTAAGTAGAACCACAAATAAACAATGTACTGAATTTCAAGAAAGTTTGTCCAGTCCTTTTAGCGATACGCAAGCGTAGAAAAATAGTGAAAATAAAAATCTTAAATTTGAACATTTGAACAAATGTTAAATTGGCGTTTGCTGTGTTAATTACATACTTAACCGAAATTAATCTACTAATAAGGAATTTACGTATATTTTCCTGATTGGCCAAGCTTATCTGCAAGAATAGTAAATTCATAGTTTGCAGTGAAAAAAAAAAAAATGCCATCTTTTAATCTTGTTGCAGCGCCAATATGCTGACATTTTTTCCCCCCTGTATATCTACTAATATTTATGTCTGGTTGACTTTCACACAAATAAAAGTTTTAAAATATGAAACATTGAGAGGCCAACATATTTCTGAATTTTAGGATTAGATTTGGCACATTTAAAAAAAAACAAAACATTATATGATCTTAAATAAGAATAAGTTATAAGAAACAATAAAGATAAAAACGCACAACAATGAAAGGTCCACTGAGCTATATTTGGAATTTTCATACTGGGAATCAAAAACAGTCTATTTCAACCTTCCTACGTCTAATGAGTTTGATTCGCCCAGGACTCGGTCAACTGCCCTTTTTTTCCTTAGTTTATATTTTGAAGTTTTTTTAATTGAAGGGCCATTATTTTGTTTACGCTTGTCCTTTATATGTTTCTTTTGATAATTATAGCTCAGTGGATCTTTAATTATTGTGCGTTTTTATCTTTATTTTTTTCTTATTAATATTTTTACGCATGTTAAATTTTGCAATTAAGAATAAGTTTTAATCAAATTATTCTGAAGTATTAGAAAATTTTCCTTAATATGAATTATTTTCTGTATTTAATTTTTTTTAAGTACAATAAGAAAGAAAAACTTCAAAAAATGCTTGTTTCAAGCGAAAATAATCTTAAATTACAATAAATGTTGTCTTTTATTAAAAACGGATTATTAATATATTTGTTAAAAACAAGAATAGAATTAGCCTTAAAGCTTAAATAATGTAAGATTAACGTATTCACTTATGCCTATGTAGCCTTTGAGATTGCGGAATCTCTTAAGTCTCATGATTAACTACAAGCATCCGCCTTTCATCCCTTGGAAAGAAGCGTAGAGGGCTGGGTGCACCCTAGGATCCGTCTGGAGGAGAATTCAGATTGGAAAATTGCCCAATCTCCAATGAGGATTGAATCCTGTTCCTGTAGCCATCAGTAAAGCGCATTACCATTTATGTTTAACCTTTGGGCTAGTAATAAAATTCTAATTAGTAAATTTAAAACAGGATGTATTCAACATGAACTTTTTAATGTTTATTAATTAGTTTTTTTAAATGATTTGAGTTAATGACTTTTTACTAATACAATTAAAAAATTAATTATATTAAAAAGTTTTACACGTGCTGATAAATATAGTTCAGAATTCAGCCTGCACACAAGCATAAAAAGTTAAAAACACTAAAAAACTTTAAAACTTAAAACATGAGAGGTCCAAAGCTTTCGCCTCCCTTCAGATGAGGCTTCTTCAGTGGAAGTGATCCAAGTAGCTGTCGATTCTTCTATTTAAGGAGAAGCGGACCAATGAACTGCCTGGATTATCCATTGGTGAACTGGAGTTTTAAAGTTTTTTTAGTGTTTTTAACTTTTTATGCTTGTGTGCAGGCTGAACTTTGAACTGAAATAAATGAGTTAATTTCATTAATTTTGCAAAAAAAGTGGCCTTACTATAGTTCTTATATTATCAATTAGTCTTAAGAAACCTTTAAATTTGATAAGACTTGATGTGCAGTTAGATCTCTCCTACTAACTTGCTCGATAAATTGATAATATCATTCAATTGCGAATAGCATTAAGACTACTGAAGGATTGACAACAATTGTTAGACCTAACGGCCGAATTTTCAACAGTCCTTGAATAAATCGGCATCTGTACTGCAGAGTTTATGATTTAATAATATTTAAATCTTTAATATTTTGTCGGAGGACTGATTGATTACTCTACAGAAAAATGACATTACTGCTATGAAACCGAATTAATTAAACTAAAATTTATCTTTCTGTTTGCTAAGTTTTCATTCTCAATAAATAGTTAAAGTAATAAAGATTTACATTATTGCAGAAAATACAGTCTTTTTAAATGTAACGAAACTGATTTCATAATACGACGATTGTGTTTTTAACATCATTCAATACAAATCCAAGTTTCTCTGTAATAAAATAAGCGATTCATTGCATTGGAAAAAGCCATAAACCTTGGTTAATATCGGAGCAGTGGTGTTCTGGGTCTTCCTTTCGTATTCTGATCACCTTCTTCCTTCCATAACTTCGGTTATGCAAAGACCAGCTATTGGCTGAGCCGATGATATGCGAACCATTTCGCATACAAATAACTACTGATGATGCGATGAAGTGATTCAAAAAACTAAAGGCTCTGTGAAAAACCTCTTTTCAACGAATCTTCACTCGAGGCAAGAAATCGTCGAACTGACAGAGAGAAATCTTTCATTCCGCCGGACAGTCAGATCCGTCTGAGTTGCTTCACCACTTTTCGAAGCGGTGGGTGTTTCGTTGGCTGCCGGTCAGTTTCTATTTATAGAAACCGAATTCATCTTGGAATGATGCCAGACCCTACTCGCGTGCAGAATTACTGAATGTGACCTCTTGGTTGTTTTCGGAAAGGAAAACCTTTAAAAAAAAATGGATTCTGTTTTGGAGTGAACTTTCGTCTCCATTCCGTATTTTCAAATACAGATATTCTTAAAATATTCAGCAGGGAATGGAAAACAGAATCATTTTTCTTCTTCGAGAATCATCTCTAAGAA
This sequence comes from Thereuonema tuberculata, assembly GCA_023159025.1. Classification (NCBI taxonomy): domain Eukaryota; kingdom Metazoa; phylum Arthropoda; class Chilopoda; order Scutigeromorpha; family Scutigeridae; genus Thereuonema; species Thereuonema tuberculata. Next base: position 46,734,429 of record JAFIDM010001028.1, read on the forward strand.
GTAAACAATGAAGATTGCGAAGTCTTATTTCAAATTTAGCTGAAAAAGCCTTAAATTTTCATTACAGCCGCATCGAAGACACGTACACATCGTCAGAGGTGTTTTAAACATTCCAGAAAGGGGTTTTAATATGCAGGGATTTCTTTTTTGAACATTAATAACACTTTAATAAAGAACTGTAAAAAAAGGACTTTATTTAAGAAAAAAGAACAAAATCTGTTCCATTATTAAAAAAAAACAATATAAGGGAAAAGTTTTTGATATCGAACGTTCCCGAAACGTATTTCGGGATCTAACGAGATTTCAGTGTTCTTGGAAGATTTTTTATTTGTTTTTTTCTTAACAGAAGAAAGGATAAGATTACCATGAAGTCTTTAGCAATAGGAGAATATCAGTAAGTTCATTCAATACACTAATATACTTCAATAAAGGAATATTGAACAAACTATGTAGCACTCATTGCTCATTAGAAAATACTGGAAATATTTAAAGAAAAAGAATTGTTAAGTTGTTATTTCTATTTTAAAATTGGATTTTAAAATTCCTTTCTCAAATTTCCCCTAGTTTTCAACAAGAAGTTATTCAAAGAATCTGGAGTCTACTTTCCCAAAATGTTGTTTAATATCAAAAATAAAATACATCCTTTATGATGCATGCTCAACAATGAAACAGGAAACTAGTAATGGAAATTAATTCCTTTATAGCAATAAAATGTAATAATTGTGCGGTTAAATGTATTTCTTGTTGAAATTTCTCAATTTGGATACACAAGTTTCTCTCCGAAAGTACATCTAATTTTTTTTTTCTTTTTCAATTATAAAAGATATATAATAATTAAATATTTTATGGAAACCTAATATATGAAGAAAAGAAAAGTCTAATTAAAACTAGACGTTTTCTCTAAAAAAAAAAAATACAAAAAAAAATTTACTAAAACAAGCTAGCTTCTAAGTGAAAAGCAAAAAAAAAAAAAAAAAAAAAAATATTTATTTTTCTGTTACATCTGGATTTCAATTGGTTATTGATTTTACAATAACTCCTTCATTACGTAAAAAATATTAATTACTGCTTTATCGTAAAAGAAATTATCTTTTATTGAGAATGTTATCGGCTCCGCGATGAGAATCAAGCTGATCAATAATTCTTACTCATCAGAACAACATAATGATTGCATTTCGGTCTGGCCAACATGAATAAAATATAAATAACTTACCTAAAAAAATCATCTGTTCATTAAGTAAAAAATAAAACGTTCATTATAAATTTAATTTCTTAATTAATGTTCAGGGTATGCTGAGTGATTTAACTGCATATCTTCTGATACTAAAAAAATCATCTGTACTATCAGAAGATATATAGTTAAATCACTTAGCATTCCCTGAACATCAATTAAGAAATTTATATTGAATGACCGTTTTAAAGATAGCTAGCTAGCTAGATAGATAGATACTGAGATATCTTTTTTAATTAGGTTGATGACACTTTGATATTTTAGTGTAATTTGTTTTGCTGCTATTTGCTACGTCATATTTTACGTTAATCTTTACTGATAAATTTGTGCTGTGACAATGCTGAGCAAAAAAAAAAAAGAAAGAAAGAAATGTAAAAAGGGTTTTAAATGAAATATACCATAAAACTCGAGAAAAATTGCGAGAAAACGGTATGTTAAAAATAATACATAATTAGACCCATACCAAGTAGTTTGTTCCAAATAACAAATTACCAGTTCAACAAATTTCAATGCCAGGAAGTTCTGTATAACTTCGAATTACAAGCTGCTGACATCTGCATACACACATATTTTACAAGCTTTTTTTAATAGCACTACTTATTTTGCAGTTCGCCTGTTTTATTCTCGTTATTTCCTCTCGTTTGCATTTGACTCACAATAATTTTATTCTTCGTGTTGGTTTTGCAATGAGTTGAAGAGTAGGCCTATTACAGTACTACTTAACCCTTTTATAAAATGGCCGCATGCAAAATTCTGCTTCTAAAAAAAAAAGTTATTAAATATTTTTTCTTCAATTCGGTAATGTGAAAGAACTGTAGAATTCAAACGATAAGACAAATTTAAATAAACTCCAACATCTT
>JAFIDM010001028.1:46741519-46829041 GCA_023159025.1 Thereuonema tuberculata
TCCTTGAAAAATAGGACGAAATATTGAAGACATGTTGATGAAGTTTGTATTTGTTTGGAATTTTAAATGATAATGAAGATAAAGATATGGTTCTTCATGAAGAGAAAATGCCCATTTCTCGTCAAAACTGCATCTACTCCGTACGAATACGTATGAAGAAACAAAACATAAAGCTTTGCATGGTTCATTGAGGAAGAAAATTAGAATAACTGAAAGCAAGTGCTAAAAAGAAGAATTGTCGTTGTAAAATGTAGTTATTGAAATTTTGCGATTCGTATGTTTGGGTACCTGCTATAGGCAGAAAAATGCAGTTTTTGACTGTTACTACTTGTCATCATGCCCGGTCTTCAGTTGTATTTTTTCAGAATGTGGACCTTCGAACCCGTCTAAATACTATTTATCTAATAAAATAAAGAAATTTTTAAATAATAATAATATACTAAATACAAATCAATTTGCATATCAAAAAAATAAGGGTACTATCAATCTGTTACAAAATGTAAGTGAAAACATAAATAACAATTTAAATCTAAAGAATTATTCTTTACTTTTGTCAATCGACTTGAGTAAAGCTTTTGATTTAATTAATCATGATCTTTTAATTAAGAAATTACAAAAATTAGGGATTAGAGGTGTCTTACTTGAAATTCTTAAAGATTATTTCGTAAATAGAAAAATTTATATATCAATCAACAATAAAAATAGTATCAAGAAAAAATACAATTTAGGGATACCTCAGGGTTCAAACCTTGAACCTTTGTTTTTCATACTTTATATTAATGACTTATTTAAGTACATTCAATATTGTAACATGCTTATATATGCAGATGATATCATTTTATTAGATAATGATAAAAACCTACAGAAAGCTGAATGTAAATTACAAGAAGATTTTAATTAATTACAATTGTGGGTGCATGACAACAAACTCAAAATTAATGATAATAAGACCAAGCTTTTAGTAATAAATCCGAGAAAACTAATGCCTACATATTATCCAAACATTTTTGCACATACACACTCTTGTCTGCACAACAGAAATGCTAAATGTGATAATTGTACGAAAATAAAATTGGTTAATCAGTTTAAATATTTGGGTATTACGATAAACGACACATTCACATGGGATACCCATATCCAAAATCTACATCAAAAATTAAGCAGTCTTGCGTATATGTTTTATCATACGAAAAATATCTTAACAGTTAAATATAAATTATTAATCTACTCAGCTTTTTTTGATTCCTATATAAACTACGGTAATAGCATTTGGTCAAATACCAAGAACATTAATCTGGTTAATATCAATAGGCTACAAAAAAAAAATTATTAAAAATATTCTTCAAACCAATTTTAGTAATAAGATAATTACAATCGAAGATTTAATTAAATACAAAATTTTCACACCAGAACAAACATTTCTATACAATCTTATTTTGACAAATTATTATCAATATATTTATCGATATAATCGAGATAGTAAATTGTATAATTTTAGCAATGACTTAAATTTTAGACTTGATTATCCGCAAATACATAATAGATACGGAGAATGCAACTTGAATAAAATTTTGCAGGACATAATCAACAAAATAGGTATAAAAAACATAAATAAATTTGAGAAAATTTCTTCGTTAAAAAGATTTCTTAAGATTTGGTTAATAACCAATGTTAATCCTATGGTTCAATAGGATAAAAAAAAAAAAAAATTAAAAAAGAAGAAGAAATTGCTGGACATAATTAATAAACTAGGTAGAAATAACATAAATAAAATTGAGAAAATATCTTCACTAAAATGTTTTCTTAAAATAATCCTATGGTTCAATTGGATAAAAAAAAAAAAGAAAAAAGAAAAAAACTGTTTTTTTTTTGTTTTTTTTTGAAAAAGAACGATAATTTATGTATTATTTATTTTATCTATAACTCTTTGTATGCGTCAAATCAGAGATGTTTCATGTACTTGTTTGTAATCTGATTTTTGTTTGTTTATTCTTTTCTGTTTAACCAAGGTATTGAACCTGTTGATGGGATTGCTTTAGTTCAATCCTAACAGAGGACGAAAAAGAATTGTATGAAAGTAAATAAATAAAAAAAAAATAATTGCTAAGATCTGGTTTCGGAATAGTTTTTCTTTTGATGAGAAGAGGCCACAAAAGACGTTTCGCTTTAGTAAACCCAGAAGTTTACATAACTATGTTTGAATTTAAGTGTTGTATCCAAGGATTGCATTTCTTATACAGATTATTTGAAGTTTAGTTTAGAAATTAGTTTAGAATAATGATACACTGTGATCTGAATTGCAAAGTTAGCAGAAATTTAATATGTTCTTTATCGTATTGAAACATTTATTGAAATTTTCATTTTAATTTTTTTTCTATTCAATGGCTGTCATACAATATTTGTTTTAGACTTTTAACTATTAAGAAATTAGAGAATATTCGTTTTAAAATTAAAATTATCTTTTTGTATTTTTAATCAAAAATAGTTTATCGTATAATTAACATAAAAACCTAGATTTTTTTTGTCTGTTTGTATAAGAGTAACAAAAAATTGTTTCGTCGAGGTCAGGGTAAATTTTAAAAGTGAAATTGGCTAATGACATGACAGCAATACACGTATTTTTTTTCTTCGAGAAATTAGTAATATTTCAATTTCTGATAGTATATTACTGTTTATTCCATCTAATTTACGATGGTAAATTTCTTTAGTTCTATCGCCCTATCGGTTACGTAAACAAGTAAATGGTAACAAGTTGCTGAAAAGACATATTAATATTATATTAGATTAATCCTTACAAAGGAAAGATGTTTTTCTATTTGTGTGTTCAAGTAATTTGAACATGTATTCATAGCATCTTGTACTGCATTATTATGAATTAAAAATGCAGTTCAATAAAATCAACTAAATAAAAATCTCTCAAGTGGGTTTTGCAAAAATTTGTAGATTAAAGAATAGTTTGAACAAAATTAATTAAATTAATTAATTTAATTTGAATAAAATCAATAAAAAGTGAAAAGTTCTTTAAATTTCAGTATTAATCAAAAAAAATAAAGGTCCATTAAGTTATTCCTTTTTAATTAAGAATTTAATTAACGTAATCTTGAAAATATTTGGATTTGACAGTAATTAAAACGCGATGTATTTGCATATTAAACTTTAATCTCTGAATTTAAAATGCATTTTTTTTTGCCTTTTAATTTTTATATCATTCGTATTGAAGGGGAGAGGAATAAAAAATCCAAATTAATTAATTAAAAAAAAAACAGCATTAAATCTGTATAATTCTTAGTTCATTACAACTAACTTTTGTAGTAATGTGAAAGTTACCAATAAATAGTCTAATTAATGATGGCTACTTATCTTCAATGCATGTAATAATTTTATAAGTTACTATATATAGATCTTCATTTAACAAGTGATTATTAGCTATAGTATAAAGTAAGGCACCACATTTTAGTAATATTAAAATTAAAATAATATGTATGCGGGTTGAAATATTTTTATTTTACAGATAATGACATTTTGTTTAAAAATGATGAGCACACATATTAAAAAATGATTGATTCATATATTAAAATTAAAAAACAATAAAAATACTTATCAGGACAGTTTCAACCCGCTAACTGTCGGGTTATCATCAGCTTCTTCATCAGACAGTTAGCGACAATTAGCGGGTTGAAACTGTCCTGATAAATATTTTTATTGTTCTTTGTTTTTTAAAATGTACATATTAATCAATTTTTAATATGTGTGCTCATCATTTTTATAATATTTATAATATTGTCATTGTCTATAATATTAAAATTAATATTGTATTAATATATTAATTTCAATGTTAATTTTAATATTAGTAAAGTGTGCTGCCTTCTTTTATACTATTACTATATGCATAACTTTTGTGGCTTCTATTTATAAAATTTAAATTTATAAAACAAGAAATTCAATATTAGCATTTTGAATTACCTTGTTTGCTTAGCAGGTTGCTGAGAATCTGCTTTTAATTTGTAACTGAAAGCGGAAATATATCCTATTATCATTTATCTTCCCAAAGGCCACCAAAGCCACTGAGATCTAAAATTGGTAAATCCCAAGGAAACCACTGACCAAAATTTACGTAAACATAGTTCTTCGGTGGATAAGATTAGCCTGAAGTGGGTGACTCTGAAAATTGTCGCAGGAATTCTGGCACACAGCCAGGGGGTTTGAAAGGACGTGGAAGACCTTTTTACAGATAGCTGGGAGACTGCCAAGAAATGAAATGGCCTCTGTTTGGATTAATAAACAGATCTATGTACCGCATCAACCAGTTGGACAAACTCGAATCATTTCTGTTTCCGTGCGTAAGATTTATTTCAGCAACAAGTTCTCAAGGGCTTTCAAAGCGTTTTCTTAAATAAAATTGTAGAGGGTTTTTTTTTCCGTCTGATTGTAATTTACATTATTTTTTTTTAGTTTTCAAGGAAAGTTATGAAGTGATGGTAAATTCCAAGGTTTTTTCTCAAAATTGTAAAATAACAGAAAAATTAGAAAAAAAGCTTCTCACAGAATTAAATTCTAAGATATACCAGTTTCATTCAAAGCTACAGGAACTAAAGTAGTAAGTTCCAGAAAGAACTTGAAGCCTACTGTCCCTAAATAACTGCAGTTTGAGCTGAATAGAAATAGTAAAAATTTTCCATTTGCTGGTAAAAAAAAATAAGAAAAAAGTGTATATTTTTAAAAACTTAAGTTGTCTAAATCCAATTACTTTTCGTCACATCAAAGCACGCTGAATTAGTAGATTACTAAAAGATTAATACCCAGTGTTATACAACGTTAGCTCGATTCTTACGTTTTTCTGTGGAACGTTTCTCACATCAACCTGCAAATTTCTTAAAATACCTAGATGGAGAAACTTTTAAATACAGATGTTTCATCGTCTCTTCTCCATAAATGAATATGCCAACTTTCAAGAAGATCCAAATCCAATCACTTAAAATGTTAATAGGGAGATGGTATACATTCACACGCTCACTGAGATTTACGAGATTTCTTAGGAAAATTGGCTAAAAAAAAAAACGTCGAGAGACAAAGTGCCAGGCTCTCTTATGAAAATAGACACTTACTAATATCTTCTTAATCATATTTCAGCTACTTAATATCTTATAGCATTCTTTTATTCAGTAATACAGTTGTGACTTTAAAACAAACAAACTACAATATGAAAACGATATCCTTCATTAAAATTGCATTATTCAAACCCTGTCAAATCTTTCACCTTATTTTTTGCTGAATACGACCGTATTCAGAAGCTGAAATGAAACTGAAGCGTTTATATTTTATCATCTAATGGAAAAACAAGATAGTTGATTAGGTTTTAAAGTGAATTTTACTTAAAACTTCTTTACCTTTCATTTTTAAATCTAATAAATATGTCTGGAGTATTCTTGAAGACTACATTGACAAGATCTAAACTACTGCTAATTTATAGTTAATTAACTGGTCTATAGACGTTAATTTGCATGGAATATCATGCAGATTTATTGATAAATACTTTATTTCTGAATCCATTACAACTTTTATAAGTCTATTAAAGTCGCTGTTATATTTTATTAATACTTTGATTCTCTTCAAACAAAGAGAATATACAGATAAATAGACTTTTCATACGTCTATTATTTGTGAGTAAGTGCTTTTTTATCCAAAATCACGATTCGCCCTTCATCGCTCCATTACTTGTAATTGCTTTACAGCTTATATTTCTACAGGATTTAACTTGCTTATTTCTTGAATGTGTATTTACACCTATTTTTCTTCTAATTGTATTACTGTTATTTGTTGCTACTACTTATCTCATCAATCTCCGCTATTAATATCGGTCTTTATATCTCGACGACAAATTAAATTCTGCACTTTTCTTTTATCACGATCAGTTATCAAGTAAGCGACCGTATCTATGATATATTCATTGTGTTTTCGTTTGCAATTATGCTTCTGTTTTTTCTAGGGATGGACGGGACCCGATATTTCGGGAAATTTTCGGGAAAATTATAATCCCGTTTATCGAGTGGGATTTGCTTTACTTCGGGATTTCTTCGGGACGGGATTTCGCGATTTATTTAAATGCAACAAAAGGCTTAATAATGCTGGATTATTAATGCTGGCAACTGAAGACTACAATAAATCATTGAGAAATACTCTGGACTATTTATTTTCCTTCTACCTCCCAATATTACATCACAACAAAATGTTTTCGTCATGGCGTTAGCGATCGACATGGTAAAGATGAAGATACATGGTAAAAAGTTTTGCAATAAAAAGTATAAAATGTTTTTGTTTGTTATTATTATTGTCATCCATATCAAGATTCAAAACCCGAACAACTATTTCCCATTTACTGAAGGAAGGACAATCCCGTCCCGATTTTTGGGACGAAAAAAAAATCCCGTCCCGACCTAAAAATCCAATCCCGTCCATCCCTAGTTTTTTCATATTAAAATGAGGCAAATTATTTTCATGCCTGTTTTTTACCTTTTTAAAATGTAGTAAATATCCAGTACAACAGCATCCCTATTATTTTTTTTCTCTCGGGCCGAGCGATTGAAATTTCTCCCCAATTTCCAAGAATCTTATCTTCCAATCAAAAAATAACAACAACGCACTGAGTTTTTTTACCTTCTAGCCAAATAAAGTGAGGTTTTTTTGCACCCCCTCTCCCTTTTCACAGTGTCATCATGGGCCTTCCTTAGAAATTGAACCTCTCCACCTTTTTCACCATCTACGTCCCTGAAACAGTAAAAAAAAAATCCATAGTTTATTTGGAACTAGGGTTCAATATTGAGTTGTTTTTTTTTAATTTGTGAACTAATTTACGTAGTAAAATAATTTCTACTACATCTCAAATAGCAGAGTGCTCATTTATTAGTTTCATTTCTAAGTTCTCAACTTCGTCTGTGAATGAAGAGCTACAAGGAGAATTATTATCTTATAAGGGAAGTGCGCAACCTCGAACGCTGAGAACCGCACGAAAATGTGCTTAGAATATAAATCGCTCATCCCAAAAACAGCGGTATGAGTCATTCCCATGAAAAACTCAGTTGTTGTCTGCTAGTGCACTTTGAAGACCTGCACTTTGAAGACTGAAGCTGTGCAACACTATCTGGTCAGTAGGAGTTTGTTGTTCAGATAGCGTAATTATTTTAAGCAGAGGGAAATATAGCAATATAGTCATGACATTGAAAAATATGTGTTTTTTTGGTCCTATTATATCGATATTTTGTTTCTTCGTGTTACCAAAGTTCCTCTCTTGGACCTTCAATAGGTGATCATTGAAATGTCTCTCGTGGTAAGACGTGCAGTTTTGCATGCGAATAACTTATACCACTGTTTTTTGGCATGAGCGATTTATATTCTAAGCATATTTTCGTGCGGTTCTCAGCATTCGAGGTCACGCACTTCCATTGTTAGAACCTGTTGTTGTTGTTGTTCTGTATTCCCGACAGATGGGGCTAAAACACAATAGCAAGACAAGACCAAACATTTCCTTGAATACAAACATGAAATTCCTTAGTTTCTTCAAGTTCTATAGATAAGAAATCTATAGATAATTAATAAACTGAATTAAGTCAGCTTTATTTATTTAAGTTGTTAAATCCAAAATATTTAAATATTTCATCTTGCAGTGCGCGCAAATTAATAGATTACATAAAAGAATTAATAAAAAAGTAATTTTTTTAAGCTTCCCTCGTTAATTTCTCAAAAAGATCCAGACAGAAAAATTTCAAGTTATATCACATTTTGCCCAAAAATGTGAATACCAAATTTAAAGAAGACCTATCCAACAGCTTTAAACTTATTAGGGTAGAGGGAGGCTGACCAATTTGAGAAGGAATTTGTAATCTCCTAATTTTTGTTCCAATATTAAATGAAAATTAAAATGAAATTAAAAAAATTAACAGTGATTTAATGCAATTGAAAGAAGTCTTCTTAGTTTTCGAATTTCTAGATTTTTATTTCAAGATCTTTTGGAAAAACCCGTAATTTCATTTCATCAATCTTTTCGCTGATGTAAGCTATCATTAATTAAAGCTTAAAAAAATTGTAATGCATATTAGTTGCTCTCAACGTTGATATAGTGTCATTTTATTCAAATTTATCGAAGAATTAGTAATTTAAATTCATGACGATAATCAGGCCAATCAATATGTATTGATCAGAATTATATAACGTTGGAAAAGCTCTTTAGTTATATAATCCTAAGTTAATTGACATGTTTCAGCAGAATTATAACCTTGTGATTTTTAAATATTGATATTAATAATTTTCATTTCCTTTCTTTTTCATTTGCAATTCTCGCATAAAAATTTGGGTTTGATTAAAATGAATCACCTGTATTTATAATAATTTTTCAAGATTTTTTTGATTGAAAGCAAATTTAACGTCCGTAATTATTTATAAATGGAGAGAACATCGCCAACCGGACAATAAATATGCCTTCGCACATTGAGCCAACATCAAAGGGAATTCTGTACAGCTATTTCATCCTTATTATGGAATCATCAGCAGAATATACCCTTGATGTTTCGCGCAACGAGCCAAACATCAAGGGTATATTCTGCTGATGATTCCATAATAAGGAATTATTCTGCTGATGATTCCATATTTATTGTCCAGTTGGCGATTTTTCTCTCCAAGATTTTTTTTAGGAATCCTTTATTTTTGAAAGTATCATCTTTCATTTCCAAAATATTGTTGTTTTATTTCATGTTTTCCATTTTGTTTTAAGAGGATAGAGAAAATGGAGAAAAGATTCTTTTTCTCCTGAAGATCTTGTAAATCAGAAAAGGAGTATTTCTAAATCTTCAGAGCTTTCGATGTGAAATGCTTTTAGATAATATTTTTTCTGTAATGTTTTCAGTGGTTGGTATAGAAATCTTTTCTTTATATGTTTTCCAATAACTTTTACGACAACGAAAATTAAAAAATAAATAAAAGATGGGTTTACAATCCTACAAAAGATGTAAGTGTTTTTAAAATTGTTATATTGAAAAAAAATTCAAGTTTTGAAAAATTTGTAATATTGTTTACAGTATGTAAAATATAAATCGCCAATGGCATAGAAAAAATGGATAAAAAAATGGATAAAAACTAGATATAATCGTTTTGTCTTCAATCTGTATTGATTATTATACATTCTATATATCTACCTGTCCTTTTGTATTGAGTTGGTTTTATTTGAATGAGGCCAAATCTACTCGTAATCTCAGATTGCAATGCTTTGTTGCTTGAAATATCACATAAGCATATTTTCTTGAAAATGATGACGCAAATAATTATTTTTTTTTAAATATTGATTAATAATAATTGTTGAAATGAAAACTAAATTTTATGGGTATAGTGTATAAACTTCAGTGTAGGGATTGTAACAATGTTTATTATGGAAACACCGGAAGGACATTACGGGAAATAATACTAGAACACGTAGTGACATATAAAAATAAGAGAAAAATGTATCATATTGGGCAGATCATTGCCTAGAAACAAAACATAATCAGGATTTTATAGCAAAAATCGTGTATAGAATCAAAGAAAATAATGACAGATTTAGAGTTGAGGCATTGGTTATTAAAAGTTTTAAATGTATGTACAAAGATTGAAGGATGAATGTTAATGATGACAATGATTAATGTTAATAAGCAGTACATTTGCTTAAACAAAATATTAAAAATATACAGAAATTCTTGTGATGTATGCAGTTTATTGTATTGTATTCATTCCCGCCCTATTGTTATATCTATTAAGTATTTTGTATGCTGTTCTTTACTATAAGTGGTTTTGCCTAAAGAAGATCGACAATATTTAAGCCAATTGAAATATTATAATTAAATAAAGAAGATGATTTTATGTCTTAAGTCCATATTTCATTCTTATCTCCTTTCTACTTATTGTCATATTAACAAAAATACAACATCTCCACAAAAAATATTCCACAATAATATATATATATTTATGAAGCAAATTTTTACATTACGTAAATAGCGAGGTTAAAGTATTCTATCTGGAAAAACATTCATGAACGAAGAAAATAATAGAGAGTATTATTATAAGTAGGGCAAGGCATTTAATGACCTATAATTTGCTAATAAATGACAAATAAAAAATGCATTTATGATCTAAAAAATAGTAAAAAATGACAGGAAAACAACAAAAAAAAATAACCAATAAAATATTTGACTTTATTATATTAAACCTTTTTTTTTATCTTTTTTAACTTTGACAACCAAAAAAAAAAAGGTAGGTCTACTTGTTTTCTGGAAAAATTTGTTGGCTTGAATGAGGACAAGCAAAGATACTGAATAATAAATAAAATCTCAATTTATAAAAAAAATGACATTGCCTTCCAAAAAACTGCTCAAAATGCTCAAAATGACCTAAAAATTGCCAAAAAATATGACCTATCCCTAAAAAATGCCGAAAAATGCAAAAAAATGCCCTAACGAATTGCCTTTATTTAACCAATCATTTAATATTACAAATTTTCATACATGCGAGCCATGTTTCAACTTCATAAGAAGAAGATGCAAAATCATCAAATGCCTTTCCCGAATTATAAGAAATACTAGGGATAGTAATCTTAATCGTAATGACGGAATGGAAGTTGATCAAGTACTGGTAAATTTAGAAGGAGAGATGATAAAATCATGTGTTAGGGAGGTTGATAAAATTTGAAGAATTGAAGTTGTGAATTAAAGTAAATATAAGAAGTGTTAGAAGTAATATTGTTAGTCATGGGTAAGTGAATGTTATATTAAACTATGTCCAGGGGAGTGTTGTGATACGTAGACATCTGTAATTACAGTATTTAAATTTTTAAGAAGTTTGAAAAAGGAAAGAAGGAATACTTTCCGAAAATTTGCTTAGTAAATATGTTTTATGGAATATTTTTTTGTGCAGATATTATATAATTGATAATATGACAAAGAAGATTTTATGTTTCAATTACTGTTATATAGTAGGAGATGAAGTTAAGATGTAGAAATTGTTGAAATGAATAACATACCAGAATTCCATCATTTCTACATATTAGTTTCTCATTTAATACTTTTCATACATTTATTATCAATAAACGTATTTTAGAGACACTGAAATCTTCTTTAAACGATTACTTCTATTTAATTTTCAAATTATCATTAAAAATTAAACTCTAATTGCTAGAATAAAAAGAATTTAGAAAGAGGGTCTCAAGGGAAGTCTAATTTAGATTTGTTTGGAAAGTATTTCCATATAAAAGCAATTGTGGAGTTTACCAAACCACTCCAGTTGAATTGTGAACATTAAATGAAATTTATTCGCATTTAAAGTAATTGACGACTGTTTCCGTGGTGATAAAAGCTTACATTAATGGTAAGAAAGATTCCGTCCCAATAACAAAGTAAACCCTTAGAATCTTTTACAATCCACAGGAGTCCCTGGAGAGATTCTTCTAGTATATTTTTTGTTTTTCATGGGTTATCTCCGTGGCCTTATCTTGTAGTTCGAGCTGGTGACTGGAAGATTTCTTTGGTTGGACGCCGTCTCTTTCTCTCGGGAATATCTCGCGAGCAAGTCAGCATTGGCCATACCATTCCCAGGATAGCCATCAGTCCAGAGATTGTAGTAAACCCATGAAATATTGTGGTGGAACGAAAGAATGCGAGAGCGCTGATCTGGCCGAGAAGTGCAAAACGTAACGTATCTTTGAGAGGCATCGAATTTTCTTAGGCTCTCAAATTAAATGAATGCTGGGGTCTAAATTTTTCAGAAAAAGCAGAAGAATGAAAAAAATATTTGTCACCTGGAAATTAAAAAAAACGAAACAAAAAATTAATAAGCTTCGTTGAAATACAAAAGCGATTGTTAGCTTCAGAATAATCGTAAAATTAAATTCATGTTAACGTTGTTCTCTTTGGCGGAAGAAAATTAAAAATTCTTAAAAGCAGCTTTCATACAATAAAAGTAATAGTTTTCATTTTAAGAAATCATTCTAGAAAATCATTTTCTTTAATTATTATCATACCTGTTTTCAGTCATGACATTTTTTATCCGGATTGCTTTTTGTAATAAACCTTTACCTTATTTACTAACATTTCCTAATGTTAACTGAGCTTACTTTGATTAGGGACCATTCCCAAAACATTCATTTCATTTCCTTTATCTAAAACTGCGGCCCGTACAACAAAATGTTGTAGATCATTTTCGATTGAAAATGACCTTTGGAACCCGTATCTCTTCGCGTTGTCTACCATTTCCCGAAACGCCCTGTATTATTCCTTAAAATTAATTATTGAGAGCACAAGTACCGTGCTAAGAACTTCCACAAGATACCTAAATGATATTGATATTATTCTTGAAGAATCATCTATATTGTAGTGAGTTTTATGAATAATTGTAATGATTTTTATAGTTCTGTTTATTCCATTTATCTTTGTATTTTTAGTGTTCTATTCAATCTATTGTGTATTTCAAATTCTGCCGTTAATCGTCGAATTCTGTTTTGTTTATTTTAAAATTCTTCCGTTGATATCCTAATCATAATTCATTTATAATTTAAGTTACAGTTAATGATCACATGTTATTTGAATCTTCCAATTATTTTGTAAGAACTTAAACCAATAGCGATCCACGTAATCAAACGTATTTAAACCTCTGACGCACATAATAAACAGTCAGAGCTCAGTCCAGCTCAGTTCAGTTGACAACTCACCAGTTTTAGTCTAAATTTATTTCACTACAAATCCACTACAATATTAGGGCTGGCGATGATTATTTTTAGTATTATCACTTAATTGTGTTTGACATGATAAATTATAGTTATTCATTAATAAAGAAATCTTGAAATGTAAAAATGAGATATTGAAATAATGCTGAATTCCTCACATTATACGACATCTGTCTTAGTGAAGAAAAATACTAGTAATACACCCAATTGAAATTGTATTCTACATAAAATACCTTGAAACTATTTTTAGCTGATAATCCCTCATATGCAAGCATTTTTGTTATTATACCATTTTAAGAATAGAATGATAGATTAAATTCATTTTGTGTAATGAAATCTGGCTATATAAAATTGACTATTGCAGATTATTGTATCAATCGCAGGAATTTTACACAGTAGCATTTGTAATAGGAATAAGAAGGAATACAAAGCTACAGTCCTTATTCTGATCCGGATGCTGAAGAGATTTAAAACTGATGCTTAAAAAAGCAGAGGAAATGACTTAATTAACTAATAACATAATCCAGTAAAGGTACAAAAGATAGAACACGACTGAGTAATTAGATGAAAGTAAGTAAATGAAATACTAAGATGCTATTCAAGATAAATAGGTTGATTGAATACCACCACTTGAATCACATTTTGTACTACACAGTTCACAATGAAACACTTCATGAAATGATCCAAATCTACAGATGTACTTGGCTCATCTTCTTTGTTTGTGAAGATAATGAAATATCAACATTTTTTTAATTCAATCTTTAAATGAATGGACATAAAATAACTTTTAAAATAAGCGATTTACATCTTAGAATCTAACATGAGCTAGAATACTTATCGTCCGAATTAGTAGAACAATATCATTTTTTTAGCCAACTTTCCGGGAAAATGTGGCTGATGAAATCTCCCTATATGTGTGTTTTATCCCGCTGGATAGATCTTCTTGAAATTTGGTATGCGTATTTAAGGACTATTGTCGATCTAACTATAATATTCTAATATCCTCTCCCGGTAGGTTTTTACAGAGAAATTAGCGTCAGTAAATGGGGAAAATTCCCCGTCGAAAAGTATTACAACCTATACAATGGATTTCCGTTGTCAATTTATTTCATTTGCTCATACTTTGATATGATTAAACTTCGTCCAATTCAGACAATTTATGTAAATTACAGAATTTTTTTCCTTCTTGAAAAATGGCAAATTTTTATTGTTGTAAGTCTAATCCAACTATTGTCCTCCAAATGAGAGATGGCCGCCCTGTTTTTGTGAGATCTGCGCATGTATGATCGATTAGTCTGGTCAGGCACTTCCGTCTGATTTTATGACAGGACGCCGCCATTACGGTAATCGCTTGTTACTTTGCAAAAGAGCATTGTATTTATAAATAATATATATTTATTTTTTTATATAAATACTTATTGTTAGCAACTGGTATTGAAATAACGCTAAATAGTCGAGAGAACTTTTAATTTGGCGTTATCAACATGTCTTTCTCAGTGAAAACAGACCCCGTCGTCCATTGTGACAGGAAAACATAATTGATCAGCTACCGGAAGGGCTGCGCAGTTCAAACTTCCGCCGGCCATCTCTCATTTGGAGGACAGTATATGTGCGTTTTTGTTTTGTTTTTTAATGTTGAGGAATTCTTTTACTCTTAAATAGCTAAGACAATGGAGATTGATACCACTACTGATTACAATTAAAATTGCTTAATCGGATGAATTAGACTGTAATCTGTTCGCGTGGATCCTAATATAGCTGTTTGGATTTTTTTAAGCTTACATCAGCCAGGTTTAAAAACACTAATTTACATAGCATTTAATTTTTTTTACCCATTAATTTACATAATTTACTTGAATTTTCTCGCTGAAAGGACTTAATGGCGAGAGTAATGCTAATGATGAACTCGAAAGAGTTGTCTCAGGGGTCCTATCGCTAATGCCTCAGAGAATAATTATTGCAAACATTCATGTAATGACTCTCAATAACTATTCTGTTTTTTTGTTCTAAAAATGCAGCCTTTTTCTTAGGATAATTCGGGAACGAGGATTTGGAAGGGTATATAGATTTTGTAATTTTCTTGTTCACAGAAAAAGAGGAGAAAGATGCTGTTCTTCAGTAAATTAAGAAATTGAAAAAGTAAAATAACCAAAAAACAATTTCTGAAAAAAAACAAAAACATATTTACAAGTTTATTTGACGATTTGGATTGGCTCTCAAAGGTGATATAATCTAATTTGAAGACCAATATTTCAATATGGAATTTCCAATATGGAAAGATTGCAGTTAATAAAAGGATAAAAGGGGTCGTGACATTTTCGTACGAGTGCTTTTAGTTTTGAAATATGAGGTTTTAAAATAATTCAATAGAAAGTTACTTACTGTACAGCTTTTGCAGAGATGTGAATTATCTCTGCATCCACTTTCCCCTTTATAGAAAAATCCACGAAGTTTGATTTTGTTTTTTGGAAAGCCAGCTGAATATGCGTATTGTTATCACTTACATTACAATTTAAACAAATAAGTGAAACATTTGTTTAAACATTAAAAAATTAATAAAATGTATTAATATTTACTGCTTGCAAAAGGAGAGAAATAGTTATTATTGCAACTCTCCTGCAAATCATAAAAATTCAAGTAATCATTGTTCTGAACTTTTGCACTCAAAGAATAACAATTTAGTTTTGTTTCCATTATTCGCAAGTTCAGATGAAATTCTGTTCTAAAATTTGGTATTAATACTACATCATTTAATAAGATTCATATACAAAGGTATATGACTACTGTATATGACTATTGAATACCAGTGAATTTAATATCGTAATGTTGCTATTAGGGAACATTATATCAATAGCTTTAAGTAAAATTGTTTCCCGTAATGCTTCTATTAGGGAAAACATTACAAAATTAAGTAAAAATAAAGGAGTCCAATAAATATCTGCAATATGAATATTTAAAATTTATTTATAACCAGAATGAGGATTATTTTCATTAAGGAGAATGGATAATGGTTGGACTTGAAGCTCTCAATGATACACACTAGAACTCCGATACAATCGAGAAAAAAAACCGAGTTGAATTTTTAAATTACATGATTTACATGTTTACAGTAATTTTGACGAATTTTTTTTTTCTCAAAATGTCTGAAAGTTATATTTTTGAAAAGCCAACCATCTTTTTATGTATATGACACGAACGTAGTGATTTTGTAGCCAAACTTATACATAGTTGTATTGATAGAAAAAGTAACAAACATTCTAAAAACATGTAGTGTTCGGGATTACAAAATGTTCAATAATTATTAGATCAACCAATTCGAATTTCATAGTATTGAAGACTCAAATCAAGTTGCTCTGTTTTATTAAAATTGACATGATTATAATTCTGTACTTGAATATTTTGGTATAAATATGTTAAAAAATGTAGATTTACTAAAGAAAGAAAAAATTAGCTATACTTGTTCTTTTAGTATTTCACTGTTCGGATATGTAACGTTAGAGATTGTTGACGCCTACAGAATTCATGTGGCGATGAGAAGTTTGCATATGTTTAAATTGCTAATTGTATATTATATTATCTATTGCAAATAGATAATTGTATGAAAAATGTCCAAAAATGAAGGTTTGGATGAAAGGGAAGCCATGAATATTAAATTGTTTTTTGTCCGTAGACATTGCGACATATTTTCTAATTAATACAAGCTTACAAAGTAAATTTCCAATTAGTATAAAATGAAAAATGCAAATGATTTGACTGTCATAAGTCTAGAAGCTTTCTGATTGATGGCACTGAGATTGAAGAATTACCTGCTTATAATCAATTTAATCAATTATAGTTTATAATCAATTATGGGTTTATAATCAATTTAATAATATCTAGAAAGTAAAGACAAGATTTGTCATGCTGCAAATAAATTTATTACAGATTGAATCTATTTTACATATTACTATAAATATATATAATTTTTTTGACTGCATAAGGTTCTACACACCATCAAATAAAATATCGACAGCACTTGAAGTGATGAATTGCGATGGAATAATTCATAATTGAATTGACTAACGGAAATTTCAGAAGATATTCTGGTTAGCACGATGATTTTAATATTTATAGCTAAATCAGGGATTATCTGGGAATAATACTGATCGCCATTTATCTTGTTCCCAGTCATATTCCTTCTCTATTCCAACTCTGCGGGATCTCTTGGACGACACTTATCAACCACAATCTTCACAGACCCTTATGCATTCCTCTTGCTTTTACAAACAAAGATAGGCTGCAATACATCTTAGTTATTGTTGTTGTTGACGTGTTGTTGGCTGATAGCTACACGTTGGCCAACCAGGAAGCTTTTGACCTGTTGACCGGTTTCTTCTGCTTTCTTTGTGTATTATTGTGTCTAGAAGCTTTGTAATCAATTATAATCAATGATTATAATCAAATTATTAGTATTATTAGTATTATTATTAGTATTATTGTGAAGACCTAAGAAAAATTAATGTTCTTAATATAATAGACAATCTTTTTTGCAAGATTTAATTGAAAATTCAGTAAAGTATGTTTAAATTAACTAAATGAAAAAAAATTATAAAAAGCATATGATATTTTTCATTAACTTCATTATATTCTCTATCTTCTTTTTATAACAATATTTCGATCAGCTACAAATTCTTTACTGGTCTTCTTCAGGTATAATTTTTAGGAATAAATCCCTTTTACTAAATTCGAAAAGATAATAATTCATGACAATCAATATTCAATAATATCTTCGTATTCTAAGCAATAAATATTATTGTGGGGAAGTATATTTTGGAAATACAGGGCGACCTTTGAAAGAATGTCGTCGAGAACACATATTGGCTTATAGGAATCGACCAAATAACTTATCTGATTGGGCGGATCATTGCTGCAAAATTAAACATAATCCGGATCCGATTATTGATATATGAGATAAAAAATGATAAAGAACGTTTTATGAAGGTAGCTTTAATTATAAACAGCTTCAGATGCATGAAGAAAGAAAAGGGGTCAAAATTAATGAGCATTCATTAAGCCTATTTAAAAATAATATGAATAATATAGAGAATTCTTGTAAATTATTGTAATACAATATATTTAATTCATAATTGTTTATTGCATGAATCTGTTAGTTACATTATTTTTGAGGTGATATCTTTTATAGCTGAGAATGCGAAGATATTATTGAGTACTGATTGTCATAAATTATTATCTTTACGAATTTTGTAGAAAGGATTTTATCCCTAAAAATTGTACCTGAAGAAGATCAGTAAATATTTTGTAGCTGATCGAAATATTGTTGTAAAATGATGATGAGAATGTAATGAAGAATTTAATGAAAAATATCATATTAATAGAGGGTGGACTATATATCTGGACCTCAGAGCCAAAGGGTATTAAGTCCCATTTTCATTATTATCCAGGAGAGCTGCTTGAAAGTTCAAAAAGTCTCTATTGGTTATTAGACTTAATGCGTGTTTTAGATGAATATTTCAAAACGGGCATACATTGGATTTAATACTAAGCAGTACGGGAAAGATGTATAAAAAATATATCGAAAGACGTCATAACCTCACTTTTGACAAAAGGTGGACTTAATACCCTTTGGCTCTGAGGTCCAGATATATATATATTTAATTAGGATAAAAAGTATTTTGTTAAGGGCCAAAAATGTTCATGGATAAAGTGAAATATCTTTTCATTAATTTAGCCAATTTCAAAAATTGATTTCTCGTGTAATGTAATGGTAAAATCTTTAACTCTTTCAGATTTATTGGCACTTAGTTTTCAGTAATTTCTTATTCAATTAAATTTATCAATTTGTTCAATAATTTCAAATTTGAACTCTTTAGTAATTAGAAATAATAATAATAATAATGATAATAAGTATACGACCTCCAGAAGCAGTGGAGGTAGGATCGAGTACGTGTTGTACCAATCGTCTTGTCCGCCACTGGTCTAGTACCTCACACATTGCACTACAGTCTCAGCACACTAGGACTTCACAAAAACACTTATGCAAAACTGCAGAAGGCTGTGATACTCAACACAACACACATAATTAGGAAATTTATGGACACAACCACACATCCCTAATCATTCTTGCACAGTCTTCACACTTGGCAGTATGTGCTTTGGTCCTTGACCCGCCATATTGTTTTTGCTGGGGAAACCCAAGGTTTCAAACATACAAACATAATAATAATAATAATAATAGTTCTTGACAAGATTATTACTTAAAAGAAAATAAGAAACGCACAAAACTAGAAAAAAAAAGATAAACAAACAAACAAAAATTCACTGAGCTAATTTTGGTTTATGTGCTGGGAATCGGAGACGGCACCGTTTCGAGTTGCAACATTCTCATCAGTCCGATCCCGCCCAGGATACCCAGCTCAGTGAAAAAGAACAATACACAAAACGGACAAACGAACAAAACAATGATCCCTCATTTTAAAAAACATCAAAAAAACAAATCAAGAATAAAAGGGGAGACCAATCAATCTACGCTAGCATTAAGCTTAACTGATTAATTAAAATTAGCTAAAATTTACTGTTAGAACAACAACTTGAAATCATAGAACGAGTAAAATTGCAGTTCAAAGTTATAAAGTATATATATATATCTATATATATATATTGGTCTTTATATAATTGGTCTCTAATTTGTAACATGGAATTTATATTGAGTATCGCTGAAGGTTATCTATATATTTAGAAGTTATATTTCTTCGTGATTCATCTTACATTAACAGAACTATGAAATCAACACCTCTTGAAAATTCTTACATAGTTAGACCGATCAACAACAACAAAAAAAAAAACAAAGTGTTTGATCATTGATATCATGTTAGGTAACTTGTTTTTATTACTTTCTATTTTGCCAAGATTTCTAGTAAGAAATGAAATCAAAAAGACTTAACAAGAGAAATTTCAGGCTTCATACAATTTTTTTAGACGATTTATTTTCATTTAAAAACTTATTTTTTATATTGTCTTCGGAGATTATAAGAAAATTTTATTTCTGAAATGATGATTATTTTCTGTAATTATAGACACATTTAAGTTACATTATTTTATTGAATAGAGAAGCAAATTCAGTTTGTTTTTTTTCTCTTCATTCAATTCATTTTTCATCACTTTCCTTTTGGTGGAGTGTCATTAATTTCTTCGAATATTTCCAAAGCCTCTCCAATTGTTTCGGAACTGCAGAAATCGATGGACGAATGATTTACGTTAGCGCTGCAACCGAAGGCCGCGCACTATGTCCAATGATAAAAAATTTACGACGGTAACAAATCGCGACGACTCTTATGTGGACGTGGGAAGGAAAATGACGGCGGATGCCAGCTGCGCTCCCCGGAGGAAGGTACAGGAAAGACGGCAAGATCAATTCAGCCGCACCGAGAAAATAGCCAACGATTGGAAGTAACTTGGTAAACAAGCAGTCTGATAATACTTCTTCATAAACCAGTCAAACTGAGATGAGAAACCGAACGGTTGAGGGAACTTTGGTAGATTTAGAACCAAGACAACACTTTTATGCTTTGCGGCGGCTACATATTGTACTTTTACATCAAATTCTACTTTTACCTGATTGAAGAAACATGCAATCAAAGTTTAAACAAGATTTAAACTTTTCAGATTCTTGCTATTGCTACTTCAAAAAATGTTTGTAAATAACCTATTTAAAACCTTATCTGTTTTACAAAGTAAAAGTCAAGTAGAAGTCTTTATTCTCCTTGAATATTTTTGTCCTCTGTTTGCATCACGGGAAAACGGCTATACGGATTTCTTTAAAACTTGATATGATCTCATTAATAGTCCAATATTAAAATGTCAGCATCATTGCTTTGATCTACAGCCCTTCTGTAGTTCTGAAAATTGACGCTCTACTGTTGCATGTTCTGTCCTCTCTGTGATCCACAGCTCGTCCAATAGCTTACATTTAACTTAAAACAAAGATAATTAATGCTTTTAGACAGTGTCAAAAGCAAAGCGGTCCCATAATATGCACAATTGTATAAACAAAATAATTTAAAGCAAGAGCATATAAATGCAAGATCGTTCCTTTATGTTTTACAGGCAAGCTGTAACCTAGGGGCCACTAATACAATGCTTAGTGCATCATTTGGATATGTTAAAGAATTTATGAAACAATACGTTTGTAAATATTAACAATGACGTCCTGTTGATAATTGTTAGTATTGTTATGTATGAAGCATCATTATTATTACTGTGTTAATTGTTATCATTATTACTAACACTACTACGGAAAACGTTAATTTGGGGGGGTCAGGGAGTGGTCCTACAAATCTGATTTTTTACGTGGTCACCTACTTTTGATGCTGAACACATTGGTGAAGGTTTCATTCTAATATCTCTAACCGTTTGGCCGCTACAGAGTTTGACATACAGTGTGACAGACAGACAACACAAAAGCAATAGTGGTTCATTATATTAACTGTAACATGGGACCGCTAAAAACCCACTTATTGCTACAGTCTTTATTCTACATATAACAATATGTAATAGTGCTTGCAGTTTTCTAAATATAAGGAAAACTTAAGCAGGAATATTAAAACCATTTAGTGATTTACGTTTTATTTAATCCTTCTAAATCTGCTCCATGCATCATTTTTCTCTATTCTCTATTTACAGCTCATTGATATTCTATTTGAATTGCGAGATGATATTCAAGAAACGATCTGATGTAGGTGAAAAACTTGAAACAGTTCCTTCGGCCACATATGAGTTAAATAGACAAAAAGAAAATTGAGATTCTTTAATGTAGGAAGCCAGAGGTAAATGAAATTCTTTTAATCGAAGTTCACTGTATACACAGTCGCGAGCTCATTTTAATGCAGAATCATTATGAAGAATGCCGGTAATTCTTTTTATATTTTGGGGGTTCTTAAATTTAGTTGCTTCAGAAGTTTTGTTTCTACACAAAGTATAATAAATATTGTAAGTCTCTACATCAACAAAGTATAATTGTGCCACGATTCGTAAGTTTTACGTAATATAGTAGACTTAAACGTAGGATTAGTATTGTTAGAGCATGTCAGGCAACAATTTTATCAGCAAAATAGTCTTAATTTCTTCCCTTGTGAAAACCTAAGCCATATGGAATGAAACCAAACCAGTAGTTGTTAAACAAAACAGTCTATATCTAAAGTTAAGAAAAAACGTGAATGTATATGTTGCAATAGGAACTTATATGTATATAACAGCGGAATTTAGTGTATATTTTTGAGTAACTTTTTACTATTTTTATCCTACTTTCCTATAAACAAAGCAAAACTAGATGTGTCTGCACCCCTATCCTTTCTTCATAACGTTTTGCTGGATGGATCTTCTTGAAGCTTGACAAGCTTATTTATGGAAAAGAAAGGATCTAATAATAGTAAGCTACTTATGAGTAAGTAATAATAAAAATGGGATCTTGTTGTGTAGTTCTGGAACGTAATAAAAATTCCCGTTGAAAACTATTAAAATGGACACAATCTTATCTAACAATATAAGGTATTTATGTTAGCAACCTTCTAATTCCCACATGCTTTGAGATTGATAATTATTCTAAATCCTCATTACATACTGAAGTTAATGTAACATTTTTTTTTACTAAATGGACAACTAAAACTACGCAAACTTTGAACAAACCATTTCCAGTTCTAAACTCTTGTTTTTTTTGACGAACTTTTGATTATTTCTTAGTAAGTTGTTACGCATTAAGAAACAGTAATGTAAAGTGAAGAAGAAGAAACCAAACCACGTGGTAAACATCCTGTTAATATTTTAAACACATTAATTAGATTACTTCATTAGTAAAGCTAATCACAAAGTACTCCTTGGATAAAAGACCTAAGTTAAGTTTCAGGGGAATAGATTAATTACTTAAATTTGATTACTTAGCTGGATTAATTAGTTTTGCAGTTGCTTGAAGAGGAAAAATCTCTTTGTCGTATATTAATTCAAAATCTGAAATATTAAAGTCGAATTGTAAATTTTTCATTAAAACATCAAAATGATACCAATACCAAAAATAATCACAATTATTCATGGCAGATTAATGGATTTTAAATAAGAAGTATATTAGAAAAAGTCCAAAGAAATTGCTTTAGTGACAAGATTATAAGCAATCATCAATCAAATCATCAAATATATATAATTGGCTAAGTTCGTTCGTCTGTCTGTCTGTAACTCGATATAATTAAGCTATTAAGATAGATCCAACGGTTCTCAATGGTACCATTGAATCAAGGGTACTCAAATTGGATGAAATATTAGGTCATTTTGTCATTCCATGTTGTTTCCATGAAATTTTATCCTTGGAAACTGACCTAGACAACTGAAATTCTAACAAAACGTACGTTCAAAACCAAATGATTTTGATACCACTGCACCCATTTTAATGAAATTTGGCCTACTTACTCAGTTTTTTACGCTGATTTCGAAACTCAAAACCATTTTTGCCGTAGAAGCTTCGTTCACAAGTTAGCGCAGTATTTGGATTACAAAGGTGAATTTTAAATGCCTTTCGGCGTTATGGGTCAAAAATAATAATTATTCCATTCTTACATTCAGTAAAATTTATTTACAAGAACAAACTTTAGATATGGTTGGTATTTATTTACCAGAGCCTGTTTTTAGTCAGGCATAGTTATATGTTGCTATTTCTCGAGCACTTCGTGCTTGCGACGTCAAAATCAAAAATTCTATCAAGGACATCTGATAGAAGGATCTGATGCTGTTTTTACAAAACAAATGTAGTTTATGAGGAGATATTTACTTTGTAGGTGATAGTGGATGTTAAAATGATTTTTCAGATTTTTTATGCCTGTCGTCCGACAGGCTTTGCTGCTAGTAATAACAATAATAATTACAATATTTCACAAATCACTTTACTTTCAAATTAGATTACGAGTAAATATAAAGTACTAGAAGGATTCAAATTTTGTTTTTCAATAGTACTGTTCTGTATTAATTTTTTCGATTGTAATTCCTTACCAATAAACTGATAAATCAAAAGAATAATAATTACTTTCTTAAGATTAAAAAAAAAATGAAAATGGTAAATTCAACGTAGTGATCACAAAAAATATTTTGAAAGTTAAGTTTAATTTAGACTTAATTTACATTTACTGTATTTCATTTCTTCTTACTTCAACTCCTGAAGGAATTGCAGTAATTTACTACTTTGTATAATGCCAGCAACGAAGTAGTTCTAATTCAAAATTTATAACAGAGCTGTTATCCCTTAAATTTTAGTGTCCTTCATGTTTTATTTCTGCTTTTGCTTTATTTTGCGAATGTGAATCTATTTTTCCTTCAGACTATATAAAATCTCAAAAATCAAAAGTTGAAATATTAGGACTTACATAAGAAATACATTAAAAAATTACACATAAGGATTTTTACCTCTATTTTCTTTATTCTTAATTGCATAATAGAAGTTTTAATTTGTTTTCCGCGAGTTAAAAGTGAAGTGGGAAGGATATGCGACATGATTTTAGTAACTCCTACGGCAAGAAAGCGGAAATAACATATACATAATAACACATACATATTTCATAATAGCAAATGCAAGAACAGGAAAAAAACACGAAATAAAGCACAAATGAAGTTGAAGCAAAGTCGCAATTATATAAAAAAAATTCAGAGATCTTAATCCAATGGTGAACTTGTTTAAAAAATTTTTAAATGAGATAATTATCAAGTTGATAGCAAGATATTTCGTAATGATTTTTTTTAGCGGCCCCTAGGTTACAGCTTCACTGTAACATCGCTCTTGCTTTTATCCCGTCCGGATGTCACACACTGTAGCGGCCAAACGGTTAGAGATATTAGAATGAAACCTTCACCATTGTGTTCAGCATCAAAAAGTAGGTGATCACGAACAAAATATGAGACCTCAGGACCACTCCCTGATCCCCAAGGCGTTTTCTGTCTTTTAAAGCGTTTTTAAAAGAAAGAAAAAGCCGGGGGGGGGGGGCAGGGAGTGGTCATAGACGTCTGATTTTTTACACGTGGTCACCTACTTTTTGATGCTGAACACAATGGTGAAGGTTTCTAATGAATATATCTAACCGTTTAGCCGCTACAGAGTGTGCCATCCAGACAGTATAAGAACAATGTTAGCGTCCCCTAGGTTAAAGCTTGCCTGTAAAACATAGGGGACCGAGACCTTCACAATTGTGTTCAGCATCAAAAAGTAGGTGACCACGTCCAAAAAATCAGACCTCTAGGACCAATCCCTGACCGGAAGTTGGGGGTCAAAAGTGGTCGCTTCAGATAAAGTTTTATTATAAAAGTTTGTTTATCAAATTATGCATATTATGGGGCCGCTATGCTTTTGACACTTTCTAAAAGCATTAATTATCTTGTTTTATTTCTGAAAATATAAATTGCTATACATTATCTAAGTAATAATAACCTCTTACTGCATTAAATTTACGTTTTTTTCCTAGAGTTTAATAATACTACGCATAACAATGATTATGTAATACAAATGCTCCAGGACTGTAGCAAAAAAATGTAAAGCTTGGTTAATGTAGTTTTACAAGAGCAGTAATGTAAAAACTTTATCAGTATTATGTCTAGGCCTATCCATTTATCTTGAATTTCTGGTAACTAGAATACTGGTTGAGAGTTAAGATGTTTTGTTTATAAATTTTAATTAATTTTAAATCCCCATAGAAGTCTTAAAAGCTAGTGTAGAAGCAAAATGTTCTTAAGATTTGTGTAATAAATTTTTATTTTGAGAACTGATGGAACTTGACAACAATTCCGAATCAAAGGCAATCCTGTAAAAGATTAAACTCTCTTAGAACTAGCGTATGATGTACATGTAGTCCCTGACTTTCGACCAATCAACTTACGAACATATGCGCCAAAATTTTTAAAATAACAAAAAAGTCAAAAATTTGGAAAAAAAAAGAAATATTTAGAATATTTTGTGTTTTGAGAAACTTGGATGTATCGAGAACAATATAAACCATAGATAAACAAAATATGTACACAGATGGTTACAGAACGTCATCGAAGCGCTAATCTTCATTCGCTCTCAACTTATTCAGAATCGTTTAGACAACATCTACTAGTACTAGATGGCGTTGTTAAAGGCCAGCTCCGGTGGGGAATGTCCCGCTGTCTTGGCAACAGCCGTTACTAGAAAACAGCCGTAGCAGGTGTATTCGTTTGAAAATATTTACTTAATTAAATTTAAATTTATATACAGTACATAACATTTATATTTACATAATTTGTATCTCTTCAAAGGAAATTTAATATTTACTTGTTCACTTTGTTAGTGAGTTTTGTTTATAAAGTTTTCCTCCTCTTTTGTTTTTGTTTTTTTGCGTAGGCTTTAGATAGACCCAATTGGGTAGTCGTGGTCTATCTAAATTTTGTTTACGATGGTTCCAACGGAATAGAAGATGATGTTTTAGAATAAGTTGAAGATTATTTTTTCATGTAACCTAATGTAACTTTCACGGAGCTTTGGATGTACGGAAGGTCTTGAAATATATAAATATAATTAAATGTTATACCTGATATCAAGGCAGGTAGCCATGCCTAAAGATATTTCTTTTTTAACTACGAATCTTTTTAACTACGAATATAGCAATGTATATGACCACTTAGGTTCTGAGTGTTAGCAATATCCGAGGTCATTGAAGATTTATCGAAGGATTATTCTGCAGATGACAGAAGCATTGCAGTAAATTACGCGTGTTTATGTGATCTAATAAATGATGATGCATTCCCACTACGGATATTTATAACACGCAGTAATTGAATCACGATCCTTGGTGATGTTTCAAACATTCATGTATAGATGCAGGAAGGGATAGATGATAAGTTGTATCGTGACTTAAAAATTCGATAGATTGGATAGATATTTGTATAATCGAAATCAGCTTAATACTGTTAAGTCCAAGTTGCATTCCATTTCCTATGTTTAGAAACTTTGTTCCCTGCTAAATTTCCTCCGCATTTCTCTATAACTAATGCAATTTACTCATCTTTGCTATATTTCAGTCAACAGGTCTTGTTGAGGATACAGTAACAATAAATCGCAAATCCTTCTTTCTCATCTTGATGCTATCTTTCCTGAACGGGCATCATTTTTTCCCAAGTATTGTTAATTTGACTTAACTGTCTGAAATATCCAGATATCCATGCACCACATTTCAAGCAGTAAAGTTTCCTTTTTTTTATATTTCAAACCTTATTTCAAACCTTTTCCATCAAGCTGTAGCTGACAACTGAAATGAGATGACTGCATTTCTAACATTTAAGCTAATAGCGGAAATCCAATGAAAAAAAACAATACCAAATATCTCAACATGTGGGGGCGTTGACTACTAAAAATACCCTATTCCTAAGTTGTTTGGGCCTGTGAACATGATGGTGCAGTCCGTTTGCCGATCCGACATTACGTTCGGGAGTTGTTAGAGGAGGACAGACTCGGACGGACAGGACAAACGCAATAGCTCGCAAAAGGGTCGCTAATATTTTCAGAAAGTAGACATCAAGTTCTTTAAGAAAATTCTCTTCTAATTATGTTGTTATGTAGTGATTATGGATGGCAGAGAAGCCAAGCACTGCGACCGGAGGTCTATTGTACTATCCCACGGAAATAAGGACAGGTGGAGAGAAAAACTGACAAAGTGTGGAAGAAGTGCAGGGGAAATGGGAGAACCCCGAGAAAACCTGCCCAGCGCGAATCGTCCACCATCACGAAACCCACCTCCTTCTAATTAACTTCTTGTTATGAAGTATCAGATTTCATCGTCGCATTCTCGTAACGGAGCATCATTCTGGTTTAACAACCATTTTCCCTTCACGTGGGATACGCTTACAAAGGAAGATACAGTTCTGCGACATGTTTCATTCGATTTTTAAGGTCAACAACCATAAGAAACCACTAATTTCGCCTCTTAATTTACCTTCCCAAACTTCCAGCAAGTCTTCATTTCACCCAGGGTACTTATGGGCGAAATCTTTCGCTAGCCGTAACTCGCTACCGAAGCATTTCCGGACCTATGTTTATATAACTTTGTTTCTTTACGTTTACATGTAGAAAGAACTCCCGAAGTTTCTGCATATCTTCTTGAATCACCCTGTATAATAATCATTCGATTTAATGTTGTGTGTGGCAAATTTTTCAACATTCAAGATATTTTTTTCATTTCTTCTTTCAAAATTGAGGAAATACTGGAAAAAGAAAGTGGCTTTAGATAGAATTGTTAATATTTATTCACAAGTTACTGGGTTCAGTAAAGTAAAACTTAATAATTCTCAGTTTTAAAGTAAAAACTTCAAATGCAATACTTAGATCATTAGTATTTTATTGCAACATTAAAATAATGTTTAAAACTTTTTTTTTATTACTATGCCCACACGTAAATTTTTATATATCTTCTATTGGAGGCGAACCGTTCTATTGTGAACTTTTTTAATTGAATGTTTTTAATATTAATGTTTAATATAATGAAATATAATTGCTTAATGTAATGTTTTTTTTTAATTAGTCTTGTATGTTGGCTGTCCACAAAATTTTAATTACTTTGCCCGCATGTGAATTTTTATATTTTAAAATAATGTTTTTGCTCATCTATTTCTACTGAGGCCTCTATTTCGCTGATGCTCCCAGCGAAAGGATAGGATTTCTTAGTCCGTTTCTTTATCTTCGAAATCGTTGATGTTTTATATAAAGATACGTTCGCTATATTTCAATGTATTCTTATCGGAATGCGGTTAGTTCAAATTCTTTTTTTTTATTTTTTGTGAATTTGTAGATAGTAAATTTCCGAAAGATCAGTGTATACATCTCAATAGCGCAGAGGCCTTTATGAACCTATCGTACAGATTCTTATAATTTTAAACTAAGAAAAAACGAATATCGAAGAGAGAAGTAAACATCCAAACCTACGCTTAGATTCGAACCCAGGTTCAGGCTTTTTATCTACTTCGCTCTAACCACAAGATTGTGCTCGAATCGCTTCCTTAGGTGAATAATTAATCAATTCTTGAGTGTTCTGATAGGAGTTAGATATATTATTTTTTTAAAGGATGGAAAATGAAGCCTACATGCAGCTAAACTTTCACGCCTTGAATTTATCATGGACAGGAATCTGGGACAGCTGTTTTGTCCTTAATAGGACTTTTCAGCCAGATTTACCCTCTATAAGGCGTTAAAGGTTTTGGATCCCACTCCCGTTCCGAACCAACAAAAACAAACAACATAAAAAAAGTCTCAGAGATA
Source organism: Thereuonema tuberculata (assembly GCA_023159025.1). NCBI lineage: Eukaryota > Metazoa > Arthropoda > Chilopoda > Scutigeromorpha > Scutigeridae > Thereuonema > Thereuonema tuberculata. Next base: position 46,770,547 of record JAFIDM010001028.1, read on the forward strand.
AATACAGGATTTATAAAACCTGGCCCTCAAACTTTAGGGTACAAAGGTTTTTAAAATACAAATGATTCGGTAGCGGGAGTGGGATCTATAAACTTTCACACCTTTCTAAGCTTATCATCGAAGGTAAATCTGGCTGAAGAGTCCTAATAAGGAAGAAACAGCTGTCCCACATTGCCCGTCGACGATAAGCTCAAGGCATGAATGTTTCGCTATGTGCAGGCTATATTTTCCATTCTTTGATTACATTGCTGCACATTAAACTTAATTATTTATGATTTTTTTTTGTTTTGTTCCTAAACTGTTGTACTTTGAGAAGATTTATAATAATGATATCTGTAAAACTGTAACCAAGCTTTTAAATTTACCATAAAACATATATTAGAATAAACTATAATAGATTACAACTTATTATCTTAAACAGATGAATAGATAAAAACAGATATAAATAAAAAATTCTATATTAAAATTTCCTTTTTGGATTATCCAGGAAATCAATCCTCCTACTTTACTAATCTGTAAGGTTTTATAAATAAAATTTTATATTTTATAAATAAAAGCCATAATAGTAATATCAATAACTACAATATTTTTCTTTTTCTTACGTTTTAGAGGCTGTTTTTTCATAAAAAAAATCGTTTTCAAATTCTATTAATCCTAATAAAATACTGTATACAAACATTTGTTATAAGGTTATCTTACAAATACAGCGTCTTTCTTGGGATAAGTAAGCCCGAAGATCTCTTTATCAAACGACTCTGTTTATCCCAACCAGGGGGAAATTTATAACATTGAACAGTAGATTTCACCGTATGGCAATAGCTTAAGTCTATCTCAAAACATTCGTTAAAGATTCGCCTCCTTATTGCTGAATTATTTACGCCCCACAGAATGCAAGGAAAACAACCAACCAACGCGACTTCCAATCCCATAATTTTGTAGACCTAAAGCAACTACTATTGTAGTATTTATATTTCAGTAGAAGCCAAGATGAAATTGTTCTTACTGTTGTTAAGCGAATGGAGCAAATTCTGTAATGAAATTAAAACTAAATAACCGAAGAACTTATTATTTTAATTACTTCTTGTCTTAAGGTAGATTGCTGGTTAGTTATTTTTTTTAAAGTAATCTTTTATATTTATTCTTTTTATCTAAAATTTATTCTACATATTATGCATATACACACCTCAAACGTTATATTACGTAGATTAAAACATACATAATATATAAAGTTCATTCAAATATCATAAATAGATCTTACTATTAAGAATTCGTAGGACTTATTCTGCCAGAACTGCAAGTTATTCGATGTAGTATGAATTCTTTGCTATTAGGTTTTTGAAATTTGCAGTGCTGAGGTATATCATATTATCATGATTACTTTTCGTTTATTTATGTAGTTATTATCTCGTTAAATTATAATTGAAGCTTCTCAATCATATAATCTTGGATAGTTGATATGATATTCAAAGAAGGCGAATTTGTTGGTAAAGATGATATCTGAATATTACATTTATGATCTGCAAAGCAACAGTACAAATGATTTTTTTTTATGGAGAGTCATCATTATTAAGCGTCCTATCGCAGTCACAATGGAGAGATATCCCTTGTAGATTCAAAGTATTATTCTCGAGTATCATGACTAGTGTTACAAAACTTTACTTTTAATCTCTTTCTAGTAGCCTTCAATATTCTAAGCTGTCTTTGATATGCAACTGCAGAAGTAGTCGTCAATGCTTATATGTACGCTTAGATAGCTAGACTGAAAACTTATTAATTAATTTTTGTAAAGAATATGATACATATTGTTGAAGAGGAGAATACAACCTCGGCAAGCAGGAAAATATTGAATTTCATTAATTAAAAGTTTAATCAAATTTTATTTCAAATCTTAACATATTTACTTGATGTCTAAGTACAAGAGAAAAGAGTGAAGGTACGTTTTTCTTCAATAGACTTCTGTTTTTTTTTTTCATTGATATATATCAAACTACTGTATACTGCAAATCGTAATCATTTTTTATTTAGAGTTATATACCCAAAATGTCTACTGCTATTACTTTTCTTTCATTTATGAGATAATCATTACACAATATTTTGTTTCCATCTATTACTGGTAACCTAATCTTGCTTAGGGGTTGTAATCTGAACTTATGCTTCCATGGATAACTGTACGAATGTGTATCAATTAAAATGTGATCTCTTCAAACAATCACGTTGTATCGTCATTGGAAATATTACTGATTATGTGCGGAGATCTCCATAGATCTAGGTGGACATATCTCTACAATTTTCATTTCAAAAGTTTATTGTGTTTTGATATAGTTTTGTAAGAAATTATGACAAATGAAGGAGCTAAAATATCAGGTAGGAGCAAATATTATCCGCATATATATATTCTTCTAATCGAATAACATATTGAAAAAAATCACTATTTGAAATTGTAATTTTTAACTTACCTGTATTTATATCACGTTTCTAAATTGAATTTGTAAATTTATATTATGAGCTTTACAGATGCACTAAGAAATTGAAATCCGTTTTGTATGAGTAAAAAACAAAAACACCAATCCTAAAACAAAAGGTTTCATATGCTGTGAAATTTAACTACTTTGTTCTTGAATCGACTAACAGTTTTTCAGATCTCTGCAAGAAATTCCCGATATGTTATACAGAAAAAAAATAATTTTTTGCTTTTTCATTCTTAAAATGAGACATAACTCATATCTCTAACAAAAGATTGCATTTTAATATACATTCTATCAAGATAATAACCATTAGATAAACCTTCTTATATACTTTGGATAGAAATTTACTTAAATTTTTATTACTGAAAACAAAAAGAAGTAGAAACCAAAGCGGTTCTCGTTATAATTAATTACTTTTTTTTTTAAGTTGAGAACATGAAAGAGCAAAGCCTAAAAGTATATTAAATTTACCTTTTCTTAACTGTCCAAGTTTTCATTTAATAATATCTTGTTGGGTATTTTAAAAAAAGATGAAAGAAAAAATAGTGAAAACCTGTGCCAAAAAAGAAAAGAAAAAGATTGGGACATTATTAAAACCCATTTTCGAAGAAGTTAAGCCTTTCGGTTAGTAAAGGCATTCAGGTACAACATTAAAATGTCATTTTTAAAGTAGCACAAAAAATTAAAAAAGAAATAGGTAGGTTTTTCATTTCCTTGCTTTATTACTTGCGTTGATCATATGCAGCTCTTTCATGACAGTGAATAATAGTTCTTCTTTAAATATATACATAATTGAAAGATAATGGGTTTTTATTCTAACTTGCCATTAGCTACGGGACACCTAAGCTAACAGGAGAATTATTAGATCCTATCTGAGTTGTGAAAAGACGATTAATTAAAAACAATTTCCTCAAAACAACAAAGGAAATCATTACATAGGCCTCCATTCTCTCTTTGACATTTTCATTATCAATTTGTCCATACCATCTGCTCTTATCGCTTACAAATAGAGGAATCTTTTAATCTTCCCTTCGCTTTTTTTATTATCTAAATTCTTGATGAAGTTTCGAACATCTTTCCTTAATTAATAACGCAAAGAAACACAGGAATTTTATCGGCTGATTCGTAACGTCTGCATTGATTAAGGTAGAAGCAATAAACCGGATAATGCTATTGATTAATAATAATTCATCACGTACTTTAAATCCGTATTGATCGTATAGTTTCGGCTAAGAATGGACCGATGAGAGAAACTAATTATTGCAACGTGTAAATAAGTATTCCAGAAAACACATAAACACATTTCTACGCCAAATATTTCGATTTTTTACTCAAAAATGTTTATCAAGTTTCTATGTAATATCCCAAAAACTACTTTTGTCCTCCTAAAAAGACCAACAATATGATAGAATGAATCAAATTTAACAATCAAAACGTGAAAACATCCAAAAACAACAACTAAGTTAAACTACAAAACAAGAATAAGTTAAACGCTACTATTCAACCAATTTTAAACAATAAACAAAACAATAATATAAACCAAAACGTGAGCAAACCACCAAAAGATAAATAAACTTACATTAAGTTTAATTTTGCTTTTAGATTCTTGTTTTTATCCATGATATTTTTGATATTTGGAAGAGTTATCTAATTTTCATAAGTATTCCAGAAGTTGAAATAAGGACTTAATAGTTGATTTGTATTGAAATTTGATTAGAATTTGAGGATTTGCTTGGAAATGGTAAAAAAACACCAAATAAGCCAGTGACTTGCACTTTTTTTTTATTTCAGTAAGATTTATAATAAATGCCAAAACATAATCAGTAGCAAATGCAGTGTTTATTCTTTACATTGCGAACATGTTTCGTTTAAATGCTGATACATTTTAAAAGCTTAACATTCAAATTAAGAAGAATTGCATAGAAAGAACAATTTCTGGTTAATAAATAATACTTTTAACATAATCAGTTTATGCATCATGTAACATATTATTTAGCATTACAGGCATCCTAAACTATTGCCGAACTTATCTTTTCTACGTAATCCTTCTTATTTTGAATGAACATACATTTTCAAGGCTTAACAATCATATGAAACATATTGGCAGCAAAAGAATAAACACTGCAATTTGTACTTCGTCTGGATTTTGTTTTTTGGCATTTCTGTATTTCACAGTCACCGTTCTGATAAATATTTTATAATATTATCGCACTTCATGGAGACTTTAATTTTTACCGTTTGGCTTCCATTTGTACGAAAATGGAGCGCACTTGCTCCTTATGTATCGGTATTAAAATTTCAGCTTAGTAAGGTAATTTTTTTATTATAGTGATGATTATAACTTAGTGTAGGTGCCCCCCCCCCGTAGCGCCTAGCGTTTAGTCCCGTTTGTACAAGATCAACAGGGATCATTCTTTTAATAATCTATAGCTATTCTTAAAATTGCAGCTAGCTAAGGTATGCAGTTTTTTTAATTATTTTGATCACAGACAGATAAACAGATTATTGCTCGTATGTCGACTTTAGAATTACAATCTGATTTTTTTTTTCTTTGTTCTAAAACCTATTTTTGTTTCAATGAAAAGGGGCTGTAAAAACTGTTAATACGTTAGAAATAAAAAAAGACGCGAGAATGATCTGCTGTTTGTTTACAGTTACAGCTACTTTCGTTATTTAAGCAAACCAATAAATATATAAATCTTTAATTAAGATCATTTTTAGTTCGCAATGTGAAATTCAATGTTCATTTTGTAATTTAATTATTTCAGAGATTTCATTTTCGCAATTTCCACGAGATCTTCAATTTGTAAAGAATAACGATTTTACCTAAATCTTAATGTAAGTAAAATGAAATTATAGGAAAGAAATAACGATGTCGTAAATAATGTCGAGAAACAAGATTAAAATATCTTTTATTTAAGAAAAAAAACAAAGAAATTAGGTGCTTTAAAAGAGAGAAATGAATAAATTATATTTCGAAATACTGTTGCTTTTTCAAATTTGTATGTAAATAATGTATCGCAGCTCGCTTAGAAACGACTGACCTATCGTTAAACTTTAGGGAGTTAGCTTTAGCAGGCCCGTAGCCAGAATTTTCTTTCGGGGAGGGATCATTCCTCGAAAAAGTGTCTTGTCGTGGTCGGCCATAGTAAGAATAGCACCTCCCTCTCTGTTTTCCCTTGGATGTCGTAAGAGGCGAATAAGGGACTTGATTTGTCTAGTTCTTTTGAAATCAACTGAGAGGGATTTTTCTTTTGTATAAATTTCGGAAGGGGCTTCAGCCCCTCGAGCCCCCTTCCTGGCTACGTGCCTAGTTCTTAGGATAAATAATTTATATTATCTCGGGACGTGACAGGGAGAACAGAGTAAAGTTCGGAGTCAATGGCTGACAAAACAAGATCTAACTGATTTATTTACAAAACACGGGTTTAAATAAACAATTACGAATAAACGACTAATTTATTGGAGCAATTTAAATTTAACAAAAGAAGAATTGATTGGTGGAGGAATTAACAAATCAGCGGGGAGAAATTTAAATATCAGACGGTTAACAGATAAATCAATTAAATTTCAAAATAAACAAGGAAAGGAAAAAGAATTACATATTAAATAAGCAATAAAACCAAGAAGGCACAAAGGTAAACAAAAGATTTCGCCTCTGAGTTATCAACAGTGGGAGTGTGAGACAGCCGTTTCGTCCTCTTTATGAACTCATCAGCCACACATACCTTCTTTCCTCTGTGCCTGACGAATTCACAGGCCAGCAATTGGAGCTTTTTCTTTTGTTTTGATTTTTTGTTTTGCTTTTATTTTATGGGGAACCCTCTGGCGGATGCGTAAGTGGATCTCTTACTTGGTTTCGCGATCTGAGCCTTCGGCAGAGGATTTGTGTGGTTGATGAGTCCATAAAAAGGACGAAACGGCCGCCTCACACTCCTACTGTTGATAGCTCAGAGACGAAATCTTTTGTTTATCTTTGGTGCCTTCTTGGTTTATTGCTTATTTTATAACAGGCACGTTAAATTTTTATTATAAGTTACATATTACTTAGTTTAACGTGCGTAAAATGTTCATTGCAAGAAATCAAGGCCACGACATAAATATATTTAGATTAAGTTTACAAATTAAAAATCACAAACGCTTTCAAAACAACCTGCGTTTCATTTTCAAGTGAGAATTCTAAACAAAGTTTTCGAGAATAAGAAGATTGGATGCGAGAACTGTTCATGGAACGTTTTGACAACGTTTATGATTTTTAATTTATAAATTTAATATAAATACATTTGTGTGGTGGCCTTGATTTCTTGCTATGAAAAAGAATTACATTTGAAATAAACGAGAAATGGAATAATATTAGAATACACATTTTTCAACTTGTCATTGAAAAATGAGCTGAAATCTACAGACTTGTTAACGTCAACATTTTTTTTTTCTCAAAATCATATATTTCTACTGATATTCCTGTAAACATTACAATTTGAAATGTTCAACATTTTTTTTTAATGAAGCAGTTAAATCACGAGAAACAGATAATTCATTGTGGACATAAAAGAATAAAGGTAAAACTTTGGTTAGAGTTTTCTGTTGCCCATTATTCTGATTCATGAAAACAGCGATTCAGTTAACTCCTCTTTTCTATCATCGTTTCATCTGCATACCACTAAGCTATGAACCTCTTCTTCCTCACACAAGTCACAACAAAGCAGAACCAAACAATAAATAACAATATCGCTTTTCAACTTTAAGAGATTCGTATTTGTTTGCTTAGTTTTAGTCTTAGATCAACGCAGTAGATTCAGCTTAGACTTTTAAGTTTGAATAACAGAATCACACAGTGAAATAAAATTCTCATGTTTCTCAAAATTCAAAATAGATTTACCTTGGAGAGAAACGAAAAGCATTGCTTAATATTAAAGTCTTATCTGACTATTATTCTAGTGTGACCAGACGTCCCATTTTTTTACGGGATTGTTCCGTTTTTTGAGATTGTGTCCCTTTGACCCGATAAATTTAATACGAAGCGTATAACAGATACAAGTCTCGTATTTTAATGCCATTTCATGATAACTGTTTATCGGCATTTCTAAGTTTTATTTTCTTGAGAACTTGAGAACTGTGAAATGATAAACTATTTTCACTTCAACCATCTGAATTGAACGGTTTTGCAGTGAAATATTGAATCATTCGTCGAGCGATTCTGCACTATAAAGTTAGGAACACGTTTCCAGCAATTGATATTATGCTAGCGTTTATACTTTACATTGTTTACATACTACGCGCAAGAACGTCTTATCCACATATCTGCTATAAAGTTTATATTAACGCTTCCAATGTCCATTAAAATCAATTAAGGGCGGTGTGCATCAAGCTTTCGTTAACTTCGAGGAGTGTCAAATCTCCCCTAAACCAATAGGTTTCTATGCATCAATATTCGTTAGGGCTTACCAGTCGTTAAATCACTGATGAGTCGTGAAATGTTAGCTGCTCGAATTTCGTCCGTCAACTCATTCGTCAACTTCCATCAGCCGCTGCGCCGTTCACAATATGACTGACATAGGCTTCGATTAAAACCGACTCCTGTGGTTTTTGACGATGAAATAGTTGCAGTTTTTCCTATTAAATGTTCCGAAAATAATGTTAAATTCGACTAATTCCTGTGAAGGTCCTTCCTTGACATTTCGTATCTTCAAAAAAAAAAATTCTGTCCACGTTTTTTTTTTTTTTTTTTCTCCACGGAGGCTGCCATTTTGAAACGTACTTGGCCATTTGTGACTTTAAAAAAATAAAAGGGTTTTCTTTTAGGGTTGGGAGGATATTTCATTTTATCTTACTAGAAGAATGCACTATTTCCTCGCTTTACTTAATGTAGAATTTCTGTATAATAATTTAATCTTTTTACTGTTTGTTCTGCTTATATCTACACCTTTTGTTAGCCTTCCTTTCCTGGCGCAGCATGGTCAGCATTATAATTGTGCATACAACCCACTAACCAATCAACTAACTAGTTAAAGTCTGAAGTTGTTTTTTAGATAGAATTAAAAGCTGACATATCCTAAGACAATTATTTCTGTGTCTTTATCTTTTCAGAATAATGCGAGTTCACAAAGATCTTACATCCGGTTCTGCGGATACTTAAAATATCATGATTTATTACTTTTTGATACATGTGAACACTTAGCTCGTTTAAAACAATAGATCAAAAGTTCCCCGTACCTCAACCTTGATAAGAGTCTCTTGAAGGGCAGCCACGCTTGTACCATTAAATGCCTGATCAATACAGTCACTGCTCTGTAGACACAAATATGAATTATGTAGCCTACATCGTAGATGCTGTAAAGATATTGGAAGATAGAACAATCTACAATTGTATCATTAGAGTTTATTTTCTAATAGAAATTAAGGTCAAGCGATATTGGTTTCCAAATGGATAATAAATCAGACCAGAGAGTTTGGGACGCCATAAAGGGAATATAACATCGAAAAATTGTAAGTTAAAATAGATCCAAGAAAATAAAAGTTATTTATTAAGTAAATCACTGTTGTACTTAAATTTCAGCAATAAAAAAGCTTACAGCACTTCCGAAGCCCGATTTGTTATACATTTCGAAAGAATTGGCAAGTCAAATGAAAGAAAAAAAAAGTTAACGGCTGTGAAAAACCAACATCTAAATATTTAGATTTATAAATAAATATATATTTAATTATACTATAATAATAGTCATTTAATTTAATTTAAAGGTAAACTTTAAACATTGTAGGAATGGAACCTCCATGAATATAAACTAAAAATACAAAAACACATTAAAAATAAAGAAAAAAAATAATCCTGTGCTGGGCTCTGCAAAGAATTTCTTATGCGCATCAAAATAAAGGAAAAGCTCCTAAAAGATATGTAAGCACATTAAAATTTGAGGTCAATGTTCAAACTGACATCTCAAGACAAGCCTATTTCATGCTTGTCTCAAATTTCAATGTGTTTACATATCTTTTAGGCCCTTTTCCTTTACTTTGATGCGCATAAGGAATTCTTTGAGGCTGGCAGAGCCCAGCACATGAATTTTCTTTTTCTTTATTTTTAATGTCTTTAGTTTATGTTTTTATGTTTTTAGTTTATATTCATGGAGGTTCCATTCCCTTTCCCACTGAACTTCAAATTCACATCCGTTATGAGACCTGCAATGTTCATTCTTACTATTCTCAACTAATCGCCTAATAAGCGTGAAACAGGCTTGTCTTGAGATGTCAGTTTGAACATTGGTCTCAAATTTTAATGTGTTTACATATATTTAAACGTTATATTTGCTGATAAATATGGTAAGGCATGCTATTCAGTAGTCTGCTCTTAAAGACACTGGGAGAGAAACTTATAAATTCCATATAATTCTTTATTTCTGTAAGATTTTGGACTTTATAATAGAGAACGAACCTGCGCACGTACTATGGAGCACATAATCCTCTGTTGAGGTTTTTTTTTCATCTCAAAATCTACTTTAAAGTTTATAAGTTGATATTGTATTATAGGCTTCTTCCATTGTTTGTTACTTTATAAGTTTGCTTTTCCTATTATAATATGACGCATAGAGCGTGCGATGAAACGATGATGATAATCTTCACAAACTTCTTGAGAAAGTTGCGTTAAAGGGTTTTAAAACTTGCTGAAAGATCTCTCAACAAAACTTAGGACAGAGATGGGAATGTTAATCATTTCAACTTACTTTCATCTTCTTTAAAAATACGCCATATGTATGCACCACAAAGCTCAAGTAAGGTAGTGCATTGTACCGGGATTCGATTCTCATGTGGGTTTCGTGATGGTGGATGATCCGCGCTGGGCAGGTTTTCTCGGGGTTCTCCCGTTTCCCCTACACTTCTCCCACCATACTTTCTCAGTCTTTCTCTCCATCTCTCCATATTTCTGTGGGATAGTACAATAGACCTCCGGTCGCAGTGCTTGGCTTCTCTGCCACCACCTTCATTACATAAACATAAACATAAGGTAGTGCATTGGACAAATTTCTCAAAATTTCAAATATCAAAATTGTTTCATCTCTCTATATATCATCTCGCCTGAAATTCTCAAATTGTATTTATAATTAGATGATTTTACTTATAACAAGAGTAATACTAATACGTTTTGCAATAGGAGAAGTCTTAAATGCTATTTTTTTCAACATGATCTGTCTTTTCTTAAGGATTCTTATTAACTTTTTTTAAAAAAAAAACAAGTTTTGAATTTCACTTTTCATCGTATTGTGCTTGGAAAAAATCAAAGATCGTATTACCTTTATTTGATGAAATGAGCAGACATTCAAAATGTATTTTTTATGAACAGCATTCGAGATAATTCATTCAATGATCATTATTAATTAAAATTATCGATTCATAGTTGCCGAGACGACGCTCTGCGCTCGAATTGTTCAAACATGTTGAAGTTTATTTACTAAGAGAAATCGACATCTGCAACATCCTACATTAATTCCTTTTACATAAAAATAAATTGTGAACATTTTTTAAGCGTTAACTACCTATGATTGCAATTACGGATAGATTAATTTTTCCACATTTTTTAATCAGGTTTTTCTCAATTTTTTTATAGATAATAAATTGATCATATAATTATTATAATGATCAACAAATCCTCCTAAATTTAGTAAAGTCAGATTGGATGAAATAAATTGATCATATAATTATTTCATCCAATTGACTTTACTAAATTTAAAAGGAGATTTTTGGTCATTTAATGTCACTAAAATAGATAGTTGCCCTATATTCTATGAGCTATATTTATATATAATTCGTTTATAAGATGAACTAATAATAGTTTCACTTATTAATAGTTCCACTTTACTATTATTCATTCTCATAAAAGAAAGTCCTTGCTGACGTAATCCGCTTATGGATTGATGTTTCCAGGTCGTAACAGTGACATCTATTGCTAAAATTCTTAACTAAATCTTACAAACATAAGGAAAACATTCTGGTTTTTCTATTTTGTACAGTTACGAATATATTTTTATGCTATTGTTATTAATATTTAAATAATTTTACATTTTTTATGATTGTTTTATTGAAAATCTTTTTATTGTAATTTTTTATTTTAAACATAAAAATAGTTGATTGTGTTTCTACTTTATTTTTACTTATTACAATTTGAAGTACATTGGTCTCTTTCGTATATTTATGGGCCCTGAAAAGGGCCTTTTTAGTTTCGATGTACAGTTTCTTCGTATTAATTCTTGCATACTTCATTCCCAGTTTCACGAGCAGAATTCGTTGCAGTTATTTTGCATCCGTTGAATTCAATCTTTGATTGAAGCTTCGAATGAATGAGAACAAGTGTTAGGTATTCATTCTCACGAAAACTTTCACTGATAGTGACTCCAAAAACAGATAAGTCAAAGTCGTGCCTATCCACCACTGGCGTTACTCGAATTCGATTCTCGCTGGGATTGGAGAACGATTTCCCGCCTCGGACAATTTTCTTCATTGTCGAAGCGGACAAATTTGTTGCTGTAGCCATTCTATCTAGCGCTTCAGAAATACATAATTCATCACTCTGACTCTTCAAATATAGAAAAACGTTCCAAATTATACTCCTGGGTTGGTTGTATAATGTCTTCCCTCACGTACTGACGTAAGTTGCCATTTCAAAGACGTCATTTCTATGTTTGACGTCATGAATTCCGTAAGTGATCAGATTTCTCTATATAAGGAATTATTTTCTGCTGAACTCCACAATAATATAAATTTTCTTGCTTTGATTTGAGATTTTACAAACTTAGTAGTAAAAAAAAAAAAAAAAAACGAAATGAAGAGACGAGTGTTAATCAATTTGAATAGATTATATAACGCCATTTCAACTGGATAAATTCATGATCTGATATAATGTCTAACAGATGGATGTTGACGATCATGTTTGCGCGAGAATTATGAAAAACACGAGATCTCGCCATTAGCCTCTTCAGCAGGTCTCAAGGAATTTAGTATTTTTATTGTCTGTCACCAGGAAAATGCTACATAATGAATTTATTGTTTGTTTATTGACTGTTTTCAATTTATTAAAACTATATTAATATGCAGTAAAAGTCTCATGCATTTCCCCGTTCATTTAAATATTCCAATATTTTGTGAGAAAACATGGATAGAGACTATTCTCGCATAAATTACGTGAAATCACGAAAATACGGGATCGTCAACATCCATCTGTTAGACATTATATATAAACATACTGTATGTATTTAATTCAAAATTTATATTATTTTATTATTTTGTGATATATTTAATTTGGCAGAGTTATCTTAAATTTAGACATCAAATCGTATTTTTTTAAGTTTTCTTTGTTGATTTATAATATAAAATATTTATGTATGTATTAAAATGGAATTTATATTCTTGAAATTATTTAATGATTTTTTAGAGACTCCATACATAAATTGTAAAGGAGGAGGGGAGCTTTAAGAAGTTCTGTCCATCCGTCCCTCATCCCCTGTACAGCCCAAACTACAAGACGGACAGACATGAGTGATACCTTATTAGAAACGTTATGATTTGTAGAGTTATTGCCAGTCTGCGCTCAATTCGTGTCTCACAGGAAGTGGCCGAAAATAAAACATGTACGGGCTAGCTATGGTTTCGGTATGATATGAAACCAATTTTTTTCTTGTTTTCTTAAGGAGATCTCATGTTTTAAACTAAATTATATCATTTATAAAAGTCTTTTATATTATGTATTGACTGATTAAAACTTTTTACATATTTTAGAAATTATTTCTTTTAAATTAAATTTAAATAATAAAGTTAGGGAAAATAATAAAAATGTTAAATAAATCAAAATAATCGAATATGCACTGTACAGTAGTACATTTTGAATTACAAGTTTTCGCTAGTTTTGAACACAATGAGATTAAATCCTCCTGTATTGGAAGCAATTTCTAGAACATGATTTGAAGATTTTCTTTCAGTTATTTTCCGAAAATAAAAAATTATATTTTTTTGTTATTGGTTTTTCTATTTACTGGCTGAAAAAACAAACAAATATTTGATTGAGATATTAGGATTTCTCATTTTACCGTTTGAATTTTTTTAACCAAAGGAAATTTAAAGTCAGGAAATTAAAATATTTGTTTGTCTGTTTTCCGTAATAACTTAGGTCCAGTGAAGCAACTTTCATAGAACATATTGTCGAGTTGAACATTTCTGTAACACATTCAGTGACGACCCCATGAACTTTGCTTACAAATGTTAGAAATTCTGCAAGAATTATCATTCAGCTTTCCTAATCAGTTTTTTCCCCTCTGGAGTTTAGAATCGTTAAAACAATGCAAGGAAAAGTTGATCTCCGTGGTCTCAATTCGCCGAACACGACTTTATCCACTTTTTTTTTTTAATTTCTGATAAGTGTCTAAATTCTCATAGTTTGTAGCCTAAGCTCAGTAAAATCGTATTTTAGAGTTTTTAATTCATTGTCTTTTTTATGGAAACAGAATAGCGTATTTTATTCGTTGTGATATTTTTTTAAAAATAATTACCTTATTTTATTGCTTGTATCGATCATTGCCGCATTCCTGATCGTTTTAAGCCCCCATCTCAAAAAAATTTGTTTTTTTTTTTTAAATTAATTCTTATACCTTATAATGAAGTAAAAGTACAGTAACATAATAATTTTCAAGATTTTTCAATATTAAAATCCCGGAGGGGGGGAAACCTCAACTTATCTAACCTATAGCTAATCGGCACACACGCTTCGCTCGGGCGTCAACACCTTGAGCTCGTAATAAGTTAAATAATTTTTTCACTTATTTTAACACAGGTAAGCCACTACGCTTAATTAAATACGATTAAATATTACTAATTTTTAATTAAATACACTAAAATATAAATATTGCCTAATAATTAAAGACGCTAAAATATGAAATTACATTTAAGTTTAATTCATTTGAAAAAAAAATGGAAGCATCCATCTTATTAAAGGAATTATGAAATTCCAAGGTTATCGATTCATTGTTGGATATCAAAGAACCCCCGTTGTTTGTCCAGTAAGAGATTATTGTTTCCTACAATCTGCTAAGAAAATTTCTTCCATATTCATGCACAGATTAAATTCAAATACAGAGAACAACTTATATTTTCACACCAAATTTCTGTAGAAGGTTATTGTTTGGTTTAAAAATTATTAGGGAAGAAGAGACTTACGCACATAGACATACTAATTTTACCATGGAAAAGTAGGCTATTAATTCATCGTTTGAACCCATCCAAAAACACATCAGTGAACCCATTGTAGTACTTCATGTTTGTATTTATTAAAATTTGAATTTATCGAAATTCAGCGTAATGAACTATCAAAAATTTCTTACGCTTAGATGTTGTTAATACAGGTAGAATTTGCTCCATAGATGCATCTGCTTGAATCTTATATTGCTGTTCTCAAGACTTCCCTTGTGTATACTAAATACACGTTTCACCAGTATTGCTCACAGGAAATAAATATTCTTTATCTAAATAATTAATTTTCTTTGTAAATTCTTTGTGTAATCAATTTACTAATCTTCAAGGAAACCAACAGCTACTCAAGCTTCTCTTGAGTTTTAGGTTTGGAAAAAGAAGAAACGAAAACAAACTAACTTAAAGACGTAATGGAAATCTTGATCCAAATACTGTACAGTGTTGTTTATGGTGATAACTTAAGATTAGGCTGCTTTAAAATAGAATAAACTGAATAGGTAACTTGTTTGGACTGTTGTTGCTTACTTTTAGTCGAAAAAGATGTAGATTTTACTAATCTAAAATGCATCTTCGTGTTTGTTTTGTCTGTTTATTGTGATTTTGATTTCTTCTTTACGAAGTTGTGTAAACATTCCAACTTTCTTAACTAAGTTGAATTTTACTCATAAAGCTCTACATTGTATTTAGTTTCCCAAAAGCACTAATGAAAGTAAGAGCCTTTAGCGAGAAAGTGCTCGAAGCATTTTTTCTAGAATGACTCGGAATGAATCTGGGATAAATTAATGATGTGTTTGAAGTGAATTTGAAATGGTTGAAGACAGCGGTGTTTTCTAGGAATTGTTTGCATTTGCGGATAAGTTGCCTCTTAGACTCCAATTTAGATATTTTTGCGTTCATTATACGCAGCGATATAAAAATAAGCTTCTTTAATTTTTAATAAACTGGTTATTTAAAATCATAGAGATGATATTTAAATATCATTTAAAATTACTGAAAATGAAGATGGAAAGGTTTTTAGACCATAAACAAAGATGTACATTAATGTGTATGTCTGCGTTAATCTTTATGTATGAAACCAGTTGTATATATAAAAAACTGCTTTTATACATAAAAGATTAACACACACATTAACACACATCTTTGTTAACGGTCAAATTCTTTCCATCTTCATTTTGAATAATTTTAAATTATTGAGCATCGTTTATGTACGAAAAGCAGTTTTATATATGGATTGCTCAGAAGCCAATCAGTTCAAGTCAATAAATCAAAAAATGAAATAGGTTTTTTAAAATTACGTATCAAAAAATAACAACGTTTGTAAATTTCAAGAATGAATTTTTTATTGAAAGATAGCATAACTATAAACTTGGAGGAGTGATTTGGGCACTTTGTCAACCGAAAGTATAAACATTAGAGTATGACTTACAGAAAAAAATTCAATTTAAAACAAAATGACTTACACTGATTGGCTTCTGAGCAGTCCATATATTCCAGTTAATATATATATAATAACTGAGTTTCATACAAAAAAGCTTCTCAGTAATCTTCTAACAAAACAGAAAAATTGCATTATTTCATTTGATGGTAAATGCAAATGCTGGTTTTGCGTAAATGATAAATGCCCTGTTTCTAGTTCTTTAACCTGTCCACATTATTCTTTCAAAACTTTTTCTCGTACGGCTCGAGATTTTTGATTTGCCAGTTAGACAGTTAGAATGGGATAACTTCATATGCCACATTCAACAGTTGCCAGTATAGCTTTGTTTTAAATATTTCTAATTTGTATTAACTGTACCAGAAGGAAATCTGAAGTTCCTATAAGTGAACATAAATTAAGTAATGTTTCAACTAAACTGATGATTAATAGCGATTATAAGCTTCTCATTAAAAATCTCTTTAAAATGTAATATAGCTCATTGTGTGTCAAAATGAACTGGAATACAATTAAGCCACAATTTTCCGATTTCTAAATATTTAGTGTAGATTTTTCGTCTTACAGCACTTCAACGAAGATATTAATGATACTTTTTCGTATCAAGCTAAATTGTAATATGAGCTTCCTAGGTTATATATTATTGATAATGTCCATGATTACTTCGATTTAAATTAGCTTTCGAAAATCTTGCTTTTTTTTTACTCTTTTTATTTAGTTAGCCTATTATCCATTAAAGAGGCTCATCAAACTGGTGTACGTTGTGAGTCTCTGTGTCACCAATCTCGTGGAATACCTTCTAACTGCTGGATGGATCTTCTTGAAACTTCGTATGCATATTCGAGGACTAGAAACGATTCAAATTTTATATTTGAAGTCTTTTCCAAGTGGGTCCTCGTCAAAAAATGGGACAAGTAGGCTATGGGACAAGTCCCATAGGAAATATAGACAACGGATTTCTATCCTAAATTTTGGACTGAATCACCCTATACGTAAATTGTGTTCCAAAACACCCTCATTCACCATACCTTTTTTCATTTCAATATGATAATTTTGGTCTCAAAGGCTCCCCTTAAGCCTTTAATTGTGTTTAATTTACAGTTACTTCAAGTCTTTCATGCAATTTTCTGTAGCTAATGGCGAATCAATATTTAAAATTAATTTAAAACTCAATTTATACTTTATTTCTTTTAGAAATTAATTTGATTAATTTTATCATAACTATGTAAAGCTAGGAAAATTTTTATAAATTTTGAAGTTAATTTTCATTTATAGAATAGCTTCTTTTCAAGTCAAAACAATTAACCCAAACTGAATAAGAAAAATCCTTTCTTCAGAAACGTTAAGGATAGAAAGATAGAAAGAGACGAGCAGCGAACATCTCTTGCGGGTGAGGGGGTAGAAAAACTATCCATTGGAGAAAAGAGCAATATGAAATTTGTATGAGGTCTGGGAAAGAAAATTCCAGAAGATAGCTATCCACGAATCAAAGATTGATTGTATTGGAGAAAGGAAAGGCCTTTGAGGACGATTCGAAAAGCCAGAGGAAGAAAAGAAAAATACTTTAATTTACATTCAAGATCAATTCCAAACTCTTCACTTATTTTTTTTTCCAGTGTAAGTTTCTGGGAAAATATGTTTTTAACTATAATCAAATTGCCCAAATTGGAGTTTTTTTAGTCTAAATCTTTTGCTTGCTTCCACTCATATTTCCATTTGTCTTTCCAAAATATTATTTCAGGAATAATGGAGAGCTGAATTAATGGAGAAACTGCGTTTCTTTTGTCATGGTTTGAATCATGGTAGCCATACCCCGCATTGCGACACTTCACTCATACGACAGTTTTCAATTGCTATCATTCCTCGATTTGCGACCTCTGACTCTCCGATATGACACTTTAATAACATAATGCTACCCTCTTCGATATCCAGATGGAATAACTTTGTTGACAAATACATTTCGTATTATATATCTCTGTGATTGAGTATTAAATCTTAATATATAAAAATGAATGTTTCTTTGTTTGTTTGTCCCGTATACGTTCCTATACCATTCATCAGATTGCGATGAAACTTTGGTGAGTTGTTGTGCGCACGCCCGCGAAGGTTTCTAAATTAGTAGAACCATTTTACAAGAACTGGTGCGCGAGTCGTTTCAACAAATGAGTGTATTTCCGGTTTCAACGTTTGCAGTTTCCGGTGCGACTCGTATTTGCAATGACCATCAACAAAGCACAGGGACAACACATGGACAGCTGTATGTGGCCTGCTCACGCGTCGGAAAACCTTCTGATTTATTCGTGTATGCACCAGACGGAAAACCAAAAAATATTGTGTATCCAAAAGCACTTCAATAAACAGAATTAAAACACAAGCACTTTCTTTCTTTGAGTGGCATTGCAACACATGCGGGGAACAGTTAGTTGGTTACAAATTTCAGTTTCTGTTTTTCTTCTATTTACAATATAAGATAACGTAATAATGGCAGAAAAAACGGAAAAGAGAAGTCAGTTCTACCATAGATAAATGGAAAAAAAAAAGGCAGCCATCGATTTTCGTTTTACGGCCACATCTTGCAACTTAGCTTGTTGTAATATAGGTTTACTTATGCAACTGTAGAGTTTATATAGTTCAAAAATTCCACTAAGAGTATCGTAAAAGTTTTGCTTTGGAATCTGAGTTATTAAAAAATTTTAATTCTTTTAAAATACTGAATTAAAGATTAATATAATTAATACTGATTTTATCTTATTTTTTTTATTTTTCTAAAAGATAAGAACTTGCATTTGTTCGAAATTAACAATCTAAGATTCGTAAGAATTTTTATGATTTTGACGCATTAAAAATCCTCATGCTTTTTGGAAGCGTCTCAGAACGAGTCAAAATTTGAGAGTGTAAAAATTTCAAAATTCCATTCTTTCTCTGATGTAAATGGTCTGGAGGGTCTTGTCTTTCTCCTCGATTAACATCTATCGTTCTAAATGGTTGAAAATAAAAATAATTTTAATGAGTAGATTCTGGCCACCATACACAGTTCTAATTTAAATACATAAAAAAAAATTACAATAAAATGCGAATACTTTCAAGATGGTCTACATCTCGTTTTAAGAGGAATAATGAAAAACATATTTCAAAAAATAAGAAGTGAGGGCCAACGGACATGTGACTTCTTATTTTCAAACGAGATGTAGACAATCTTGAAAGTACTCGTATTTATTGTATTTTTAGTTATGTTTTTAAATTAGAACTATGTGTGGTGGCCAGAATCTATTCATTTCATATTAAGAAACACACAAAATATTTTTAATTAAAATTAATTTTTAAATTATTTTTTTATCCTGACTTGATTTGTTAATTCTTGGTTTTTTCGACAGTCTCATCATGAGATAGAAGATAAGTGATATTTTGTAATACGTTAATGTAGGCTACTGTGATGTAATTCAGGATTAGTATTTAAGTGATAAAGACTGGTTGTCCGTGGTAAAGCAATGGGCTGCGAGCTAGAGGAGCACAGTTCAATTCCTCGCGGAGGACTGGGATTTCTTTCTCTTACTCCTCCAGGTGAGTCTAGGGATTACTCAGCCGTATGTAAATTGGATATCTGGTTTCTTTCCCGGGGTTAAAGGCAAGCGGGCGTTGGGTTCACCATCCGAGATCAACTTAGTGCCGTAGGTCATGCTATCCCGGAAGCCTTACTTCTTGACCCTAAGGACCTCATAGATCTGTTGTAGGACAGTGTAACTTTTAAACATTTACTTAAAGAAATCTACAAAGAAAAAGTTCAGAGTTACGTGATTATAATATTGACTAGCAGCAAAGCCTGTCGGACGACAGGCATAAAAAATTCTGAAAAATCATTTTATTATCAACTATCAACTATAAAGTAAATATCTCCTTATAAAACATTTTTTTTGTAAAAACAGCATCAGATCCTTCTATCAGGTGTCCTTGATCTATTCGGTCAAGAATTTTGATTTTTAATGTCGCGTCGGAAGCACGACGTGCTCGAGAAATAGCAACATATAACTGTCCATGACTAAAAACAGGCTCTGATAAATAAATACTAATCATATCTAAAGTTTGTCCTTGTCAATAAATTTTACTGAAAGTAAGAATGGAATAATAATTATGTTTGACTCATATCGGCGAAAGGCATTTAAAACCCACCTTTGTAATCTAAATACTACGCTAACTTGTGAACGAAGCTTCTATGGCAAAAATGATTTTGAGTTTCGAAATCAGCGTAAACAACTGAGTAAATATGTCAAATTTCATTAAAATGGATGCAGTGGTAAAAAAATTATTTGGTTTTGAACGTATGTTTTGTTAGAATTTCAGTTGTCGCGGTCAGTTCCCAAGAATAAAATTTCATGGAAACAACATGGAATGACAAAATGAACTAATATTTTCATCCAATTTGAGTACCCTTGATTCAATGGAATCATTGAGAACCTTGGATCTATCTTAATAGCTTAATTATATCGAGTTACAGACAGACAGACATACAGACGAACTTAACCAATTATATAAGTTGATTTTGACAAGTTAGCTAACATTAACTTTGAAAACTAAAATAAAATTGCCCATATTGGCATCATGTTTCATATTTTGAATGAGAATAGATTTTGCGGGTTGGCTTCAATAAGTAAAAACAGCAGATTTCTTAATTTTTAGTAAATTGTAAGAAAAATAGCTTCTTTAACAAATATTCTCTTTAGCAAAATGAAAAGATTATTAGTTTTTAAGCTTTCAGAAATAGCTAAAAATTCAACATATTACAAAAGACGATTTTAGACAAATTATTATCATATGCTTTGAATTACCAGGACGTGTATTTTGGATTCACAAAGTGGAAAATAAGTCAGTTTTGGAAGTCTGTTACATTTTTCACTCTTTGACGACTCGGAAAGCCTCGGATTACTATAGGCACGCTGACAAAGGTATTGATTCCATGAAATATAGTGAAGAGCAGTTGCTATCTATAAATCACGTTCTTTCATGAAGTGCTGAACTGTCGGAACTTGTATTCATTCTACATGAAAAATGTTAGAGAAGTTTAGAATTTATACTATTCGCATCTATCTCATTCGCGTAGTGACAACTTTCGAGTCCCGTAATAGTAAATTCATAGCATAGTTTAAACTATGCAAATAATTCATATAAAACTTTATAAAGATCAGTGAATCATAATTACATTTATTCTAGCTATATACTATTTAAAAATATAGACTATATTATTATTATTATCATTAATTATTATGTTTATACAATACAATATCTACAAAGCAATATTTTTATTAATAACTCCCAAACGGAAGGTCGGATCGACAAACGTACGTCACCATCGTGTTCAGAGGCCAAACAATGTAGGAATCGGGTATTTTCAGGGGCCAACGCCCACCCCCTCCCCTGCTCGAGATATTAGCATTGTTTTTATTGGATTTCTGCTATTAGCTAAAATAGTCTCATTTCAGTATCAGCTATAGCTTGGTGGTTAAGGTGTCGGACTCATATACTGAAGGTTGTCAGTTCGAATCCGTATATATGCTTTTTTGTTGAGGGGGGGGGGGGGTCCTCTTATTTTTTTTTTCTCAATGTTCGCATGGGTTTTTTTTCTTTTCTTATTTTTCCTAACTTTTTTTTATTTTTTTCTAATTTTTTTTTTATTTTTTCTTATATTATTATATTTTTTCTTAATTATTTCTAATTTTTATTATTATTATTATTATTATTATTATTATTATCGGTGACCTTTAAATTTATGCTTCAGTACAAAATTATATTCACTTGTTAAAAACATTGTATGAAACAAAGTTCTACATACAAATGCAAAAATATCTATATTTCATATTAACGCCAATTATACTGTCAATCTATTGTTATACTGTCAATCTGTTGTTAAGAGCTTGAAGATCAACCATATTTGGAAGTCACTGATAAATAAAAGCAATTTATCTTTTATATAAATATGAAGAACTTGTTGCTTTTTTAAGTTCAAAAGCATAATTTTGAGCAGAACATCTTTAAAGTTAACAATCCTCCCATAGAATCAGATATCTTAAGCAAAAAATTGGCGAAGAGTAATAGTTCTATTTACAAATGTATACTTTGCAAAACATTTTCTTAACTAATGGATATCCTAAAAATTTTTTTAATGAACAGGTGGTAAGAACCTTAAACTATATATATAATCCTAATTTTAAGCAGGTACAGTCTCCTAAAATTTGTCTCTATTCCTTTTCACAATCAAGTTTTTTATGGATTAAAGAAGATTTTAAAGCCTTATAATATTGTTGTAACCTCTGCTATCAACGATACGTTGGGGGCAGCTATAAATGCTAAGCAATGCATTCCAGTGGATAATCCCAAAGATGTCATCTACGCCTTATATTGCATGAATTTTCCATGCAGATATATTGGAGAAACTTGCCAGCCAATTAAGCGTAGAGTCAATCAGCATCTTAATGCCATTAAAAATAGGGATATGAATTATGGTACAGCAAAACATGTGCGACTTACAGGACACGTGTTAGATCTGCAGCACCCACGTATCATTGGTCATGAGGATCATGCACTGAAACGAAAATGTAAAGAGTCATTGTGCATATTGAACGATTCATTATGTTACAATGACTCTATATCGGTGCAAAATATTTATTTATATGGTTTTTCTAAAAAACAAAAAGAATAAGAGCGCCGTTCAATAATTTTTGAGATACATTTAGGAGTTGTTTATTTTGATATTAATTTCAAATGCTCACACCAGGTGGAGGCATTATATTGTAAAAACAAACACGAGATGGCAATACTGTCATCACTTCATTTACATACAGCTACGATTGGTGCAAGAGACTTATATAAACCCACTGTTCCACTGGATCGATCACTTGGTCGATGACTTGCAGGCAAGTCGAAACGTTGTGTTTCTTTTATCTTTTGTATTTTTTAAAAACTTTTTTAAAATATTTGTGCGTTTGGCTAAAATTTAATCATTTTCAAGAGTAATAGTTATTTTATTCTTTTTTTTTTTGGGGGGGGGGGATAACTTATTTTCACAATTATCACTATTTGTTCTATCCTTTTAATTGTATGTCATTTTTATCCCATTTGCTTCTAATCCGCATGCAATTTACATGAAAAATATGCAACGAATTAACGAAGTCTTAATTATACAAAGAAAATATGTTTCCAATAACAGAGTAGAAGTTCTAATATACATTGAATCTGTGTTTCAGCGTACAATTAATATAAGTTTCCAATATACAAAGAGTAAATGTTGAATCTAAATTATTAAAAATTAACAGTTTGTGTGCGTATGAACGCAACAATTGAAGTTTGCACGCGCGTTGCTAATACTATTGTTCCATGGTCAACTGTGTCAGAAGCATTGGAACGTCGCACGCGCGTTGCCAGACAACAGGAGTATTATGGTACGGTCAACTCAACTACGCAAATTTCCGACTGTTACAAATGGATTTCAATATTATATTGCTTGCATTCTTTAGAATTTAAACAATAATTTATTTTTAGTTTTAATTTACTTGTAATTTGTTTTGTTTTTAATAAATGAAATGTTGTTTTCAGTTATATATGTGAGGCTTCGGGAGCGAAGCGACGGGCAGTCGTTTATTGAATGTGTTTCCAAAATACAATGAAAATAAGTTTTCAATGTACAATCTACAGAAACTCCTTTATTCAGTGAGTAGAAGTTTCCAATGTCGAATGAATAAAAGTTTCCAATATACAAAGCGTAGAATTTGTAGACTACAGTCGAATTGACACCCAATGATAAGAATTTACTTTTTTTAAGACAGGTTAAACAAAATAAAATAATTCGGCAACAAACTATTTCATCCATTTTAAAATTTGTAACAATTGGTTTAAAAAAATGGAAAGTCCTAAAACTTTGAAGTATAATATTTTGTAAATTCGAAGCAAATTGAAATAAGAATGAAAAACATTGTGAAATATAAGACTGGTGAACGTGAAAACAAATGTTAAATAAAGAAGGACGGATTAAAAATTCATTGAGAAAATTGTATGAGAAAAACAAAAGAAAAAAAAGAAAAAAACAAAACAAAATAAGCAAATATGAATAAAACCAGAATAAAGATATGAAATGTAGTTTTAGAAGACATTATATATTTTCTAATTTTATTACTGAGGATGAATCAATGTATACTTTGTAGAAACTATTTACTGTTTATATGTGGTAACTTTAAGAGAATAAAGATCAAATGTACCTACTGAAAGTGTATTTGGATATTACAATATGAAAATCCCAATTAATATGTATTTTCTTACAACCAATTGTGTAATCCTTATCCTCCAAAAGAACTGAGTATATAATTGAGTAGTACAATGATACACAACGTTCGATTTAATTGAAGAAAATTTAGCAGTGGTAGATGTAGACATATGCCCATGATTTTGTATTAACAATATCAGTTGATTGGAATTGCTGATAATCTTACTTTGATTTTGAATGCTTTAAATTGTTTTACTTCCTGTGACAAGCATTTGAAAGATAAAGGAAATTTTTTCCCCGTTTCTGTTTGTATTAATGTAATGTTTGTTTTGAAAAACGTCAAGGTAAACTTATCTGATATTTGATTCCCTTGACATAAATAAAGATTAGATTTCTTACAAAGAATGAATGAAAAAAAACCTTTTTTTTTCTTTTCACCGTCAATAAAGATTGAGAATCCTGAAAATAGAAATGTTTTTACCTTTGCTCTTTTCAAAGCCGTCTTTCTCTGTATTGATTTTCCAAGAAGAAAAAACTAAATTCCATGGTTGAAATTACAACTGAACTAATGCAAATAGAGCGATTAAAACAAGCTTTTTCAATAGTTGTTTGTTTTGTTGTTTTCATAAATAAAGTAACTGTCGTGTAATTCACATTCGATTTTGTATTTGAAGAAAATATACCTAATACAGACTGAGATAAGTTATATTTGACTAATCCTATTGTTAGTTGGGCTTATTTAAATAATCCTGCAGACTATTTCTGTTACAAGTAATCACTTTGTTCTTATTTAGATTGGAAACTTAGTTTTCCACATAGCGATTTATGAATTGAATATATATTTACATAAAGCTGTATTAAAATATTAAAATAATAATTTTCTAAAAGGTCTTCAATTTCTGTTATGGGAATAAACACAGTAAGACCAATATGTGGAAACTTTAAGAAAAATTTATGTAGGCTATTTACAATACATTTATTAGAAAAAAAAACATACATTTAAATTGGTAATAATTCTAATAATAATTTTTTTCTGTAATTTTAAATTATTGATTCTTAGAAAGTATTCTAATAGTTTATATATGTCGAAAATATTCTGTATATTTGGAGTTCAAAATATGGAAGACGATAAAAAAAACAACATAATTTCACTTATTACATTAAATTGAACAAGAAATATCTTTTTTTATACATAAAAGATATCTTTTTTTTTTTTTAAGAAATCTTATGTATTATGTATTAAATTACTGGATTAATCGTTTGAAAGAGGCAGGGATGATTTTTTTTTTTAAATTTTAGTTCAATAAGATCGAAAATCGATTATTTTCATTAAGGAATAATTAGCATAAAAACAAACAAACACACAAACAAAAAACTAGTCTGTACTTTAACAATTTCGTTCAGCATAATCAACCAACCAGAATAAACAACTAGCTTGTTCTGGTCAAATTTCAAAGTAGGCCGCCGAAAGTTTTTGCCTCACCTATATCCTCACCAGGTGTGATTCTGAATAATTACCATCATAAGTTTTGATTTTGCTATTAGATGAAAATACCACATTATCTTTACACTTTGCCGTGTTTATTATTTTATTATTTATTGTGTTTATTATTCATGCCAGGAGCTGTTTTGTTGTATTGATGTTTAAGTTTGTCAGTAAAGGATTAAAGTCTAGATTTTACAACTACTGTTCGTTTTCGAAAGGCAGACCCACGACTGGCGGACAATTTTACTCCGCAGAGGGGTGATACGCTGAAAGGGCACTTTCATAAGAAATTTCTTAAGAAATTATGGACATTTTCGCTTTTAAGAAAAAAATAACAGAGGATCTTTTTTGCAATAGTATTTATTCTTTCCATAATTCTTTCCCGAAAAGCGCAAATAGAACGCAACTACTAGTAAACTAACACTATAAAAGTAAATATCCCCTCTTTGTTTCTCTTCACCCCTATTTTGATGAAATCGAAGGAGACCTGACGCATGCGCAAAAGCATTGAAAGTTCTCGTAAACAAAAACGAACAGCAATATCGTAATTTGTAATATAAACATCGCAACGACTTCTATCGCACATTATTTAAGCTATGTTCTTAACATACACTTTACGGAATGTACTCGAAAATAAGTTATTTCTAATTACTGCATTGCAAGTAACTACTTCGAAAACGTTGGATAGCTGTTTCCAAGTGAAAATTTGATGAAAATATCCCGTACTATTCCAAGTTAAACCACCTAACGAATCCCCGCTGAGATGAGGTCGCGATTCCAAAGTTCTATCTACGCCAACATGTAGCCGGCTATTCCTACAACTTGCATCCTATGCATAGTAATTCATTTTACTGTAATGCTCTGTAGATGATCTCTGTATGATGATAGAGAGGTTTTTCATTAATATTATTTATTTTTGATCTGATGTCCAAGAAAATTTTACTAGGTCAAATACAGGGTGATTCATACAGTACTGGAAAAATAGGCCTATAAAGAACGAACATCGAAATATTTTTCTGTCAAATTCGGTGTAAAAAAAAGTAAAATAGGGCATGGATTTCCGGATCAAACATGCGATGCAATGATGACAAAAAATGGTCTAGTTAGCACCCTTCACAACCGGGAAGAGCAAGGAAAGGGAAGCGAGATTAGAATAGGCTAAGTTAAATGGAGTATTGACTTTGTATTTTGAACACAAAGGAGCCCCTGGAGGGGGGGGGGGCTAAATAAAAGCAAAGTGTAGCCTATTTTTCCAGTACTTTATGAATCACCCGGTATAGTAGACTCGATGTAGTGAATCGGTCTATTTTTCGAAAGATATTAACAGTAACATTTAAAAAAAAAATCACCGTCATCATTAATACACTTGTTCCACTGCGCCACCAAACGGCCGTTCTTAGAACTCTGAAGGCTATTGTCACCAGAAATCTTTCACAGTTGCTGGATTTCAATGTCCATTGCAAAGCAACGACACTATTATACTGTACTAATGCCAATAATTTCCGCAAATTGATCTAATGGATATGAATTTTCTCTGAAGAGGCTTTCATGTGTTCAATAATGATTTTACGTTGAAACCTAAACCTTGCAAAGTCCATCAGTCTGCACTAATAGATCACAGTGTTTACCCTAAGTAGACGTTCGAATGTCCGAAGTCTTTCGATGCTCAATAAAATGGATAGTGAAACATTGGTCTTAATTAAATGCGCTTGCTAATTGAAAGTTCAAGTAAACGCAATTATCGCAGCTCTATTTATCTATTGGCAGTAAAATGACGCCATACCAATTATTGCAATAATACCACAGTCAACACGAACACATATATCCCCTAAATAAACCTCATACAATAGGTTGGTACATGTTTTAGAAATTCAGTTATACCATCCTATAAGTAGTAGAAATAGAATGTATCAACTTATTTCAGTTCAAACTTATGATTCATTTTAGAAGTAATATTTGCACTTCAATGGTAGCTAGCTATTTCAACCACCACCACAAAGTCCGATCTCCGATCCGGAGGTACGCGGTCAATGGATCTCTAGTGTCGCACATCGGCGAACCCCTAAAAGAAGCCATAGACGGACTAAGGAAAGATACTGGGGTGGTTTCCCGTTGCCTGCCCCAGGATGCCATTAAGGAATGACGTCAGACCCGAAGAGAAAGTGAAGAAGAGTCTGACAAACACAAGAAACGAAATTGAAACAGCCAAGCCACGACCGGGAATCGAACCTAGGTGCCGACACAACGGCCACACGTCAGAAGCTATTTCAACGTATAAGAGATTTCTTCCAATGTTGTAAAATTCTCCTTACATAAAAATGGATTACAGCGAAAAAAAAAATTAAAATGCATTTTTTTTTCATTGTAACAGGCGTATTTATTCGTTGATCATTTACGATCACAATTTCAGCTTTGTAGGAAACTCAGTCTCAAAAACTATTTGCCCTAGGAGTTTGAAACGTCAAAACAAATTTTGTGTCTCTGTTGATTTTGCTACATATTGGATAAGAAACAAGAAAAACTAACAAATCACAAAAAAATCTGAAAAGCTGAATTTCAATGGTGAATAAATGCCAAATATATATGATTACCCAAGTGATCAAATTGGATTTGAAAAACTTTTTATATAATTTTATCACGATAAATAAATACCTCATTATGTGACGGGTATCTTATTTATGTAAATGATGAAAACTGATCTTTCACCTTGACTGATTTTTGATATATTTATTAGTGTGTTTTCCAAGGAAAAATATATTATTGCGTTCTCCTCTACCTGAACAGATGAGTCCGGGACCTTTGTCTAGGAACTGATCAGGGGTCTTAGATCACGAATATGTATGCCATTCAAATTCTTCTTTCCACGACATAAATACACATTTCCACTTTTTGATGATTTTTCCTATCTTCAAATCTTTATATTCACTTTGTTTTTAGAGCTTTAGTCCCAAACATTTTCGAGCTTTTATTGGTTTAACTAGAAATTAGCAACAAAAAAGTTGACATCAATGGGTGAGACCAAGTTGAATACAAAATGACATCCTGGTACAGCTGTATCTGTTCACTGGTTATTAGTGGGTGGGGCTTATAAGTCGGGCGTGACCTCAGAGTTGTGACGTGGATAACTGCCGTAAATTTTGGACTTTTCACCTAAAACTTTTATGGGTAGGACTCGGATGATATTATGAATCACTGTTCACAAATCTCAAGATGGTTCACCTTCGGGAAATATACTTAACGCGATAGATGCGCGACAGATATATTTTTCGATTTCACTATAAAAATAATCGAAAATTGGCATCTTAAACCAATTTTGATTCCCGGTACGAAAATTCCAAAAATAGGTCAGTGGATCTTTAATTGTTATAAAGGATTAATTTTTAAAATAAACATACACATAATTGCAAAATTTAACTGTGAAAAATGTTAGAAACAACCAATAAAGATAAAAAACGCACAAGCTAAGCAGTTTGCTAGCGGGGATTAATTTTTCTGCCCTTTTTATTCTTAATTTATATTTTGATGTTTTTTTAATTGAAGGGTCTTTGCTTTGTTTATGCCTGTCTTTTGTATATGTTTCTTTTAATCCCACTGAGATATGAGTACTGGGCGAATCAAACTGATGAGACCTAGGAAAGTTGAAACCAGTCTGTTTTTGATTTCCAAAAAAAACCAAAATTCCAAAAAAGAGCTTCAATTGTTGTGCTTTTATCTTTATTGTTTCTTACTAACATTGTTAAGCACGTTAAATTTTGCAAAACCAATTTTCTTTTGTGAAAGTGGCACTTTTATTTACGACAGTATTTTTTCTTATAATTATTTTAATTCAGAGTTTAAATACTTCTCTTTTTTTTATAATTTTTAATACACATTATTGTTTTGTACTTAGGTGTGTTTTACTCATTTCATAATTAATTTTGAGGATGAAAATCCTGGCAAGGTTCACAATTTTTTCGCAATTCCTGTTCTCATCAATACTTCTATAAATGATTGACTCAATCTTTTCACTGTTATAGGATCTCGGCTATTTACTTTTTGAGAAGCAATTTGTTCTAATATCAGTCGTGCTCTTACATTTTCAGTGACAAAAACATAATTACCCGTTGCGAAAGTGAATCGGTATTTCTCTTTGGAAATCCTACCATCCATTCACTGTCACTTGACATAAAATAGGAGATGAAAAACAACAGAGACCGTCATCAGAGCGCAACCGCTCGGATGACTCGCACGATGGCGATAAGGAAGCCGAGTTCGAACACATCCGATCGACGGCATTAACAGGCGCATCTCTGCCTCCTCTTGTAAACACGTCTATCACTCTCAATGAGAATGAAGCCATCACAACACTGCTTTTCTCTCAACTGTAACTCCGCAGGAGTGCGGGGATGGTGAAAATGGAATGAAGATAGGAAGCTGCAGACGCTTTTTCCACTTTCCCTCTTTGATAAAGAAAAACAACAGCATCCTCTGTGGAAGCGTTTCAGAAGATAAAGCAGCAACAGATGGAAAACAACACAAAGTATTCAATGCTTTCTCATAAGTATATGTCATTGGCAACAACAAAAAGAAAGATCTAAAGTTTAAGTTTGATTATTGTTTTTAGCTTAAATTTCTAGAAACTTTCATCAAATCACTGAGTCTGTGTGTGTCTGTATGGGTTTCCCCGAAATACTTTTGAATAGCAAATTGATCTTCTTGAAGCTTTGTATGAATATTTAAGAATAAATGACGATATTTACACAGGAAAGGATTTTTTTTTCATTTATAAATCCTATTCGAGAAATTGGCACGTGAAGGTGACAACAGTTCATTAAGAAAAACGAAACAATGATATCTGATAATGGATATTAATTCTTTTACATAATACTCTAATTCTGATGTGTCTTGAAGGGATTAACATTAATCGAATTTACCGCTATATCTTGACGATTGGAATATAGTCCGACCACGATATCTTGACGATTGGAAAAATTCCAGAGCCCCATGACGTCAGCACTAGCCTCTTTCAGAGGTTCCGAAGAATGTTGCGTTACAGCTATAAAATAAAAAAAAAATAGTTTTAATGATGTTTAAAAGAAATGTGATTTCATGAAAGTTTCTAGAAATTTAAGCTAAAAACAATAATCAAACTTAAACTTTAGATCTTTCTTTTTGTTGTTGCCAATGACATATACTTATGAGAAAGCATTGAATACTTTGTGTTGTTTTCCATCTGTTGCTGCTTTATCTTCTGAAACGCTTCCACAGAGGATGCTGTTGTTTTTCTATTAGTTATTGATTGACTGCTTTCAGTATAAGATTTAACTGTTATATTTAAGTTTTATGTATTGCTTTTAAATATTATGAATTTTTAAAGCCCTGTGTTTTGAGGTGCGCTCTTAAATGATTGGAAAAATAGATAGGTCATAATCACGTGGGGTTCCTTCCAATCGTCAAGATATAGCGGTCGGACTATCAGTAAGAAATAACTTTTTCAGAAGTTGTGGAATTCTCTGATGTTTTCTGCTCGTGCCCAGATTTGAAGGTAGATCCATTCATCTGATGAAAGGTACATCCATTCATCCATCATCAACATAGGATCTAAGTTCTTTCAGGAATGTCATGTTTCATTAAAGGTGAGAAATAATAGAATGTCTATATATTATCCTCTCATTAGATGCATAACTAGTACTGAGAAAATTTGGAATAAAAAAAGTCTTACAGTCTACATATTAAGATGATCATAACATACATTTTTCAAAAAATAAAACAAAAAGAGTAAATAAACAGTTACGACATATTGCGGAAATATTTACGAATTCCTTCTTTGGGTGTAAGGAGACAATGAGGCAGTTTCAGTTAATTAAGGCAATTTCCAATGTCTCGAGCAACGCTCAGCTGACCGGAATAGTTCATTATGGTGACAGTCATACATGCAGTTATGTTTTTGAGGACACTGTTGACATTTTAAACCATAATCAACGTGGTTAATAAGCCTTAATAAGCCCTTCCTGCACCACTTTGCTTATGGTTTAGATACTGCACATTAAACATGCTGAATAAAAAAGTCTTATGTTTGTTAATCAGTCTATGATAATTGACGTCATTGGTTAGAAATCGAACCAGGAGAATAAAAAGAAAATAGGGGTTTTAATCAATAAGAAAGTTATTGTAACTTTCTAAGACGAAAGAAAAAATAAATCTCAAACTTTTTAATGAGTTTCTATTTTGAAATTTTAATTACAGTGTCGATCAATTGTCTTGAATGAAAAACACGTTTTAATTCCACTTCTGTTGATTACCGATACGTCAGTTTTAAATAAAATGAAAAGACCTTTCTATTTGCTTCTTAGGCTCTGAAATATAAGCATTCCCATTTTCCGGCACTTTCAATTCATTGAATTCGTTTGATACAGATTTGCAGAAATGGCAATTTCATTTTTTTTCTTACTTTATCTCGAAGATTGGATACGATTCGATGGTACAAATTTCAATTAAAAGAAAAAGAAATCAATAATTAATTAGATACTAGGTGGCTGACGTTCCTCGTTTCGGGAGGTAATATTTCTTCCACCTTTGCTAATTTTTAACCAATGTTGAATTACTGTTAGGAGTAATTGGGAGATTTGAAGAAAAGGAATGTAAAATTATATTTTTAAAAAATTTAACGTAATCCTACAACTATTAAGAAATTAATGTTACTTATGAATTTATCTTTTAGTAAAATAATTTAAATGACGTAGAACAAATAAATAAAGCAGATAATATAGTTGGCGTCTCAACTTTTAGATATTTGCATTGTAACTAAGGATAGTGGTACCTAAATTTACCTGTAAGCTGTCAGTTTGTGTATCTATTGAGATTTTCATATACTGTATGTATTACAATATTTTTTTTTCGTGTGCTCGTAGATTTAAAACAGTCATTTAAAAGGCCAACACACTAGCATAAAATAAACGTAATTTAAAAAAATGTAATTTATAAAACTCCAGACGACGTTTCGTCCCGTACTACAGGACATTATCAATGGAAAATTTCCATTGAAAATGTTCTCAGTACGGTTCGCTTTTAGCGATTTTTTAATTACGTTTTTTAAATTAAGTTTATTGTATGCTAGTGTGTTGGCCTTTTAAGTGACTGTTTTAAATATAGAATTCCTTATCAATAAAACAAAGGTTACTTTATATTATTTACTCGAATCTCAGTCACTTAAATTCTGCACATATATAAGTTATGCAAAAATAACAGCAACACAGATTGTTGATTTATGTAAACTTCTATTTAATATTAATATTGTCATCATTTGGTTATTATTATTAATTTTTAATTTCAATTTTATATACTTTTGTATAAATTGATTTTCCTTAGACGATTTAAAGTTTTTTAAAATTAAGGTTCACTTTCATTATTACATGAGAATTATGCTTTCTGAGTCCGAAATACGTCACATTGCAATTTAGCCAAACTCAAAAGAAAGCAACTGTAATTTATCCTTCTTTTCTAAAGTCTACATAGTTTTTGTTTCTCTGACGCATTCGGTTTTGTTTCTAAAAGCGATTTGCATACGTATTGTATTCATAAAGATCTTGCAAACAACCCCAACGAGTGAACTAAAGAGTAAACACGACTTGTTTTGACGTCGTCACCTGATTATTATTCCCCCATTATTTGCCTGCCTGGGTTTTTCAGGCTTTCGGTAAACACACGAAAACTCTGTCGAAGCCCGAAAATGGCTACATTTGAAACGCAGTTAAAAAAGTCGTTTTAGAGATTCGAAAGCAATTTCATTTCCATGATTGTTTTACCTTCCTCTCATTTGTAACGTGAATTTATGAGGCATTGCAGACAGCTAATTCCAACCATTCCAGTTCATTTAGGGGAAATTAAATTACACGAAACTTGGAGGGTTGAAAACACGTAGGAAACAACATCCGATTCTATAGATCATTATTTCTTTGATCTAACCACAAATTTTATTATTGTTATTTTACTATTCGATTCTTTTTTTCTAAATACATCTGCTATTAAAACGTACTCTCAAACATTCCTGAGTGCACGAGTAACAGGGAATAATTCACTAAACTATAAAGCAATAATTTGGTCTCATCCATTGTTGTTTTTTTTAACATTTCAAATGCGCAGTGTAACATTTCTTATGCTTTAAAAAAAATTCATTGAGGCCGCTCTCGCTGGCACATGGATTTTCTCACTGATTTTTTCATTGGTGAGTTTTTCATTTGTATTTTTTCTTTTGAGGCATCACTGCGCTTCCGATGTATTGTTCATATTATAACTCTACTTTACCAAAAAGTAACTTATAACTTTACATCATACTTTACAAGAAATTAAAGTTTTCATACCATTTTAATTTGATAAACCTCTGTTAGTATCATAATTTTCTAATTAAAGAAAAATATCCAAATATCTTTTAATTCAAATACATTTTTTTGTAAGGCATTTTTCATTTTTTTATTGACAGATCTTAAAATATTTGCTTATTGATAATCTTTTCTCGATGAAATTATAGTAATAATTAATTTGAAAATATTTAAAGAAAACTGCTAAATTACATAATGAAATATTAATTAAACATATGGTACGCAAAATGATAATAATGTTTAAAGTGTCTAAAAAGGGTATAAACATAAAAACAAGGAAAAAAAAACAACAACTTACAGTATACGAAACCTTAGCGACCTCTCGTGCATGTCTGGTTCTCATCCACTTTCTGTGAGGCAGAAAATCACAGACAGGAACTCGTATTTTCCACACCTTCATAAAGACATAAGGGTTCCAACAAGGCATCACTCATGTCTGTCCGATTTCTAGTTTGTGATGTAGATTGTCACATCTTTCATATTCGGCCACTTCCATTTGCTGTGAGACAGGAAGTGACCGCAATTCGAAACTGGGTTCCATCTTTACAAGTCATAAGCCTTCCAATACTCATGTCTGTCCGAATTATAGTTTGTGCTGTACAGGTGGTGATGGACAGACAGAAACTTCGTAAGAGATTCCTTCTCCCTTTACGCTTGCTTTACAGGGTCGCTATTGTATGCACAAGGAAAGAATAATCATCATATATGGTGAAAAACGGATTACTTTGTTGATACTGGAACGTATTGCTGCGAAAGCAATATGGCGGCATCACAAGAACAGGTTACTGTAAGGCCTTAAGAAAGAAAGCCAAGCTAGAGGTATAATTTGGAAAAATTGCGGTTTTCCGCTATTTTAAGAGTCAGGGTGGTGGAATATGTATTTATGAATTACTAGGAAGACCTGCTATTGCTACAATTTGTCCCGTTTGACGGTAAACAGAATTGTCATCGAGCGAAAAACGAGGGCAGCCGCAGTCTTTTATTCCTCTCCAGGGCATTTCGTTTTCCAGGTCCGAAGCCTCTTTTGGATATGGATTATATATATAAAAAATGTGAATAATATAAAATACATAGGAATGTTAAAGATGTAAAGAATAAAAAAAAATAGAAAATCTTGTTCTCATCTGCTTTGATTAGCAGAAATGTAGAAAATAGTTACGATGCTTTGCAATAGATACATGCTTTGCTGAGAATACACGGAAATAGTAATCCATAATCCACGATTTTCTTCTTTTTGTGTATCTTATTTTGTTGTTGTTTCAATATGTCGTTTTTAGTTTTAAGCAACATACATAATCTGCTTAGTGAGATTTAACATTATTTATAAGGTTTTGAGAAGGTGTTTTTCCAAGTTTTTTGAAATATCTCAATTGATAAGAGATGATAAATCGAAATTGAGTTGTCCTGGGATGATGAAAAGATTGGAAACCCAAACTCCTCTATTTATTACTTCTGTTGTCAATACCTTGTCTTTTTCTTTCCTATTCTATTTCATTATTGTATACGAAAGTTCGTTATGATTGTTAAGAGCCCTTATTATGTAAGGGCTTTTTTTATGTAAAAAGAAGACTCTTCAATGCTGGAATATGGCTTAAAAGGTGATACTCATTTGCTTTTTATAAAAAGAAATCTAGCCTTGAAATCGTGGAACGCAATATGAGTTTAGGACCTATACATATAAGGTAGTCCAATTATTTGTTGTTAGTCTTTCGTTATGTAATTATTTTCTAATGGGCTTTCAACGTTCAGCGGTGACATGATGTAGATGTTTTCAATTTCATATACTTAATAAATTCGAAGTCTTAACCCTCTACTCAGTAAAATTTTTTATAACTGATTTTCTTAATGCTTCAGTTATAAGAAGATCAAGTTGACAAGTTCAGCAAAGATCATATGTTTAGATATCTCTAAGGCCAACACCAGTAGACCGTCAGTTGGTCTCTCAGCACCGGAGCCCGACCGTCAAAGGGGCCCCGGCTGAAGTCTTAACCGAAAAAGACAATACACGAATTAGTCTATCTCTTCTAGACTTCTGTTTTGTACTTAAGTCTACATCTTAATATTATAAAAAATTCTAATGTTTATTTGTCTCATATGCGTTCCTATACCATTCATCAGATTGAGATGAAACTTTGGTGAGTTGTGCGCACGCCCGCGAAAGTTTCTAAATTAGTAGAACCATTTTACATTGCATTTGCAATGACCATCAACAAAGCACAGGGACAATCGCTATAAGTGTGTGGCCTAAATTTGGAAAACCCATGCTTCACACATGGAGAGCTGTATGTGGCCTGCTCACTCGTCGGAAAACCTTCTGATTTATTCGTGTATGCACCAGAAGGAAAAACAAAAAATATTGTGTATCCAAAAGCACTTTAATAAACAGAATTAAAACACAAACACTTTCTTTCTTTGAGTGATATTGCAACGCATTCCGGGTACAGTTAGTTTTAAATAAACTACTTTTCTACTTTAACCGTCTGAATATAGGTATTCTGTATTATTATTCTGCAAACAAGCAAATAAATCCCAAATAGCGGAACATTGTCTTAAACGGGCGCATTGTATGGATAGTAATGTAAAAACACTGTGTGCGAAATTAGAAAAATTAAAGAAAGTATAATAATAACAAATATAAAGAATCAAAATTTGAATAGAAATGAAGGAGTGGATGTTAATAGCAATTTTGTAAAACTAGCGCGAGATTTGGTGAATTTGTGTTTTGATTGCCAAAAAAAATGCTAAGATGTGAAGAACGAGACTAGTTTTTAATACTGTTGGGTTGTTTGTGTCATTAATGACTTGACACTTAAGATTGTTAAATTTTAACAACATTACATGTTGTAAGTATATTCATGCTCATGTTAATGATTTGTTATTATCGTCGGAAATTGTTTAGTTGTGAATAGGCTTGAAAAAGGAAGGAAGATTTTCTTTCCGAAAATTTGCTGAGATTTAACATATTGAATAAATACATTTTATTAAATGTATTTTATTGGTGTAAGGATGTGCTTATCTGCATTACAAAGTTTGCATAAAGCGAATTTTTTCTAAATTTCATTTCTAAACTTTTGGATAAAGTTGGAAAAAGTAGATGTTGGTGTTAAATTAATTTACTCTAAAACCAATTCTAATGACTGTGTGGTATGTATAAAGAGAGAAATATGAAATAGTGTGTGTTTTTCGCGATATTTTTAGCTAAGAATCTATGATTTTTACCATAACCTCTGAGGGGATTCATTACTGCATTTGGTATCTGGGTCCTGAATTCGATGTGAGGACCTGAATATGTAGCCAGAGGATATCTTTTTAATATCCAATTTTTCGTGAGGTTATGCATATAATTTTCAAGACAGATTATCTGACGCATGTATGAGTTTTAAAATTCTAGGATATTTTTTATTTAACATTCTGGGACATGAAAGAGATGAGGAAAACTTAGAACCAGACTATTGAAATTTCTGACCACTACGCCAATTTCTCTAGGAACAGAACCAATGAAACGCAGACCATGCTTTTCTCAATTAAAAATAAAATTATTGGAAAATAATATTTTATCCTCTGTTTTATAAAGAACTAGCTGTATCCGGCATGCGTTGCAATGTCACTCAAAGTTTGTGTTTTAATTCTGCTTATTGAAGTGCTTTTGGATACACAATATTTTTTGTTTTTCCGTCTGGTGCTTACACGAATAAATCAGAAAGTTTTCCGACGCGTGAGCAGGCCACATACAGCTGTTCATGTGTTGTCCCTGTGCTTTGTTTGTTTGTTTATGGTCATTGCAAATGCGAGTAGCACCGGAAACTGCAAACGTTGAAACCGGAAATACACTCATTTGTTGAAACGACTCGCGCACCAGATATTGTAAAATGGTTCTACTAATTCGCAGGCGTGTATACACCTTCGCGGGCGTGTATACAACAACTCACCAAAGTTTCATCGCAATCTATGAATGGTATAGAAACGCCTACCAAAGAAACATTCATTTTTATATAGTAAGATTGCTCCTCTATGAATTATTGCATTATGAATAAAATAACCTTTCCATTTTAAATTTTGTGTTAATTACTGTAGTAGTTTGATTTACTGTAATTTCTATAAAGGTTTAGAAGCTATTTTATTTGGTTTAATTGAACGAAAAACGTAAAGTCTGTGGCCATTAAATATTTTTAGGATCTTTAAAATTTTACTCAGTGATACTATTTTATGCAGATACAGTTATTTCCTAGAAACGAATCCGCAGGATATGGTTTATGTAAACCTTAATCCCGTCATTAAAAAATAGATTTACCTCTGAATTATTTGTATTCGATGCATTTAGCATTTAAAACTTCAAACTTTACTATTAAGTGCATTTAACAATTTAATTTCAGTGATTAACATTTACTCAACTTTCTACTACTGCAAGTAAAAATTTAGTAGTGTTTCAAACTCTCTCAAAAATTAAAATTTTTTTATGTTTATTTGTTGTTTGTTTGTTTTTTTTTGGTTTTTTTTGGTAGTTTTCTGTGAAATCTCACCTGTGGAATTAGGGTTAATTTTCTTTTTTTTTTTTTGAACGAAGCGATTCATAAATATCTACTATACATAAAATTGATGGAAAACTCAGTTTTTTTTTTTGTTTTTGTTTTTTTGTACTTTTTATGAAAATTCGAGATTTTCTTGGAACTCTTTCGTGGGCGGCGGATGTGCACACTTTCAAGGTAAAAGATTGTGGCGTCGCTTTTCAAGCGGACATAAAAACAACTGGCGGAAATGATTTTTCGTTTGTAAATAAAACATTAAAAAAAACGCAAACATTTTCCCGTGCAGTTAATTGTAGGATAAGTTAAGTGAGGTACGATAGCTTTCAGGATGTATCGTTTGGAAAAACACCCGAAAAAAAAATAATTAAAATTAAATATATAACACTTATATATTAGTTTTTAATATTTAAAAAAAAATCCAATTATTTGTGTTTTTAATTTACAATAATGACAACTGAGAAAATTTTAACTTGTGTGAAAAAAGAGTTATTGAATTAAAAATAACACACAAATTGATTTTAAACACATTATAAAAACATTTAATAAAATACTTAGCATATGGAACCTTTCGGGTTCCTGTGCGGACGCCCTCTTCAACACGGTGATTTATGTGATTTTTTTTTTTTTTTAATCTCTTTATTTTGTTGTTTTTATTTTTACACTTAGTTTTGAAGAGAGAATGAATAATCTTAAATGTATTCCTATTTTTAGATATAAATAAACGACAGATCTTATTTAGTTTTGTAATTTTTTTTTTCATTTTGAAAATTATCATTTCTTCCCTCTTCTTAACGTGCATTAAATGTAATTGGGATCAAAAAAAGATCAACAACTATTATTTTCTGAAAAACATCGAATGTTATAATTTCCTATTTTGCTTCATAAGAGTTTTACCGAAGTGCCTTTTTTTTATCGTTAGATTAAAGCCGGACGCGCATTTGTTAACATGAGCGTTGTGGAACTGATTTGTGCGGCTTGCGGTGTTGTGCGAAAATGCGCAGGTTTGTCGGCACTCTCTGGCGTGCATATTTTGGTAACGGCGACACGGGACCAAACATGTGTCAATAATCTTTTTATATATAATGCAGTGCAGTCCAATATAAACAGTTAACTACAGGTAACTACAAATTAAAACTAAGAATAACTGCAATGTAGAATTAAGAATTTAAGGGCGTTTCATATGGATCCGAAAATCGGATGATCGGATCCACGAATCGGACGTATTCTCTTTCACGTGGCCACGAAACGTCGTACATACGAACGATTTGAATGTTACATGTCGTATAGACGACGTCGGAGAGAGTTTCGTGGCCATGTTAAAGAGAATACGTCCGATTCGTGGATCCGACCATCCGATTTTCGGATCCATGTGAAACACCCTTTACTCAGACTGTTTATTGTAGAAATCATAGATAGTAACTTTGCGATCATTTCGGCAAGAAACAAGACGATAACCTCACCGATTCCCTTCCAGTTTCTTTCTTAATTTTTATTTATAAACCTCTTAAAGCCCATCTTACCTTTTCTTACACTTGTTTACTAAAATATCTTTACTAAATAATTAAACGCTTTTTGCTCTTCATTCAGAAATTAAAAAAAAAAAAAAAAAATTGACTCGAGAGAAAAAAATATCTTTAAGTAATGCAGCTGTTTCGTGATTGGCTGTCTGAAAATGATTGTTCCCGCCAATCTCATGCGATAAAGTGTTTAGTCTGCCGCTGATTCCGCTACAGCTGATCTTTAAAGACTAAGAAGTTTTGGCGGACTTGGACGTCAATAACTGCCGCTGAAATCCCGTTCTTTCGTGGCTGATGCGCGCCGAGCCTTAGAATACAAAAAGAAAAAGAGAAATAAAAAGTTCATTAAATATCGAAATTCACTTGAAACGCAAATAAATCAGTAAATTTTCAGAATTACATAACATTCTGTAGGTGAATGTAAAATGTTTTTCGAAAGTGATTACATAAGAATGTTGGAACTAAATTTCAACCAAGTTCGAGGATTTTTCTCTAATAGATACTTTTGTTTCATTCGTCCAATTCTTAACATTCGTCCAATTTTTAAAATAAAATAAAGGAAAATGATGATAATTCAACCAAATAGATATTCGAAGTATTACCAAAGTGAATTTCGAAGTATTAGATATTTCTGTATTTCTAGAAAATTAACCTTTGTTTCACACATCAATTGTAACAATGACGCTCAACTTACTTCGACTCTGTTGTATTAAAAATAAAACCAAATGCGCAAGTGCAATAATATCTTGAATCAAAAAGCAAATGCACATGATCTGCTTTGAGATTGAGATATCATCGACGGGAATATGGGACGATCGTTTCCTTATTAGGAATCATCAGCCAGATTTACCCTCGATGATGAGCTCAGACAGCGCGAAAGGTAATTGATCCGCATCCGCCTCAACAAAATAAACAACAATTTAAAAAGTAATGTAACAAATACAGAATTTAAATCATTATTCTGGCCATTATCATGCTCAAAGACATTTAAATAAAAGAACAAAAATAAATCTTTAATAAGAAATAAAGTTTAACGTGCATGTCATCATCATGATGTGCGATCTTCGTATATACGAAATTACGCGGTCTACGGAACCTAGTGACCCCCGAAGGGCGAACCCCTAGGAGAAGCCGTAGATAAACTAGGGAACAGATACTGGGGGTGGTTTCCCGTTGCCTTCCCCCAGGACGCCATTAAGGAATGACGTCCGACCAGAGAGAAAGTGAAGAAGAGGCTGGACAACACAGGAAAGGAAATTGAAACAGCCATGCCCTTGCCGGGATTCGAACCCAGGAACTGGCGCACTGGACGCCACCGCTGGCCGCCGCCGAGACCGCACGACCACGCCAGCACGGCTAACGTGCATGTGCTTTATTTTATTTCTTATCTATACTACTATTATAAAGCAGAAGATTTTGTGTGTTTGAACGCACTAATCTGAGGAACTTCCAGTCCGATTTTAAAAATTCTTTTTGCGTTAGAGAGGCTGCTTATTGAGAAATGTTGTAGGCTTAACATCACGTTACGATCAATAGGAGCGGAGCAGTAAACATAAACATCAACTAATCTGGCAATCTGAGATTCAAAAAAGAGGTCCAACACACTATTAATAAGGGAAAAGGGAGGTCGAACACACTATTAATAGGGAGAAAGGGAAGAAAGCATGAGTCAAAAAACAAAATAAATAAGTTACAATTATAATTATGTATAATAACAAGGACATGGTATGATATAATGAAATTAATACAATAAAATAGTCATTATGAATACAGATAATAAATTTAATTAAGTAATTAAAAATATATAAATAAAGGTTTAAATTCAATGCCGTACGGCTCAGTCGTGTGGTTGGCCTCTTAAGCAACAGTTCTGCTTCAACGAACTAATTTTTGTGGATGTGTTTGGTTAATTTCATTGAATAATTCTATGCGCTTCCTATAATAGATACTAACCGTAATAGGTAAACGTACGTTTGACTTAATACATATAAATTTTACTTTTTAGTTAAGTTTAATAAAATCAATTTGTAGGTAGTTTTTTTTAATAGGTTGCAACGATCGTGTTATGAATAGATAACAATGTATTATAGGCAAGGAGAAAAAATAAAAATATCGTCTACAATGAAGTACTGTAAATTTTCATTAAATGATTTAAAATATATCGTATTCATAAAGAACCTCATTATCTATTTTATTATTTCTTAGTATATAGCCATCAAACTGAAGACACTTTCTGTCAAGTCGGTTTATTTTTAGTGATTGGTCCTTTTATGTTTCCACATAATTTCCAGATGGTATTTTTAGTTAATGGGATGCACTTAGTTATGTACTCATAATGTATATGAAACAGATATTTAATTTAACGCGGGTGAAACCGCGGGGCACCGCTAGTTTTACCATAAATGAGAAAGCAAATTTAAATTCTGCATTTGTCACAGTTTATTTTCTAATGTTGTTTGTTTTGTTGGGGTACCACTCCCGGGTGCGGGGTGGGATCCATTATCTATCGCGTAGTCTGAGCTTATCATCGGGGATAAATCTGGCTGATAATTCTAATAAGGATGAAACGACCATCCCAGATTCCTGTCGATGATAGCTCAATGCACGAAAGCAGATCATTGTTCATTTGCTTTCTGATTTATGTTAAAATACATGCACGTTAAACTTCATTTCTTACAATAATATCTGTTTATCAATAATTTAAAAGTAGCGCCATCTTTTCTCGTAATAACTGATCTTTTTAGAAATACATTAATTATCTTTTCTGAAAACCGAAATATATTTACTTGAGTGTTCAAATGATGCTGACGTTGATAAAACTGTAAGCAATGATTCTTCTTCAAATTACAGCCTATAACTTTCACTACAGTGTAATTTACTGGGCTAAAATTGAAAGATTACGTGGGTGTCTTTCAAAATTTACGCTTCATCAAGTAAATCCAATAATGACAAGACTGATGACGCATTAGGCTTTGTAGTTCCTACAAGGATCGGCGCTCATCAAATATTTAGATTGTAGTAAGAAATGAAAAACTATTTCTTCATTGTTTCGTCAAATAGACGCTTTTTTTTTTTTTTTTTTTTTTTTTTTTACCAACGAGCAATTAAAAAGAAGTTGGTTAGCATTAAGAATCATTTGAAAAATAAAATAAAATGAAGGACAATTAAACTTTTTTATCCTTTTTTAAATGGATTCATTTCTGTTTTCAAACGAAAACCTTTTGTTTTGTCTCTATTCAAAATAAAATTTTACAATTTTTTTTTTCCTCTTTTTAATATTTCAGTTTGTTAAGAATGTGGTGTTTTCAAACAAGAACATCTTCTTCCAAAAAAAAAATACCAAGAATTATTGGTTATTCATGGAATAAAAAGTTTATGAACTTGCATATATTATTTGTAATGAGTTGAGTAAAAATACAGCGTCGTCTGTCCGTGGCGTTGGTAACGATTATTATAGTCCGTTTATTATATTTGTGAAGACACCTGACAACTCCATATATGGTGAACGATTGAGCATTAGTTCCTCCTTGTACTTTCTGAGCATGGCGGCTGCTG
Source organism: Thereuonema tuberculata (assembly GCA_023159025.1). Taxonomy (NCBI): domain Eukaryota; kingdom Metazoa; phylum Arthropoda; class Chilopoda; order Scutigeromorpha; family Scutigeridae; genus Thereuonema; species Thereuonema tuberculata. The sequence continues at coordinate 46,814,358 of JAFIDM010001028.1, forward strand.
AACACAAACCGTTGTTCGTTTGTGCCTACAAAATTTTGAAGGGTCAATCGAGAGCAATCATTTGGAATGTTATTTTTTATTTCAAGTCGTCTATCTCTATTGTAAAACAGCTGAAGCAGCAGGTATTTTATCTCTTTCAGTGTTCAGTATCGTTAAGGAATACGAAGCCTTGCTTACCACTAAGCCTAGCCCATTGTTTGAAACGCCAGGCAAGAAAAGAGAGCAGCCGGCATCGATAACAGATTTGGCCGACTAAAAACAAACTTTTTATGAAATCGGAATTAATTAAATAAATAAATAAAAATATTCTTAATGTTGAACAACTAACAAAAATAATAAAATAAAACATTGTTGGGCGAGTACAAATAAGATGTAAACATCGGAAGTAACTTACAACGATATTCCAGACGGGACCAAGCAATAAGGCTAGTGAAAAAAGAAATGATAATGATTGGTTAACTGTAATCACGTGTCTTCACAAATATAATGAACGGACTATAATGAGTAAGGTGGAATTGGATTGTTAAGGATATAAAAGATAATTCCTATTTAATTCTGTAATTTCTCTTCTCTTTTTCATAAAACATAATATTATTTACTTAATTACTTAATCCATACTCGCAAAATACCAGTTGGGGACTAAGTATCCATACTTGGTATCCATACTTACTAAGTATGTATCCATAATAAGTATCCATACTTACTGAAATTAAAAAATAAATAGACTTCAGGCAGCAAACTAGAACTTGGGACCTTCTGTTCTGAAGTTCAGTAGTCGATTCACTGCGCCATCATTGCACTACTTCATTCACTCGAGACAGGAAGCTAGTAAGCTAACATGAGAAAAACACTCCAAAAAACATCAAATACCTCGAAAACGGTAAGTTGTTGTATCCCAAGCCCCGGTATATTTTTGAAGTATTTCATGAGTATTTTTATCTCACAAAAGAACAGTAAAATCCGTGTTATACAGGCCATGTCCTCTCCTTGTTAGTTAAAGAAGGGTAAAATAACCCTAATGAATGATTAGTCGGATCGCTCATCTTAGTTCAATGGGCTTGAAAACTTTCCCGCTTAGGTCCCTGTCTAGAATTTTGCAAGCGAAGCTAACAAGAATTCCCATAGCAAAGCTCTGGAAACTTAACAATTAATTTAAGCGATGTCTAATCCATATAAAACTATTCAACCTTGATTTACGAATGTTTTGCTATTAAATGGATTTAAACTCAAGTATCTGCGGATTTATTTTATGTTCAGAAAAATAGTGTGAATTCGTAAGATATAATTTAACAATTTAAATATAAGGTAGGGGGCCCATATATCGCCTACGTTCCTAATACCACCCAGGACGATGTAGGACGGGATAGTGATGCTATCACACGGGAACCGATGGAAACAATTTGCCATTCCTTCCATTAGCACGCTTTGTTCGTTTGGTGGTGTTAGTTCAACCCGTTTATTTTTTATGAATTCTTGAAGTTTTTTCGTTCTGGTAAGTTATGAACCTACTGTTTCTTTTAGTGCTGCAGCTTATGAATTATTCATGCCATCGCAACCATCTAATATCGTGAAGTAGTGAAAGAAATAACCTATCTGTTGATAATGTCTGTAACTTGTTAGAGGTAGCCAGTTTGTCTGTAGCGTCCCCCAAATTGACAAGCTAGAGAGTGCCCAATATCGCCCACCTCGTTGTTCCATATATCGCCCACTGTGCGATATTTTATTTTGGTTTATTACAGATGTCTCAACGTAAGACATGGGACAGAGAAGTTGTCACAGCTGTAAAAAATAAAAAAAATGGGTCTTCTGAAAGCTTCCAAAACATTTAATGTCCCAGTCTTGTGAGTGGGTCACCATTCACAATTGCTCTAATGAATTCTCTGAGCAAAAGGAAACTAAGTCCTAAGGGGCTGAACTTAGACGATCCAAAGAAAAAGAAGCTCGCAACACCCATAAAGAATTGCGAAAAGATTAAGAAAAAAACAAAAAACTGCAAAGAAAAGCAAAAAAACAAAGTATTTAATGGTGTGGGCGATATTTGGAACACTTTCACAAAATTCAAAATATGAGGTTTGCCTGAAAAAAAATTGAGGAAAAATACAAAATAATAGTAATATCTATAATTGGTTCAGGAACATGTAAGTGAAGGTTAATATGATATATTGTAATTGTTTGCAAGCAACTGAGACGATAAATGACAAGAATATGGGCAGGTTTTCTTAGATGGGCGATATTTGGGCCCCCTACCTTATAGGGTGATTCACGAAGATATGCAGAAACTTCGGGAGGTTATTCTACATTTAAAAGTAAAATAAAAAAGTTATATAAACATAGGTCCGGAAATGCTTCGGTATCGAGTTACGGCTAGCGAAAGATTTCGCCCATAATGTGGTACAACAATAGGCACATGGACTACACTTGAGTCGTTAGCCCTCACAATAAATCAAAACAATGCAATTCACATTATTGTTAAACAGCTGCTATTGTGTTGCCAACTTTTTTGTATCAGCATCAAACCACTGGGAGATACAACTGCGACATGTTTCATTCGATTTTTCAGGTCAACAACCATAAGAAACCACTGATTTCGCCCCTTAATTTATCTTCCCAGATTTCCAGCAAGTCTTTATTTCACCCAGGGTACTACATTATGGGCGAAATCTTTCGCTAGCCTTAACTCGCTAACAAAGCATTTCCGAACCTATGTTTATTTAACTTTTTTTCTTTACTTTTACATGTAGAATGAGCTCCGAAGTTTCTGCATATCTTCGTGAATCACCCTGTACATGGAGACTTTTCATTGTTTTTTCATTCAAGAAAAATAGAAAAAATCTTCAAATATTAGGCATCAAATTCTTTCAGGAAGTTCTTATTTTACAGAAAGTATTTAGCAAACAACATTAACAGAAAAAAATGTTTACATTTTCTTTTAAATAGAAACGTAGAGGAAATCGAGGAAATAAATATTCTCAAAAATAATGATCCTATGCCCATGGCACTGCCTGCCAATTAACAATGATAAGCTTTAACATTTATTTAGTACAATTAAAAATTTAAATAGTTCAGATGCGAGACATATATTTTACAAGAGACTGAGTTAAGTATAATTTATAAACTATTTTACAACTTACAATAAAGGTATCGAGGTTACTTTAAAGATGTAACCAGAGTACTTTGCCAGAAACATAATCGATTAGAAAGTTAAAATGTTATAGTCTTATGATGAAAATGGAAGATACCCATCGTTCATTGAAACATAAACAAGCCCTAATTGATAATTTTTTAAGAAAAGAAAAATAATAAGTAAAAACTTAAAAACTCACTTAATAATTAACATAAATAAAAAGATAATTTTGTAAATAATGAAAAATTATTTCAAAACAATTTAGTCAGATTAGTATTGATATACAGATTGCTTATCTTTAATATGTAAAATATATAATATTAATATAATTTTTATATACAATTTTTTAATATAAGATCTATCGTTGTATGTGAACATATAATAATATACATAGTAATGTAACTTAATAATAAACTTTTGTATAATATTAAATGTACATATAATTGCTTCAAAAATAGAAACTTGATAGAAGTAGATAAAACTTACTAGTCCTGAATTCAGGAATAAAAATGTAGTTAAGATTTGTAAATTTAAATTCAATTTTCAGATACTGTTGACCAGGAAAAAAATCCTTTTGAATCCTTCTTAAGCTGCCCTCAGCTTCGTGTTCTCATTTTCTTGGCAATTTATCAAATCCATTCCTGCTAGCACGTAAGAAGGTTCGATTGATGGCAAGAAAGTCATTTCTTATTCAAAAACTTCGTGTTAAGTAACTCAATAAACTTTATATGTAATTATTCCTGTTAAAAGGATTGACTACAAAATATAAAAGAATTTTGTTTCCAAGATATCAAGAACTTAATCTTATTGCAACCTTATCAAAAAGTATCTGTCTTTTTTACAAGTGAACATTTAAATCACCCTTAAAATAACCTTTAATGAACTATATTTTTAAGGTTTTATAATGCAGAGTCCATTTTAGAGGATAAAGTTGTTTCGAAATGTATTATTTAATATGTAGCCTACTAGTTATTCTTGCTTAACTTCTTACTTTAAATAGTATCACGAAACTATAAGATTAAACTATTATGCTTTTGAAAACATTTATTTTCTAAAATAATTATACTATAATTTGTACAAATATTTTGTAAGGAATTTTTACCTATTAAAATATAATTAAACTTCATAAGATTCATTAGTGGACATATTTTCCAAACATAAATTTTCATAAAATGTATATAATATCTTCAGTAAAGAACATGAAAGAACATACATGTTAAAAAAAAAGAGTTCTAAAGGAGATTAAAATTGCACAAGACTAATTTCAAGACAAAAGGGATATTATTCAAATACCAACGTTTATTTCCTGGAATTTCATCCTCAAAAAACAAAGTGCGCTGGAAAGAGTGATGGGGTGAAATGGAATTCAGAAAAGCAAAGGTCATTACAAGGAACAAGTAAAAGGTAAAAGGGAAATGACCGAAAAGAAAAAGTTAAGGAAATAGTAAAAAAAATGGAAAATATAAAAATCATCTTACAGAAAGCACACTAGTAATAACAATAGCAATAATAATAGCAACAACTAGCTGTAGATAAACAACTTCTAACAAATGGCTTGAATAACCCAGCTATTTGCAGAAATAGAAGGTTTAATATAACAGAAACAAGATCAAAATAGTTTCATGAAGTACACATTAAAAACTATTTTATAACAGACTTCATTCGACGACGACATCGAGCTTGAAGCAAACAACAAACTATATTATCCCTGAATATACACCAAAGTCACGTTGTAAAACATGATAAAAAAATACATAAATATCAACACTCTCCAAAGAATTTAGGGAAATATTCTACCAGAATAAAGTAAAAATAACGGTTTGATATGTCAAACATATTTCGTAAAAGAATAGACGAAATGTGTGCTTCAATTCACACAAGATATCAATCATTAATTAGTCTTTGAGGCAAATGAATCTAATCGTATATAATTAATGTCCTTTTCTTAATCAATTTTAATATTTTAAGAGTGTTAGGAAATAATGTTTAGTTTATAAAATGAAAATATTTATTGTTATTTATTGTTATTTATTGTTATTATTTCCAGGTTTCACAATGTCTTTGACATCTTCCTGTACCCATTTTATGCCTGTATCACCCTTCTCCATTCCTCTATCTTCCCAAGCCCCATCCTCTAATCTTCTTTCTTTCATTACTTCATTTATTCCTTGCATCCATGTCAGTTTTGGTCTTCCTCTCTTTCTTTTTCCTGTTGGTATCCATTCATGTATCTTCTTCGGCAATCTGTCTGTCTTTCATCCTCTTCATCTTAATTTTGTATTTTTTACAAACTCTACAAGGGATCCTTGCACTTTCATTTTTTCTTTTTTGACTGTATTTCTAATTTTGTCCCTCCTTGAAATTCTTGCCGATCTCCGCCAGAAATCCATTTCTATTGACTGTAATTTTGCCTTCGTTCCTGATTTTAAGTGCCATGTCTCTGAACCATATATTATTGTGCTTTTAACAATTGTATTATATATATATATATATATATATATATATATATATATATATATATATGTGTGTGTGTGTGTGTGTGTGTTTTTACTGTAATATCTTTATCCCATAAAATACTGTTTAATTTTGATATTGCTGATCTTCCTTTGTTAAGTCAATATTTATTATTTTATTTAGTAAAATTCACTAAGAAAAAAGAAATGGTGAAAGGATTGAAATCGCACAATAATATAAATACTGCATACAAAAGAGAAATTGAAAAATTTTAATGTTTAAATAATTGAGTGTAAATAATTGAGTCCAAAATTCGAAAGGCAAAAAATAATTCTTAACTATTTCCAATATGTAGTAACATTACGTATAATATGGATCTGCTGACTGTTCCTATTACATTTTTGGCTTCTGAGACATGAAGGTAAAGACTATCAAAGTAGATTTTATTACAGTTTTTAGTCGAAAAGCTTTGTGATGTCTGTACGTTGCGAATGGTATATTGTAAAAATTGTATATGGTATATTAGATCGTATAACTGTCTTGTTTTAAGAGTTTCAAAAAATATTTAGAAACAAAAGTTAATAATACTTTAGTAAGCGGTTATGGATTCTGTAAAAGATATACATAACCAGAATGCAGTACTGATAGTGGACGGAAAAATATAAATAAAATTCAATAAAACAAAAAAAAGACAGGAAATCATAACGATATTTTACAAAGAAATATCGTTAAATATAAGTAGGCATGGGAATCTTACCCCTTAATCTCACCCCCTTAAAATATCATTAAACTTTAGATTAATTTGGCCCTCCTAGATTTCTTTCCTTCACTGCTTAATATTTAAATTTTCTTATTTTCTTGTTCGCTATTCTTGTTTTCTTATTGCTTTCTTTTCCTTTATTCCTCTTGAGCATCCGAAATAGAGAATCAAAAATTAAAACATACATTTATTCTATGTTATTTATTATTTCTATAATTTAAAGAGGATTTCTGTTAGGGAATGCTCGTCTTGCTCTCTTGGCTCTCTTGCTAAGAAATTCCTATACAATATACTTTTTACAAATTTTTCTCTTCAATTTATTATTTTAGGCCAACTTTGACTTAAATCACCTAAATTTATTGATTGATATATTTTATTAATGTATTGAAGCGATGATGCCAATGAAACCATGTTTAGAATATATACATATGGATATATATATATATATATATATATATATATATATATATATATATATACAGGCCGCGCCAGCATGGTCGAGCGGTCTCAGGCGTCGGTCTGCCGTGAGGCCAGTGTGCTGGCGTCCGGGTTCAAATCCCGGTTGTGAGCATGGATGTTTCAATTTCCTTTCCTGTGTTGTAAAGCCTCTTCTTCACTTTCTCTTCGGTCTGACGTCATTCCGTAATGGCGTCCTAGAGAAGGCAACGGGAATCCACTCTAGTATCTGTTCCGAAGAATAAGTTACGGTTTCTCCTAGGGGTCGCCCTTCGGGGGTCACTAGGGTCCGTGAACTTTCAACCAATCTTCGGATTGAATTACTGTGTATGTGTATATATATACAACATCCTCAATTTAATTGTTTTAAATCTTGGTATATACTGTCGTCCAAAGATGTTCTTCTCTGGAAACACTATATTTTAATGGTTTTTTTATTGTAGCTGTTAACAAACTACTTACTTATTTTGAAAGATGTATTACTAAATCCACGTCATTATGTATATTGAATAATCATATATTGCATATGTTATTATACATACATTGTACAATCTATCTTAATATTACGAGAAATACCCAATCCATTATCTTTCTCAAACATTTAATGATTTATTCCGAAAGCAAATAAAAAATTACCAGTATTTGGAGGCGATCCGTAGAATTACTTGGTTTCTTAAGGAAATTGTCCTTCATCTGGCGAATGGGTCTGGCTGACAAGTCCACAAAAGGGACGAAACGTCCCAGACTGTCACCGATGAATGCTCAGATATTTTTCATTTTCTGTGGCATTTCTTTATGCTTTTATTCAAATAGGTGTATTATACACTGTTTAGTATTAATAGATTTAATGTATAAAATTGTACATTAACACAAATATCTTTAAAATTACAATACTACAAAAAATCTTGAATGTTTGCTGGAAGAAATTAGCAAATTTTGTTGTTGTTTTTTTATTTTTTAAAGAAAACAACAAGAAAGAACACAATTTAATAAGCTTGAAGAAGGAATTTAATATGGAAATGATGAAATATGATTAAGGTGGAAAATACTAATATATAATAATAACGAAAAAAATTTTTGTGTCTAATAGAATTAACATTTAAGTTTTTCAAACAGATACTTTATTAAAAGTATTAAAACTTCCATTTTGAAGTTAGTTTTTTAAAATTATAACTTGTATTATATATCTATATTGTTTGATCAATATTCTGAATGTAATATCTACAAAAACCATAATTTCCTTATTTTCTAAAGATCAAGACTGTTTTGTAATAGACGAGTAAGAAAAAAAAATGCATTTCATTTCATAAAGGATTTTTTTTTTTTTTATGGGAACAAAGGATGATATTCACTCCAAAGTTCGATTTCTGTGCAAATGCTTGCGAAAAATGACGCAAAGAGTCTGTTCGTGTCATGGTTACTGATGTCGCTCTCTGGCAGTAATTCCGTTCGAGGAAATACACTTTCATAACAAGAAACCTGTTTTTCGGTTGCCTAGATTAACTTCTTCTTGGTTGCAAGGAAATTACTTTTTAGAAAAAAATCCCTTGCCATAGTATATTAAAATCACGATATTCAAAATCATGAAGAAAAAGCTGCTTTTTGTTAAAAAACAATTGCTTAAGTTTCAAATTTATTGATTCAATTTAATGATGAAACTGATAATTGTTAGTCATTATTATTGATTGTCTTTTTTGTCTTTTTTCATTATATTTTACAACTATGAAAAATCAGCTTGAAAATTTACAGGGTTAGGTTGTCAAAGCTTTATAAAATCTGATAACAATAACAATAAAGGCTTTAACTACTATTCTGATGTTAAATATCAAATGCTAAAACTTTACTAGACTAAGATATTATACAGGGTGCTTCGGAAATAATACGCAAAGCGAAGACATACGGGTTCCGAAGGTTATTTTGAGTCGAAAATGTTTTATGACATTTTGTTGTATGGGCCGTAGTTTTAGAGTTAGTTTTTAGAGTAGTTTTAGAGTTAGGAAATGAATGCTTTGGGATTGATCCCTAATCAATGAAAGCTCAGTTCTGGCCATTTTCAGCATTTTCTGTAATTATCATACCTGTTTTCAGTCATGACATTTGTTATCCGGATTCCTTTTTGCAATAAACCTTTACCTTATTTACTTACACTTCCTAAAGTAAACTCAGCTTTCTTTGATTAGGGACCATTCCCAAAGCATTCATTTCCTAACTCTAAAACTACGGCCTGTACAACAAAATATCATAGAACATTTTCGACTCAAAATAACCTTTGGAACCCGTATATCTTCGTATATCTTCGCTTTGTCTACCATTTCCGAAACACCCTATATATGCTCATTGCAACTAATCGAAGCAAATGTTCTTAGGATTTACAAGATGAGGTCAAAATTCAGAAAGTTTCTGGATATCTTTTTATACCAAACTCTTCTACTATCTCTCGTGTAATATTATTCTACTATCTCTCTTCTTTTCATCTCGTGTAATATTAAAAAAATGACTGCACAACCCCTTTCATTGTATTTAAAATAATTTATTTAAATACTAAAGTAGCGAATTTTCGGTAACATATTTTACGTCATTCCCTTCTTCAAGCAAATAAGGAACTCTTATTTGCTTGAAGAAGGGAATGATGTAAAATATGTTCCATAAAATTCGCTGCTTTAGTATTTAAATAAATTATTTTAAATACTATGAAAGGGGTTGTGGAGTCATTTTTATGGATATCTTTTTTTTTAAAAGAAGTCTGGAAATTGAACAGTACTCGTTGAAGACTTGCCCCAAAAGATGACGTTGAAGCAAGTGTTCAGTTAATTAATTGGTTCAAAAGACGGTAACTGGCTCTGATCCAAGTACAGGGAGGATGTACAAAATCAAGCTTGCTAATAGTCTTCTAAATCTTATTTCGCTTTTTGCGGAATCGTATTTGTTTAGCGCAGCAGGATGTTCGATCTTTTGACCACAAATGCCACTGCACCTTCATCTGCTTCTTGTTTATCAGTTCCAATATGAGATACTTTGACTTGGTCTAAGGACCATATTGTCTATTAGATTCGACTGTTTTGCAGTAAGGAGTGATATGGCTTTCTTCTGGTCTAATTGCTACTGGATCAGGTTTCTCTCCAAAATCATGTTGATCTATTTCTTGTCAAACTCGTTGCTACTTGGTTTCCATTCATCAAAGCAAACGAAATGGATATTGCGACTGCCGATGCTGATCACATCAGTGGCTTCACTTGAACTCGATCGACAAACTATTTGCCATTCTCCGAGAAGATTCTAGACAAGCGAAGTTCGACTGTTTTCCATGTCAGACGAAAGACGAAACATTACATTTTTCCTTTACGTGTGCAAGACTCACAGGAATATTAGCAGTAGAAATTCCAGGCAAAGTTAGAAGAAAACTAAACAAAAACCAAGATATCTTATTTGATTTTTGCCAATGAGATGAATCAAATTAGAAGACATACAAATTATAAAACTCATGATATTGAGATAATATTTAATATATAGTTTTAGGTTATAAAACTACTGAAAAGAATTCAGAAAAATAATTTTGATATTTCATTTTGGAAGAGAATAAGGTCCTTGATCTGCATATTCTAGTGGATAACATTGATTTTAATTGTCATCCAAACTTAAATTATTGTTTTATAGAAAAAAATCGAAGTTAATAAAAATTAAATAAATGTCTATAATATAAACAGAATGTCAGGATTTTTAAAACAACATTTTTTGTAGAGCTACGGAAAATTGCAATCTTACATTAGATATAACCAACTTTGAGGGTAGAGATTGAATTATTTTGTCATTGTGTAAGTTTTGTTATAAGTTCTGTAAAGAAAATGGGATAAGGGCCTTATCTTCACTTTTAGGCTTCTGATACGAGTATCAGAAGCCTTATATTCCCGCTTTGTCTGTCCGTCTGTGGACAGGTATCATTAGCAACAATCAAAACAATCACAATAATCGCAACAATTGCGCCTTTTGCATTCGCAACAATCACATTTATAATAATAAGTAAATTAAAGCAATAATTCAACATAAATTAAACAAAATGACAAAATGAACAAGTTCTGGAATAACTAGGGAACATTATCGGAGTTAAGGTAGATATGGAGGAATGAAATTTTGAGGAGCAATGAAATTTTCAGGGGGTAATGGTTTAACTTTGAGATAGCATTATTATATTTTCTTATATATATCAGAAGCCGTTGCGAAGCATTGTGATTGGTTTACTAATCGCTATCCCTACCTTATTTTTTTTTAATAGTTCCAATATATTTCTACTATGCAACTTTATATCAATAATAAGATTGTAGTATGTCAGTAAGATTGTTATGAAGAAAGGATATCTTATTGTTCATTTTAATTATATTTTTCATAAATATTTATGCAAATATTTCTTTCTTCCGCCCATTTGGATAAAATAATCCTGTAATAGACGTAACAGGTTTAATTCAGTTGTGATAGTTTGAGATAGCCAAATAACGGTCAGTCATGTCAATGATAAAGAAAACAATTGATGTACCCAAGATTTCTTCAAAGACAATTAAGTGAAATTAAGTTAATTTAATTTAAGAAATTCTTAAAGAAATTAAAGAAATTGAATTAATTTTAAACATAGGCTTTTTTTTCTATCTTAGTAAACTTAGCTTTCAGTTTTCCTTTGTTCCGTATCACTATTTTATGTACAGTCAAATAACTTCATACTACTAAGTAAATAAGTGTTGTCTGTTGAGACCAAAATCTTTATTTTTGATTGGTGAGCTAATATGAGAAAACTTTTCAAATATGTGAATGTAAAGTTTTGAATGCCAATGTAAAGTTATTAAATGGTATGTTAAAAAAAAAAAAGAAAGAAACTTCCTAGAAATATCGAAGAATAAAATTTAATGTGTGTAGTATACTGTACGATTAAAACTTGATAAAAAGCCCTTTAAAAAAAAACTCTAAAATTAACACAACAAACAGAGTGCACGTGACTAGATTCGGAAGCCCTTCGGAAGAATATTAATAATTTTAACTTTTTGTTCTTTTAGAGTTGCCAAATCACAAGAAACAGTGTTAAAATATAGAAGTATAACGTCTAAGTCTTCTTAATTAATCTAAAAATAACAATACAATTTCAAACTTTTTTTATTAAACTTTAAAACTTTTTTAGGTGTTACATAAAGGCAAACAATACATCGACATTAATCCAACAAGACATATAAATAAACTCAAACATCTTTACTGTAGATACCGTTGATACCAATATTTCGTGTTAATTTCTAAAACTTTTTCAAGATTTAGCTTGATGAATTAAAAATAAAATAAAATAACATAAAAAATGGAAAGAGAAATCTTTCTCACCAAAACAATATAATATACAACAAATAAACCATATAATACTTAAAACACGAATAAATAAAGCAAGTGATAAAATTGGACAATAAAAATGGTGACAATTGTAAATGGTATCAATGGTATCTACAGTGAAGATGTTTGATTTTATTTGTGTCTTGTTGGATTAAAGAAGATAATGGTTTTTGATGCACGTCTTTTGAATACTTCGACATATTTATCTGAAATCCAAAGAGTTAATTCCCTCCCATGCTATGTAACTTATCTCATACATAACTTCAATTTAACGTGTAGTTGACTAATTTTTATTATTAAAATCATTTAACATTAAGAAATGATGACCTTCATCAGATTGACAATAGCCGTTCTTTAATAACCTTTTTTAATAATATTCCTTTTTTAAACGTTGTAAATAGCCGTTTTTCAAATGTATAAAAAACATTTTTTTCAATGTTAAATTATTTTTATCTCATACATCATCATACAAATAAAAGCAAATGAGCGTTTGTACAACTGCAGGTGTGTTCGGTTTAACTCTAAAACCAATTGATTAACCTCTAACTTGACGTGAACTACGAGAACTTGAGAATTTGCATCTATTAATTTATATTATATCTTTTCAGGGCTTCTTATTTTTAACGTTAGAATTGTTTTTTTAAGAAGAATTTTTAAGAAAAAAAGCATATGATGTTATATTTGCTGAAGTGCTTAGTACAGATACGGCAAAGACAGTTGTTCCATGTTTCACTTATGCATTAAATTAAATGCTTCAATTCTATTACTTAATTCCATAATTCCAAATTCGTTGAAGTTTGAAGAACAACTCTCGGGATTTTTTTTTCCGATTTTTGAATAACTTTGGGTGTTATTTTTACCCTAGCTTTCCCTCATAAAGAAAACATGAGAATGTACTTTTAATCGGTGCTTTGTGAATTACATTTTTAAATGTTTAAAATTGAAAAGCGAACTACGAATTTAAAACAGTTTAATTAAAAAAAAAATTAATTTTTGAAATTTAGATTAAATGAAAATCACACACAAAATTTCGTTTAAAGAATATACTGTATATTAAAATCTAAAAATACAGACAAGCTTTTTGGAGACGTTGTACGTATTTTTAGATTTTAATTTATATTTTTTTAAGGAAATTTTGTGTGTTTTGTGATTTTTATTTAATCTAAGCATTTATTTTAGACACACGTTAAAACTTATTTTAAATTTTTTATGTCGGTGTTTACACTGTTCTGTATCCTCAGTAATGCCGGGTGGCTTATCGCTGTACTTAAGAAAAAAGCGTTGGATTACTTAGAAATGATCTTACCTTTTAGAAAACTGGAATATGTGACAAATAATTATTCTTTGATCACTGTAACCTGCATATATATGGAGATCGAAGATGAATCTATTACATCATTTGCAGGGGATTCCCAATGACCAACATCTGAGAGAATTTAGTCTCCACTACAAAAATCAATTTAAATAAATAAAATAAAACTCGCATTCTATTATTGTTTTAATGACTTGACTCACTTTTCCTTCAATTTAGGAAATGTCCATCAGATGCAGATATGTCTTAAGATTCTTATCTTCTGTTGATATTTGGTAAATAAACACCAAGAGTTATATTTATCTAACACTTCAAATAGTATCCAAATATTTTAAAACACACTGTTCTTTTCTTAACTGCTATATTTTCTGTTAAATAATAATAAATTACTGTAGATTTTTGTCTTTTACTGGTTTTTATCGTTTTTTATTTTTATTTGTTTTTATTTCGCTTAAGTATAATTATACCCTATTGGGTGATTATCTTCTCGCATCATTATTCTGGTATATTTATATATTTGTAATATTCATTTCCATTTTTCTACCAATCATGTCAGTTTATTTCACTTTTGTTGGTTCTGTTTGAAGCATAAATTCATGACCGATCACTCTACATAAATTTTAACATTCATTTTTCCTATAACATATTATTTGTTTCTGAATAAATTGGTAAAGGAACCATTGGAAGACACTCCCAAAACTTGCCAAGTAATTAAGGAACATTAATTTCGGATTCATTCTCCCAAAGTTTCGATCCTTAAACAAAACAAATTTTAAAATTAATTTACTTTAATATAATGTGTAAAACGCATTTAAAACATTAAATTTAGTCCTGACACAATAGTCTAAAATTCAGATAGAATTCGGATAATCAAAAATTCAGTTAAAATGTGAGTACTTAAAAAATTTAATTGATTAAAAAAAAAACAAATAAAAAACTAATCTCAAAAAAAAAAAAAAATAAAGATTCTTGTACTTAAAGTACGGACAGAGAAAGAAGAATCACCAAATATGGCGAAATCACTTAGTTGATCCTGGAACTCATTGTTGCAGTAAACAATATGGCAGCATTATAAAAACAGGTTACTGTAAGGCCTGCACAGCCAAGCTAGGGATATAATTTGGAACGTTTTCCACTATTTTAAGAGTTAGGGTGATGGAATATGCATTTCTGAATCTATATTACTAAAATCTTTTATTTCTCTGTCTGTGTGTCTGTCC
>JAFIDM010001028.1:46829051-46843789 GCA_023159025.1 Thereuonema tuberculata
GGAACTACAACTCTCTTCATATTGCTTTTTTGACTTATCTGTCAAAATTGAACTGACTTTGACTGAAAAGTAACAATTGTAATTAAAAAGAAAGTCAAAAAAGAAAGACGCAGTACATCATTAGGTAGAATACTGAGAAATCTGTATTTGTAACTTAAAAATCACTGAAAAGTATCAATTGGAATTGGATAAACGAGATGAACGAGAGTGTCGATAACATCAATCGAATGATAAGTCGATTGACAAGGAAATCAATTAAATCAATTAAATCGAATACAAGGAGAGACTACAGAGCATACAATACAAGTGCGAATAAAATTGACGCTTCTGATAATCCATCACACGAACATCTCTATATGCCCAAATGTCTGAACGCATTGAATCTCAGCGGAATTCCTCAACATCGTTTGTCATTGAAGATTGGATCTCCAATAATATTGTTGCGAAAGATCAATCCCAAGTTTTCATACTGCAATGGAACTCAACTTAAATGCTGTTCATTCGATAATGATCTCATAGAAATCGAAATTATAAAGAATACTCACAATCAATTTGTTGCGAAGAATTTCGTATACAAGCTATGATCTTCATTTATCATCTATATCAACTAACGTCCATCTGAAATCTCTTCTTCAAATATCTATATCGAACAATCTGATGGCCTAGCTAATAGATATAGATAATTTTCACTATTTGTAACTCAAAAACCACTGAAAAGTATCAATTGGAATTGGATAAAAAAAAACAGAAAAAAAAATAATCACTATTTCTATTAGGTAGAATACTGAAAAATCGCTATTCGTTACACAAAAACAATCACTATTTCTAACTCAAAAACCACTATAAAGTATCAATGGAAATAAAAAAAAAGAGACTCAAGAAAGAAAGAAGCACTATTTCTATTAAGTAGAATACTGAAAGCTCACTATTTGTAGCTCAAAGGCGACTGAAAATTGTATCTATATTACGAAAATCTTTTATTTCTCTTTCGGTCTGGTGCAATTATTGTAATTTACAAAAATAGAAATAATTTCTACAAGTTATCTACTGGAATCCAACATGCAACCTTCTGCTCCGAAGTTAGACGTCTTAGGCATTAGACCACAAGGATTACATTTTAATATCTATAAAAAATAAAAATATATCACAGATATATGATTCACAGGCTGATTCTAAAAGCAGTCGTGAATTGAGAGAATATATACATCAAAAATTAAAATAAAAAAAAACTTTAAAAAAAATTTAGTTTTATTTTACTTGATGTAATTTGTGTGTGTGTGTTTTTTTAATAAATAACAAATTGTTTTCCGTTACATACGCGAGGCTTCCGGAGCGAAGCGACGGGTAGCCGACTAGTTATTAGAAAGTTCGACTGTTGCTATAAATTTATCCTATTTGACAGAGAAGAGAATTGTCACTTTGTTTTTCTTGTCCGAAGTCACTTTTGGATATGGATTACATATATATAAAAATATGAATAATATTAAAAGAATAATAACAGTACATATTGTCTGACACATCGTTCTTGACGATCGCGTTTGCGCGGGAATCACAGAAATTCCGAGATTTGGCCATTAGCCTCTTCAGCAGGTCTCAAGGAATGTAGTATTGTGAATGTCTGTCACTAGGAAAATGCTAGAGAAAAAATGTTAAAGTTGGAAATTTGCCTTCAGCTTAGAGGCGATGGATGCAGCGGTGAATAAGGCATCGGTCAAAATCGTCGACATCAGTAATGGGGCTTGCTCGTGGCCGCTTCTTCCCCGGAGTCGATAAGCCTTTTTTCTCGCCATTCTGTGAGAAGACATGGATAGAGGCTATTCTCGCGTCAATCACGTGAAATCGCGAAAATTCGGGATCGTCAAGAACGATGTGTCGGATAATAGATAAGTTCAAGATGCAAAGAATTAAAAAAAAAATGTTGAAAAATCTGGTTCTCGTCTACTTTGCTTTGCAGAAATGTAGGAAATAGTTACAATACTTTGCAATAGAGGTCGCTGAGTATATATGGAATTAGTAATCCACAACCCATGATGTTCTTCTTTTTGTGTGTCTCCCGGCAATACTCGTATAGATGAATGTGATGATTGAATATCCCTATACACTTTTAAATTCGGCTAAAAACGATTACGTCGACGGTTATAGCAATGGCAACAAGCCTATATCAATGGTCGAATCCTTATTTCTTAAGTTTTAGTGATTTTTTTTCATTTGTAGGACACATTAAAGTTGGATTCGAATACTCAATCACTATTAAACTTAAGTATGAAATTTTATATCGTATATGGGTGAATCTACAGAAAACCTGCAATTTCAGTCAAAAATTTTTGAGATTTTAAATTACAAGATTTCCTTTTCAAAAAAATTGAGATGGTTGCTTTTGACGTTCTTACATCCATGATATATGTGGTTCAGGTCAATGCATTTTGGTTATTTTTTTTAAAAAAAAAAAATAATAGTAGGCTATGTCTACAGAAGTGACTTGTGTTAATAACGATGTCCAATTTTAATAAAAATTATAATCGAAATAGTGAATTTACGTGGGAAAAACTATGAAATAAATAAATAGAAGACTAATTTATGAATTAAAAGATCTTTTTATCAAAAGAGGAAATCATGTACAATAAAAAGGAATCAGACTGTCAATCTTAAACGTCTATAAAAATGTAAATATATAATTACATGTATCATATATTATATTATATATACATTATACAATTATAAATATCCTTATTGGCATTTAACAAAGACTGGAAGTGAAAGACAAGTCTTCGTGAAAAATATAGTATCCGCTATTGTTGATAATTCTCACTTCCATGGACCCCAAATGTCCACGGAAGTGATGTCCACGGAAGTGACGAATACTTATGTTTCTTGACACATGTGCTCTTCATTTTGAGGTTAGGAACATGTGTCATTCAGAAAATTAAGTTTACCATATTTCAATTATCATGCCTAGAAATAATTATTTTTCCATAGAAAAATTAGGTTCTAAACATGACCACAGAAGTGATGGGATGAGCTGTGCAAATTACGAAAAATGAATAAAATGGTAATATTTTCGTGACAAATGTGCGACTCAGACGAATAAAATCACTTCCAAATCCCAAATCACCGTGTAAACTTTCGTTTTTAAGTGAAATGGAAGACAACTAGCGCATCGGGTGGATTTTTTAGAAAGTTTAGGAATGTCCACAAAAGCGATGGCTAAACCTTGTGACAAGACTTGAGGTTGCAAAAAATTTTACTGATAATTCGAAAAAAAATTTCACTCAATAAATGTTAAATTTATGTATTTTCTGATTTCACAATATATATATTATTTGAAAAATATTAAAAAATAAAGCAGTTTGGATCTTTAGAAGCTATCCAACTGTAGCTTGTGACAGTCCACGGAAGTGACCTTCTGTAGACAACTTTTTTTTTGGAAATTCCATAAAATTTAAAAAAAAAATTATACTAAACTGTAGTATATTTTGTATTTCAATGTGTGATTTTGAAAAATGACAAATATTTTCAATCATTTTCAATTTATTGCTCTGTGACACGAATTACAGGTTTTCTGTAGTTTCACCCATATATGTCATCTGTTGAGTTAACAAAGAACATTAGTATAAATTAATATAACTATTATAACAAATGTAGATCGAGGCATTAAATCTACTAGATCTCGAATATGTAAACTTCAATAAGATTTTTCGTGGAGATTATTGCATTATCATTTTCATTATTTCAGGAAAAATTTTTTGTGTTCTTATATCTGTGTGTATAAAATACAGACCAAAAGGAAAGAGGTCTTTTGGGAGACCCTACAAAAGATGGCGTGAGACCATAACAGGCCACCAGGTCTAATACAAGATAAGAAGAAAAAATGTGAATAGTAAAATAAGCTTACAATGCAAAATCTAGCCTAAACTCTTGATACAATGATGTAAATAGGCAGTGCCCTTTTTTCTTTTCCTTTTTTTTTTTGTTGTGATTCGTTGTAACTAAAAATTTGTGAATAAATTGACATCACAAAGACTGAAACACACACATACATTTGCCAATCGAAGAATAGTTTAAATGGATTCTATGATCGCAAAGAGCCAACAAATTAGTAAATAAATGAATTTTGGTTAAGGAATGTAATAATTATTTTCATTATAATGCGTTTTGAATGTAGTAAAATAAATAAAAATAATTAACAATTTGTATTCGTATTTGAGATATCTGAAGTCTTATTTTCTTTTTATAATAAAAAAAAAATAACATCATATAAATGATTTGATTAATAATTCATTCATATACGTATTTTCTTTAACGACTCCAGCTAAAAATCATTAATTATTGTGTTTAAAACATTTGCATTGGATTATGAACATCGGAACTCTTTATTTTCCAAATGTCAACAGTATTATCGTGTATAAAGAAAGAAAAATTTAGACAAAATCATCTTTCGATTTTCTTAATAATCGTTTATGATAATGATGAAATTCAATGATTTCGACGAACCTCCTGAAATGCTCAGAAATAATGAGAATTTTCTATTAGTTTCCTGCAATTCGAGAAATGAAATTAGCGAACAGCTAATCAGTGTTGAGCAAAGATGCTGCTGCTGCTGTAATTTGCGGTGATCTGTTGGTGTGGAATTGATGGCAGCTCTTATGATTCCCGTAGTGGTGAGGAGAGACGAAAGCGAAAAAACGTTGCTACAACGAAATCAATAGCTTCACCTTGTAGAGTGGAACGAAAGGGACTGTGGCGCTGCGAGACGATTGCGACCTCTGTTGGTTTCCAAGAGCAAATCAATAGGATGTCACAACTCAACAACGCAAGTTGCTTTCCCCCATCGGAATAACAAAGATGCTTTGTTTCATCGAACCCTCCTTTTAATTCCCCTTTTTAATTTCCTTTTATAAACACTAATAGGACCATATTACATTCCCTGACTCATTGAAAACAACATGTCTCTGTAACAGTGTAGAACGCCTCTATACAAAGCTACTGAACCGGAAGCCAACCAATTAATGAAAACACTTCTTTATAATGCATTTAGGATTTATCACTGGATTATTAATAACCTTATCAATTAAAAGGCTAAGTTCAACAACTTCGAAGTCAGAACAGCCTTCATTTTTTTTTAATATTGATGTTAATAACAAACAAGACTCATTTTAGCAAGTTTACTTATATGCTGTTGGTCAATTTATGTCAGAATTAAGAAAGCTATTAAGAACTTTTTAAATAAATTTTTACTATGTAAACTTCTACAAAGATAAGAAGATTGGCAACTTGATAATGAAGCACATTTTAAATCGAGTGATTTGTGCTTATAAATTTTTGTCCCATGACTGACGTGAACTATAACGTTAATACAAATCATAGAAAAGATAACTTTTTCTGAAGGACATATTGAGAACTTCCATGGGCAGTCAGTGAAAATATATATATATGTATATATATATTTCGTTGAAATCACTTATTTCACAAAACATATAAGGAGAAGTTTTTATAGTAAACCTCATTTCAGATCCCACGAAAAGCTTTAATGATTTAAAAAATTTTCCCTCGAATACTATTATATTGTAATCTACCCTAAAATAGAGATAGAACTCTATTTAGAATCCACAAATTTCTTGTATAATTTCAATTAAATTACTACATTCAAAATGTAATTATGGGATTGTTTATTATTGTATTTGTAAAATCTGAGATTACAACTAATAAACATTCTATATGAAAATAAAAGAAATTAACTTTTTCTACAAAATGTAATAAATATCATCGAAATTTGGAAACATTATCAGACAAAAAGACCAACAATTAAATTTTATCAATTTAAAGAAGCAATAACATTCCTATTTCTTTCAGAATTGTAGTTCTTTCAAATA
The DNA here is from genome assembly GCA_023159025.1 of Thereuonema tuberculata. Lineage (NCBI taxonomy): Eukaryota > Metazoa > Arthropoda > Chilopoda > Scutigeromorpha > Scutigeridae > Thereuonema > Thereuonema tuberculata. The sequence continues at coordinate 46,834,922 of JAFIDM010001028.1, forward strand.
TCACAAATATCGGACTTGAAAACAACATGAACCAACTTTGTGAATTTTAGTTGAAATGTATATACTTCATTTCTTAAAATATTTGTGCATAATAACAGATGTTTGAAGCAAATGTTGCACTAAAAGTTAATAATTACTTTGAAATTTATTTAATATATTCAACATATCATTCTTAAGAAATCTTTCAAAAATTAACAAATTTTGATGATTCAATGAATATTGTCAAGTAAATTTGAAATTTTTGTTCATCATAACATCGATTTTTTGAATTTTATTTGTAGGGCATTGAGAGTAGGTTTACATAACTGTAAAAAACATTTTATTATTTCTCCATAAACTTAAACAACTCGATTTCCATTGGACAGGTTTTTATGAAATTTCTTATTTATATATCGATTAGGTTCTCCATCAAAACAAATCTCAATTGAAAAACTTAAAAATATGTAACTTTTCGACTAATATTCTGAAATAATTCTTTTTGAAACACAATTTATCTGCAAATGGATGGAATGTCATTGTAACGTAATTACTGAAATGGAGGCTGGAATACTATGATAAATGTTACGAAATGGGTTGGTTATTTCATAAAAATACTTAGTTTTGAGTTTCGTAGAATTTTGATGCAATATTGAAAGGATTATAATCTGTTTGAGAATTTTCATGCAAATATTGAAAGGATTATAATCTGTTCTGAGAATTTTGATGCACTATTGAAAGGATTATAATCTGTTCTGAGAATTTTGATGCAATATTGAAAGGATTATAATCTGTTCTGAGAATTTTCATGCAGATATTGAAAGGATTATAATCTGTTCTGAGAACAAGCTCTTGCCAACATAAACATGAATTTTATCGTAAAGTATTTAATTTTAGAAATACTTTAATAAAATATTTCTTAAATTTGCAGATCAACATAGATATGATATACTATTTCTGAGAAGGACAGAGGAAGTAAAGTTATTAGTAGGCCCTGTACTGCTAAACGAATTGGTGAATGTTATCGACAGTTCATCAATATTAGAAATGATGGAAGAAAGACTTAAACTTTAAGATTTAGATTTAGAATAATAACGCCTACATCTGATCAATGTCATATCCGTAGCTTCTGCGGATATAGAGGATAACAACCTCTAAGAAGAAGTGATCCTAGGAACGATGTACAAGCTACTGCTGGAGAGATTACTTATTTTGATAGTTTTAGTATTACCTGAAGCAAACAGTTGTGTACCTCGAATGGTGCGTAGAGATGAGTAAAATTGTATCCATAATATGAGCGATGGACAAAAGAAAATCAGAGCCTGTTAGTGATAGAAAAAAGCAACTTTGCAAGGCAGACAATTATAAACGTAAAAACTCAAGTTGTAAGTGTACAGGAAATATATGAATACAAATATCATATTATGAACTAAAATTACGTTAAAGCACTTGTATCCTCATCAACTCAATAGTCTTCACTTTTTTTGGATTATGAATAAAATGAAATGTTGAAATAAAGATACTGTTGTTTCCATACTTATTAGTAGACAATAAATGAACCTTAAAGTAGCCCGCACACGAGTGAGCTTTTGGCCGAGTTGCATGTGCAACTTGATGCCTAGAGCGGTTTTTTGAGCTGCATGGGCCAAGTTGCATGGAAGTTGCATGGAAAAAAAGCTTCACAGAACGGCGGTGCAACACGGAAAGTTGCCTGGAAGCTGCATGGAATTACCCAATCACAGTGCAGCGTTGGAATACGTCACTCGTGACGTCGGCCCAAGGAAGAAACATGGCGTCGAAACATTTATCCTTCGCTTCAGATGGGCGAATCGCGAATACTGCAAAAATATCAGATTATTTCGAGTTTCTTTCACACATAAATACAGTTTATATGTAAATGCAGTAAATGCGGTAGAATGTAGCATAGCGTTTGAAAAACCTAGATTTTTTGAATATTTCACATCGCAAGCGGAGTTTCGCTCCTTCACCATTTCCGGAAACTGCCACGTGACGTCATTGTTTCAGTGAGCAATGGATTATTATTGGCTGTTGGTCGTTGTTATTCGTGAATCGCATTATTGCCATCAACTGCGATTACATACCGGCTAATAATATTATAAAAATATTTCTCATATGTTTAAAATAAATCACAAATATTTAGTTTTGGAACGATATCACAGCAGTATCCTTGACGTCATGTCCAGTGACGTCATTCAAATTCGTAGTGTGCTTCGTTTGTTGTCCGCACGGCGGCGCTAACAATGTTGCATCGTTTGCGACCTGACTGTCGCATGCAGCTTTTTCTGTGCCCTCAATTTCATCGAGTTGCACAGCAAAAGCTCCCTCGTGTGCGGGTAGCTTTAGTCAGATTGCCCTGTCAAAATTGTTTCGTCATGGTTGAAAGTTAAAAGGCACAGACCTCATGTTAACAGTTGAAACTTGTCCTGAACTGAATCACAAATGACTTCCGTAATTATTTGATTAGAGACATTATTTTTGTTCCGATATCTCATACTCAATGTTCAAAAAGTATTCAAATTAAATATTTCCAAGTAAAAGTAATATTTCAAAGTATACTGCTGTAATATTTTAAAGGCATCAGTTACAATAAATTTCCAAAACCATTTAAGTGCTGTAGAATTAAATTGCAATGGATTTTAGGGTAGATATAATTTCAATAGTCGATTTCTTGTGACTTTTTGATCTTGTATTTGGTATTTATATGTTAGAGATTTTACATTTAAATTGTGAAATGTTACTGTAAATTAAAATTTTAATATTTATATGAACATCAAGTCTTAAGAAAAGAAATGACTTAAGGAGTTGATGAATTAAGTAGTTGTAGCCAATTGTCAAACAAACATCCATCCTTACGACCTCTTTTAACTGAGGTAATCCTTCACTAGATTACTGAATTTAATAAGACAGAGTAATTTAAATTTACAACCTAGAATTAAAACTTAACTATTTCAGCGCATAAGAACGTAATGGCAGATGCAACTAAATAATACGAATACAAAAATTGGTAAAGAAAAATATTGAAAACAAAGAAAGCTGAAAGACAAAAGTAGGGAATATTTGCCCTAAAGAAAGCAGGGTTAGTAAATATGTGAGTACTGCATATATATTTGAATCATGTCTTAGACAATTAGCATCTTAGAATCTTAAATAATATATAAAGATTGGAATAAAGAAAAATAATCAAAACAAAGAAATCTGAAAGACAAAAATAGGGAAAATGTGCCTTAAAGATAACAGGGATGATAGATATGTGAGTACTACATATATATTTGAATCAGCGTCTTAGACAATCCTTAAGATTGCTATAATTTGATTTCATCGGGATTACAAAAATAAATCCTTAGGTCCTTTGAACTTACAGTCCGATATATCGCGAAATTGATGAATACTAGGTGACGAAAATTTTACAGTGCATCTATAATATATAATGTAGTTTGCAGTATATTTATTATTGTTAAGTGCACATTTATGTACAATAAATTATTCAGTTTTTAATTTATTTCTGATTTTGGAATCCTTTGACTTTGTCCTTCTGTTTTCAAGTTGTTGTTGAAATTTCTTCTGCACTTTGGTTTCTCCAAAATGTTAAACGTATGCATAAAATCCCATACGATTAACTCCCACACATTTCTTTATAAGATTAACGATAATTTGTTGCCATTTAAACGAATTCATGCTATTTTTTTAGTGTTTCACAAATTTTTGTTAGTAAGCCATTCTAACCTTAGTTTTTTTAGCTTCCCCTTAAAGAAAAATGTAAATAAAAGATTTCTAATCCAATTTAATGTATGTTAATGTTTTCTTTCCGTCAGATAAATTCACTTTTCAGTTGTAATTTCTGTAAATGACGATTCAGGAAAGTCAGTCTGATCTTAAGGCTTCCATTATTCAGGTAGTGAATCTCCTCAAATCCTTCTTAGGGTTAATAAATAATAGACAGCGAATCCTTATCTAAATTTTATATCTAATCCTAAGATTTACCCAATGGCAGGAAAAGCCATCTAACTGAAAATTGCTTTCCTATTTACGATTGAAGGCGTTCGTCTTTGGAACAGTTTGAAGAAACTCAAGTAGTCACAATAAAAGGCAAGAAGTTTTCTAATATAGAAAAGTAGGCCTATTTTACAACATTTTAATAGTTCTTGAAGCCTTTCTTGGTTCCTCAAAGGTATTTTAAAGTGATTTAGCTTTAGAGTGATTAAGATAATCTCTGGATAATCTGATATTTCGGAGAAATGTGAATCGTGAATAATTTTTGATCAGATCAATACATGGTTATTATTGCTTTATAAGAATCCAAGATTAAGCAAAAAACCCGTCATTTTATAAATATGGTATTATATATTTACGTGATATCTATTATATATAATATTACAAATATCTTAGTTAGTCAGTTATTTAATAAATTTTTTATATTTTCTTTGGATATTTATGCATTTTCGGTTTTGATAAATTTTTAATTACTTTAATTAGTATTATAAAACTTCTGGTTTTTTTTTCTGTCAATACTAGCTATCCTTCTTAATACAGTTTCTTATTTTTTTCTTTATTCTCCATTTTTAGTTGGTCACATTAACGGTTTATAATTTTATCGATGGCTTAGCGCAAAAGTAGCGAATATCCAGTAAAATACAAAATTAGTTTTTTGTGGCGAATAGGTGTCTTGAAGAGCCTTCTTGTAGGGCAAAACTAGAAAATCCTTCAAAATGGCATATTTCCTGTGATTTTAGGACCTAAACTAGCGAAAAAGTACCCTTTTTTAAAAACTTAAATGGCAATAAAAGCGAATATGCATATTCGCTACTTTGACCGTTTCATCTCTGCTGACTGAACACTTTTCTGTGATAAAACTAGCGAATGTGCCTGTATTCGCTAGTTTGTCCCTAGATGACGCCATGTGGTCATTGTCACCTTCTCACCTTCTCTAACCTTCTCATCTTGGATAAATTGTTAATTGAAAAATGTTAGCTTAAAATTACACTATCAAAAATTATCTAAGATTATTCTAATCAATTTCTAGTTTAAAATGTCACAAATTGCATGTTTCTATCTGTTTTTGTTCCAAAGTTACTGAACAATAAAGTTTCAAAGCGATTTACCGCTTTGATTTGACCAAAATGTAAAGAACGGTATCCGCTTCGAATTCCGATCCGATACCGTACGGATATTAGCTGATACTGATGCTAATATTAGTCAATCCCTAACAATGAACGTAGCTAATAGTGTAGTTCGATAGTTTGGTCAAGCATTTAAGGAGGTTGTGATGAATTTTAATAAGGATAGAAGTGGCGAATATGCACATTCGCTACTTCTTCCTTAGCTATCTCAATGGCACAAACTTTCTGTAAGATCCAAACTATCGAATCGACCAAAACTGCTTGAAAAATGCAACAATCAAATTTTTAACCCCATGCCATTGTAGTATACCCCAATGACAATATCTGTACCGAATATGAGACTTCCAGGAATTGTTCCTGAGTTTTGAGGGACGTTTCCCACTAAATTAGTTTTTTCTCAAAACTTGCATCTTGGATATTCGCTACTTTTGCGCTAAGCCATCGTTATAATGTTTCAAATTTTGATGCCTAAATAATAGAGAGAAGGAACCTTTGTAGGCCGTTGTCTTTTCGTTACATTTTAGTCTATTATTTTTTTGAAGGCATTGACAGAGCCAATTCTTGGTCTCCGATTGCAGGATATTTCGGTAAAATATTTACACGTACACACACAAACAAAATTCAATTTTTATTAAAAATGATAAGTAAGGAAAAAGCATGTTTTTCAAGACTCAGTTCTTGTTGCCAATTGCATTAAAACCAAACAATAAATTTCCTATATATTCTATTTCACAAATGTGTTTATATATGGCCATAAACAATTAATTAAAATTACTGAAAAAAATGAGATGTTCCTGAAAGACTTTGAAGCCTACTTTCAATTAAAAGTTACTGGGAGTTTTTTTTCATTTTTTTTTTAATATGGTGAAATTAATACAAATGGTGTGAAAGCGGCTTGCCACCGTGTCCACATGATATAAGTAAGGATATCTAAAACAACTCATTTAGATATTTGTGTTAATTAACTTAATACAACTTCTAATTACAAAGGTTTTCTGTTTTAACTTTCATTTTACCTGTGTTAACTCTTAGACTTATACCCACTTAGAATATATAGGAAATATGCATTATTTTTTTGGTGCATGTTAAATTAATTTTAGAATTTGTTCCAGTTTTTACTTCTATAACAGCTTTTCACCTCTTCACGTAATTGTCTTCAAAAATTGTCTTCCAAATTATAAGGACTTTCACAGATATTTTTTGTCTCTTATAAAATGAATATACAGATAGTTTGGTTCTGAAGAAGGAGTGGGACATGATACTGTATAGATCCTTTTATTTTTGAGGGATTTCCCCACTCCGGGATGAGATTATCTCTATATTTCGGTCCGGTGCCTCGGGCCTTCTTCGGGATATGTATATATATAGATATCTCAATTACATCAAGGTGGGCGCAAATCTAACAACTTCTATAATGGGGGAAATCCTTAAAAAAAAGGATCTATATAGAGTATATAGATATTCTTCTGGTCTATTTGCCAGAATATTAATGAGACATGGTTAAATTTATTTCGAGCAAACCTTATTAACTAGTCATCAGGAGTGTTGTAGTAATCAGTTCCGTTTTCAGTAATACTAATGAATCTATGTATATATGTTTTGATTAAAAGAACTCATTTAGATATTTGTGCTAATTAATATAATACACACTTCTAATTATGTATTTTTTTGTCTTTAACTTCCGTGTTACCTGGATTAACTCTTAGTGAAATACCTAATGACGTTCTTGGTAGATTTTAATCGGAAAGTAAAGATAATTTCTCATAAAGAAAACGAAGAATACAGAAACAATTTAAGATTAAATTATCTAACCTCTACTGTAAATAGTGCCAAATTAAAGCTAGGGACTCGTATGCAGTGCTTCACCATCTATTGTCAGTCAGTATTGTTAGATGAACCACAAATATCACAGTATCTCAAAAGAATGGAAATCAAAGAATCCGCGTTTGTCTTATTTGCAAATTCAGCGTCCAAAACAATGACCATCTTTTGAAATGTTTATCTGCAGTAGGATATTGCAGTGAAGTAAACGGAGAAGACTTAGACAGTAGCCTACTGGGACAGCGAACTTAAAAGCCTGCCACGACCACTTCAAAGAAATCTGGAAACATTTAAAAATCAAAATCGGTTTGCAGCCACGAGTGATTATTCCTACAACATCTTTCAATTCCTCAGTTTTCAAACGACTTTATGGTAATTCGGTCTTAATTAAAGGCCACGAAGAGTAATTATACTTTCTTTGCAGAGAGTGCTTTGAAATCTTAGCTTTGCACTCTTCTGCTTTGGTACAAAGTTTTAACTCTGCAGATTTTGTTGCCTTTTCACATACATCACACTCTTTTTATCTTCACCAGTTTTTCAACTCTGTGGAATCACCACTTTATGAATTTTTACGATTCAAATAATAATAATATAACAATATTATGTTTCTAATAATTTTATAATCAAATTTTCTAAAGAGGTTAAAATTTGAGACCAATGTTCAAACTGACATCTCAAGACAAGCCTGTTTCACGCTTATTAGGCGACCATCAGTTGAGAGTAGTCAGAATGAACATTGCAGGTCTCGTTTATTTTTAATGTGTTTTTATGTTTTTAGTTTATAGTCATGGAGGTTCCACTGCTTTTCTTATTCAATTGCTAAAGAGGTTTTTTTACATTTTTTTATTGAATTTAATCTTGTAGGTTTTGTCTTTTACTGTTATTTTTGTTGTTCTTTCTCACTACTTCTCATTTTCTACATTAAATGTAATATAACAGCATCTTTTCATTTGATATATTTGCTATGTAGTTACTTCTTTCTCATATACTTTTACATTAGTGATGTATCTACTTAGGGTTTGTTCTGTAGCATCATTCGTTTCTCTTATTTTTTGACTTCTTTTTAGCACTAATTTTTATGTTTTTTAGGTTGCAATGTAAGTTACAATGTAAACATATGAGGGGGCTAGAATCAAAGGCAGTTAAATCCGTGTTTTGAAATTTTACAAAAAGTTTATTATTTTAAGGTGGTAACATTGTATGAAGAAAGCTTCAAAATACTTAGAGTAGGAATTAGAACTCAATGGATAGCACATTGAACGGCTATAATGACAGGTTATTCTTTTATTGAATAATTAAAATGTATTGAATAATTAGAATGGATTTAGCTGACTTCGATTCTATACACCTCATATGATCTCTATACGCTTTACTAGTATTTTAACTTTTTATGTTTACTTTTATCCATTTACTATTTTTATTTTCTCTTTTTTTTTTTTACTGTCATATTTTGATGTAAGTATATTTTAAATTTCAATTCCTTTCGTACTTCGTTGTTTGTCCTTTCCTGGCGCAGCATCGCCATAGTTGCTATTGGGCCAGAAAATCCCCTTAGTTAGTTATGTTAGTTAGTTAAAATACATAAAAATGTTATTATTACAAGAAAATATTTTTCCACTTATTATTCCAGAGATGAAAAGAAACCAAAAAGTCATGAAGAATTTTATTAATAACCCATCCACGATAAAGACTGATATCTGTATTAGTAGATCTTTATCTGCCTGTAATAATACACCATTTGAAAATTTATCAAAACAATTAGCTAATACACTTAATTTTTTTGAAATATGATAGCCAGTATGGCGTTACCACTTAATTTAATTTCATAGAACAATTTTTAAAAAAAATGTCACTGATAAAAGTTACATAAAATTGTTCTCCTTAGATATAATACAGTTACTTATTGTGCTCACGCCGAAAGATGAAACTCCCA
>JAFIDM010001028.1:46844189-46872713 GCA_023159025.1 Thereuonema tuberculata
AAATATATTTTGTTTATTAATATGAAGTACTTTCAGACAACATCCTAAACTATCTTCATTTATTTAAATTCATCACATCTCTTTTGATTTATTCATTCATATACAATATTTCGTCAAGAGAAAATTTCTTGACTTTCTGAAGTCTCGTCTAAAAAATTAATAATACATAGATTCCAAAAGCTTACAAAAATTATAACAACAATTTATATATACTTTGATATGCTTATTATGTTTTAAAACAATTTACATACCTTTTGACATGTTTACTTTGTTGGAACAACAATGAATGAATAAATCATGAGATGTGATGAATATGAAGTACTGTTATTTTGTGAAAAGAAAGATTCAAAAATTAATATCTATATTTAAAGAAAATCAAATTCACAGTTTATTATTAAGGTTTGTATAAAAAAAAAGCTGAATTAAATGAAAATAATCAAAAGCCAAAATATAATATATAATAATATATAATAAAATAGGCCTATAATGTAAGTAAGAAAAATAAAAATAAAACGCACAAAACTAAGAGTTCACTGATCTGTTTTTGGAAATTGTGATACCGACAACCCAAGATGGACCATTTCCATATTATTGAAATATTATTGAAATGGCCATCTTGGGTTGCCGGTATCGCAATTTCCAAAAACAGATCAGTGAACTTTTACTTTTGTGCGTTTTATTTTTATTTTTCTTACTTACGTTGATGTACGCACGTTAATTTTATGTATAAATTATATATAATAAGAATATGTGCGCAATTCCTTATATTCCTTATATCAATAGATCATAAACAAATGTTAAAACCTTTTTATTTTGTTGTTGTCATTGACAATTGTGAATTATTAAATATCAAAGAAAACAAATAATTTAAAAAGTAAGTTGTCAGATCGTGGTCTATACCATTCTGAGTTTGGGGTGGGAAATAACAAAATCTAATTTTTGTTTCCCCAACAAATTTATTGCGGAGAAAAATCAACGACTTACAAAATATTTGAACAGAAAAATATTAATAAATCCAATGTTGTAAAAGCGTAGATATAAGGACACAAACGATTATTAGAAAACAATGTCAATCAAACATTTTGGTAAAGTATTCTAGCAAAGCCCTTTCGAAGAAAATCTACTGCCCCTTTTGTTAACACAGATCAATTATATCCGCTGATCCTGAAATAAATAAAGCATCGGAAATGACACAATATTTCAAAGATAAATCAATGTTTCCGAAATATTATTGCTATCTTTGTGATATTATAAAGTTTCTGGCAAACCTATTATATATAAGATAACTTACATTTTTTAATATGGTATGCCTTTTTTATTGTTATATGATTAATGTTAATCACGGAATGTTTTTAGTATAACTATTCTTACAGTTCATTATTCAGATAAACACCATTATTGCTCAGAATTATTTGTAAAATCATTACAACAAATTTGTTAAATTTCTTTAACTAACATTGTGTAGAATTTTACTTAGGATTTTTGTCTACGCCTGCAATTTCACTCGATTGTCAACTAATTTTAACTTTTTTAAAGTTGAAATTTAAGCAAAATTTAAACACTTACATGAATATGAATAATAGCACTACAATCCCTGCGGTGAATAAAGATCCTCCCAGAATGCAAAGCAGGTTATAGATTGTCCTTTCCTGGGCGATCGCTAACATTGAAACAGAAGAGAAGCGACCTCTTCTCTTTCAATTTTAGCGGTCGGCCAGGAAAGCTCAATCTATAAGCTGCGTTGCATTCTGGGAGGATCTTTATTCACCGCGGGGACTTTAAGTAGTTATTTTTTTTTTCTTGTAATTCAAATTGTAGTACAGATGTTTCATTTTACTAGATGAGCACTAAACCATTTTTTCTTCTTTTTTTTTTTTTTTCCCTAGATGTGGCAGATTGATTTGATTTGTCTATAATCTTGAAAGATTAAATTTTCTTTTTTTTGTATTAACGTTTTGGCCAAATGTTTTGAGAATTAATAAGTTTAATATATATCCCAAAAAAATAATGTATTTGAATTATCATGACGTTAAGGTTCTATCACAGGCTCTACCATATCAAAATTTTTATTCTAATACGATCTGTGCCCTGCGGTTTCACCCGCATTAAATTCGGCCCTTCTCGGTAATGTTCGGTCCTCGTCGTGCAGCCAAGCTGCCTCATTGCCACCGCCGCCGCACCCGTTTGTTGACGTTTATGTTTGCTTCTCCGCTCCTATTGGTCGTAGCTTGATGTTATGTAGCCTATAATCTTCCTCAATAAACGGGCTATCTAACGCAAAAAGAATTTTGCAAATCGGACTGGTAATTCCTGAGATTAGCGCGATCAAACCTACAAACTCTTCAGCTTTATACATTAGTATAAGATAAGATACACAATTCTGTTTCAGACGTTAGAATGTAAATCTCTTTTGAAATGAAGTTATAGAGCTATCCTGCTTTGCTAAAATTTTGCATGCTTATTGACGATTTCTTTTTACATTATATGAATTTTATAAACTTAGTTAGGTGTGTTGGTACCTTATAGTTTTCATTTGATATTTGCACACGTTAAATTTATTTGGAATCTTTACAGTAGTTTGAGATTTTACTTTTTATTTATAAATTGTCTGTCTGTTAAGTTTGACACTTCTCTCTATAGAATCTGAAGCATTACAAAGTTGTTTAAAACACTTTCTTAGCAGATGTAACTAAGTTAATGAGATCGAGATTCTCAATCTTCAAAATATATTAATTTAGTAAAAGTAGTAAAATTTCTTTAAATTCATTTTGAGATATTGTTTTTTGAAGCTTATTCTTTGAATCACAATCCAATAGTAATGAAATTATTTCAACATTATAAATCATTAGAAACATTGGCAAAATGTGGGCAATGTCAGAACTTAGAAACGTTGTAAAAAAAAAAGAAGAAAATTGGGCGAAATTCATCCCGAAAACAATATGTATATATGTATCTTTATGTATTTTATTTAAGTGGTCTTAGCGGAAATTTAATATAAAAATATTTAACACTCTTTATTTAAGAGTTTTACGTTTAGCGTAATAATTTTTCACTATTAAGCAGCTTATTGCTAAGAATTGATTCTCTAAAAACTTCTTCTCTCTTTGGTCTATTTTTTTCCTCAAAGGTAATTATTGAATAACCCATCTCTTTTCTTTTTCTCTTCATCAATAAGTAAATTATTGATTTTTTGAGGATTTTATTCAGGAGAGAATTACACGACAAGCAAAATTCATTGTTGTGTTTTGAACAACAGACGGTGCACGCCATTCTGTTGTTTAGTTCAGTATTTAATTGGCTTTTCCTGAGCAAACAAGTAAATCGAATAAAAAAAGGAGCGAAAAGTGAAAAGAAGGCATCACCGTTTTCTAAATTGTTAGGAAAAACAAAAGTGGCGGAAAGTGCTTTATGGGTAGCAGAAATGGAGGAGACGTTTTTGTCTTGAAACTTAATTACTTAATTCTTTTTTTTATTATTGAAAGAGAATAAGATAAAAAAAGAGAATAATTTCTTAAGAAAGTTAAGTATTTTCATTCGTAACTTAAAGAGAGAGTTACAAATAAGTTCATGAGTTATGCATTACGCAAATAATAACATAGAGATAGAGGATTCTGCAATCGCCACCTTAATCGAAAGAGGTGAAGGATAATTGGAGGGCCAGGCTGACGCTCGCCTCCCGTAAAATGTTCTATACGAAATGAGCAAGAAATTACTACATTTGATATATGTGCACGTTATAGATCTTATAATAGCAGAAAAAAACTAAAAAAAAATGTGAAAAAATAAATAAAACTTAATTGTTAAATGAATGAAGTTTAAAACTGTTTTATTTCAATAAGAGATCTTGTCCAAATATCTACAGTGTAAAACATTGCGACAAATCAGTAACAAATACACTACACTTCGGAATGACAGTAAATATGTGGTTGCCTCTTTAATTATAAATACTATGGAATCGTGATAAGATATAAAATTTTAACCAAATAAGACACTTAAAAAATTAAATTTCTTTAGTTTTAATTTGGAAAATTTCTTTACTTTAAACGTTTAGAGATTTTTAAAAAGATCAATTGATATTTAGTTTCCTGAAGATCCGTACACTGGAGTAGGATGAATTTATATCTTTTATTCGGGAATTAAAAAACAAAATCATTGTTTTCACAATAGGTCGAAAACAACGCTAGAGTCTTACAAAAATAAATAAATTAGCAGTTTCTAATGAAGTATCCAATATAGTTCGTCCACCAAGACTTGAGACTTAGCCACGCCTCTTCAAACGAAGAAAACATTTCACAATAGGGGTGAGGGTTGTAAAAGAAAAATTTGGGAAAAAAAAAAACCAAGATTAGGAAAATTTTTTAAAATATTTACTATTAAAGATATGGAATGTCATATTTTATATTATCAATTCCTCTGTTATAACCAAGAAACAAAATCTGTGCATTTCCCCTGAAAATGGAAAACTATCACACTGACCCCTCAAATGACTTCTTCGACTCGTCGCCTACCACGTGACATAGGCGTGGCTAAGTCTCAAGTCTCGGTGCACAAACTGTACACATATCTATAGTCAGCAAGAATTTTATTGAAAAAAAGTGTATTCTAGTATGCAGTAATTCTAATTCAGCTTTTATACGTACACCTGATCACTCATAATTAAATAAGTTAATTGATATTGAAGAGTCTGAAGTGGTCTACGGAATCTAAGGTAGTCTGAGTATTTTCAAACTACCTTATTTAGTATCAATAAATAAAAAAGTAATTGTTATAATTTGAAGTAAATGTGTTGTAAAAACAATAAAAGATTTACATTAGCTAACATTTTCATTTCAGTACACATGGAAATGTATGAAAATTATGTAATTAATATACAAATTGGAATTATTAATAGATAATTGATAGGAAATGTAAATAGAGATTGAGTTGGGGTACATAATCTTAATATTTTAATATTTAATATTAATATCTTAATATTTTAAATATCAGATGTATGCCTATTATTTGCACTTGTAAAAAATCTGATTTGATCAATTTAATTTTCGCTAAAGAATGATGTAGAACAATGTACACGAAATGCAATTTTTTTTCCCCAGCTTCCTTTTTAAATCCTACGAAATGGTCGATAATGCATATCAATTCAGTATATTCGAAACAATATACTAAAATTAGAGATAGGAATATAAAATAGAGATGTCTTATATATGCAATGAAACTATAAATTTAGCTATTTAAGTTGTAGCTATATATGTTAAGTGTCTATCCTACAAAATAATAAAGTTATATAGCTAAGTTTGATATTTTTTTATATATTACAAATATCTGATATACATAATCATAATTTAAACTTGTAAAGATGATTCTAAATAAGTTGCCATTATATACAGAGAAATGAATATGTGCAATAAACTTTAGGGGGGTGAAAATGGAATACTTTTTGATAAGGAACATGGGTCTGGAAACATGGGTTTCCACACACTCTTTTATTCACTTCAATATTTTGAACGGTTTGGCATGTTTTACTTAATGCAGGGCAGTAGATTGTTGCGTATACTATTGTTATCGTTAGCACAACACATTATGATCATGTGAAATCAGTAAGCGTTATGCTCATTTACCTTTCAATGCATACTGAAGTTCTATTCAAGGACAAAATGACTGCGTTTACCTTTGCTAAGACGCTTGCATCGAAGTTGGTGGCCGAAGCATCTCCTGTAAACATGATGCAAAGAAACACGACAATAACCACCTGTTAAAGATACGGGTTTCACGTGATCATTGTGAATTGCTTAAATTTTTGGTACATTTTACATAAAATATACATTTCACGTATACAACTGTAACGTAAATTGTTCAAATTTCTATTTCTCATGACCAAGTAATCTAAAAAAACTTAGATTTTTATTTTGTTATCTGGTGAGTTTACATCTATTGAGACTTCTTATTCTTTCATTCTGCTGATGGAATCCGTTGGCTTATGGGTTATTAAAAAATACCACTGCTTGCAAAAGCAGAGTATGAGTATCTACAATGTTTAATTATACTTTCTGAAAAATTTTAAAGTATTTTTAATTGCTAAAAACTTTCCTTAATTTTCTCGAGACATTGTTGATTGTTTAGGTGTAGCTAGTTTAAACTAGAAAGAACAAGTATGCAAATAGAACTGTTACAAAATACTTTTTGTTTATTTTGGTTGAATCCCAACTCTTCCTTTTCTTCTTTTTGTCTATTTACGAATTGTAAATAGCGAGAAAAACATTTTTTTTATTCACTGAACTTTATTTAGCATTAAACTTTCAGATTGTTTACAGTCTTTCCGACTATTGTCTGAAACCTTTCCACAAAACATATATTTCAGAGACACAAAACAAAAAACAGTCTAGTCTATGAATTAAAGGTTGTTTTTAACATAAATATTAAAGGAATTAACTAATCCGAGTTATTGGTTACAATTAACAAACACTATGTTGTATGTAATATTCTGCAGTAAGTAAAAATTCAATTTCTTGCAAAAATAAATATGGTAGACCAATCGTGACTTAATTACAGTAATACATAAAATCCATAGTAGTCTTATAGATGTGAGTGATATTTCATTGGTTGACGAGCCTCATATCTAATGTTTGCAGTTCAAAAACCAAGTGAGATGGTTAACAAAAGCACTAATGAAAGTGTTATATCTTATCCATTTTGTTTGCGTCGTGCACCCAAATTCTTAATAACAAAATTAAAAAACTTAAGAATTTACAAAATTTGTCATCGGCCATTGCTCTTTTACAGAATTAAATAAAATGAAAATTGAAACGCAATAAAGAACTTAACACATATTTGCTTCGAATCAAGGTTGTTTTCGGTTATCATAAATTTGCATTTACAATCTCAGGTTTGAAACTTAAAGAATTCTACTGATTAATAAACATTTTTAAGTACAATGTAAGGTTAATTTGAAAAACATAAATAAATGAAATGCCTTGAAATTTGTTTTACAAAAGTTTCAACGGTATATGGGAGACAACATATCACTTTGTTTCACAAATTAAAATAATTATAAATTGAAATAACTGATGTAATAATTTAATAAGCTACTATTAATTAACTAACAGCTTAGTTTGTAGATTATCACGCAAATACTTGATGTCTACTTTATGATCCTTTAAAAAAAAATAACTAATAAAAACTAGAAATATAGTATTTCAATGATGAAGATACTGTTAGAAGATTTGTTGCCTAAAATTGCTTATTATCATTATCATCATCTATGGGTTAGACACATTGCCGTCTTATCTAGTCCATCTTTCAAAGCCGTCTGTGCATCCTATGATCTCCATACATTTCTGATTCCCTGAAACCATGAATTTTTTTCGGTCTCCTCTTTTATCTTTACTTGGTGATTTCCATAGATATAATTGTTTTGGCCAACTTTCCACCTCTATTTGAAGTAAGTGTCCAAGCCAATTTAATCCTTTTTCTATATTCTATATTTCAGTTGGCATCTATTATATTTCTAAGTTCGTCAATATAATCCAATCTAGAAACCCTTTCTCGTAGTAAGTAATCCGACTCTGCTGCTGCTATTCTTCTTTTAAATCCTTCAATCATTACCCAAATTTCAGTTCCATATCGCAAACTGATCCCAGCAGCGTCTTTCGAATGGATTTTCTTTGTATCTTTCCTTAGATGCTGATGCCATTATACTGAATTTAATGATACCATTTATCTTGCTTTAACAAAAAAAAAACGGAAATCTTGCTATAATATATATTTTCTCTCAATGAAAAAGTTTACGTGAGATTTTCGTTGACCCCCCTCCCCCTTGGTGAGATTTGGTGAGATTTTGCCGGACTCCCCCTCCCCTTTTTGACCTCACGTAATTAATGGACGACCCCTTACCGATACTCCTTTCCATAAAATTAAATTTTCGCTTTTGTAATTATTTATTGGCAAACATTCCGACTTTTGAAAATTAACTGTAAGACTCTACGTGATAAGTCCTTTTTAATCTTTTCACCGTTGAGTCCAAATAAAAATGATTACAATGATCTAAAAAGGTTGATAATATTATCTAATTGCAATAACTTTCGTTATAACATTGAAATAAAAGGCTATGCTGTTATTAGTCTCTTTATAATTCTGGTGAAATGAATATAGCTTTACAATACCGGGATCTGTATATATTAGTTGGTATATAAAACATATTCACTCATTAAAGACTACGGCCTCGAAGTTGAATATAAGAAATTCAGCACAAAATAAAGCAGATATCACGGAAGTGGATGCAATAGAAATGATTTACAGGCACTTTTTCTTCAATTAGGATAAAAGTACATTCATTGCTGCACACAATTATAATTTTGTATCAATAAGCAAAAAAAAGTTATAAAAAATATTTTAAAACAATGAAAAAGTAAAAATAAAACCAGCACCTGCCTAAATTAAAATTGCCTCGTTAAATTTTAAATGTTAAACGTTAAATGTTATGATTCTAATTGTTAAATCTTTCCTTTAAAATATTTTAATACAGTAAATTTACTTTAAATATAATAATTGATCTTGAATAAAAGTACGATTAACAGGTTCTGAAGAAGTTTTATTAAGATAAAAAGTAAACAAATCTAATCATTACCAGAAAACAAATAATTTTGATTCTTGGAAATAATAGCTGAAAATGGTATAGAGCTATTAGTCGAGATATTTCTCAGTTTTAATATAAGACTACAATCATTGATATTACTTTAAACGTCTTGTGTTTATATTTTTATGTAATTTTGTATATTTTATAATGATATAACCTTAATGTATCTCCTCTCTTTAGGTTTCGCGTCGTGGATGAATTTGGTAGCGCCCAGGACTCCAATGAATCAGGCCGTGGTTGAACACAGACTTCCCGTAACTGCAACACCATGTTTCCTACATTTTCCGTTTGCTCTTGATAGCCGCACGAAATGCACTTAAATATTCATTAAAATAAGGCTGGAATGCCCCATAATAGACCATCTCCTCGTAGATTATGGTGAAAAAATGGAATCGACTGCATCGGACTTAGTTCTTTAGCTTTAAACTCTTCTGCGGTTGAAATTTATCGCTATTGATATTGAACTAATCGAATACATAACTCTTAAAGAAGAGTATAAAAAATAAATCATTATTAACCGAATCGTTCACATGAAAAACATTACAACCAGCATTTTTGCCGTACGATAACTGGTTCCTCAATTGCGAAGTTTACAGTGGCGAGAACCAACAGGTAAATATTTATTTCAAAATTGAGTTTAGCAAAAACAAAAAAGAAGATTACTATTTTTTTTTATCAAATTTTGTAACATTTACTTTTTGTGTATTGCAGCATAGTTTGTGGAAACGATTTAATTATAAAACTTTCAAAAATTATTTCTTTTTTCCCTTTTTCAATCCACGGCAAAAACTTCAATTTCAATCCTTTTCAATTAAAAGCATTAGAATTTTATCTCTTTTGCGAAAAACAAAGGGAAGTGATTTCCTGCAACCTTAGTTTCTGATAAACTACATAAATTTTATTTTATTTTATTTACTTAATGTCATCAGTTGTGGATTTCTTGATTTTTTACTTTAAAAATTATATTAAAAAAATTATTAAAAAAAATAATTTAATGTTTACAATTATGTTGTAGTACGTTCAGAGAAAGAATAGTTACCTAATAAGGAAAAAGACGGTTCGAGTTGATTCTGGAACTCATTGCTGCAGAAAGCAATATAGCGGCATGATAAGAACAGGTTACTGTAAGGCCCACACAGCCAAGCTAGAAGTATAATTTGGAATGCTTTCAATTATTTTAAGAGTCAGAGTGATGGAAAATATGTATTTCTGTATTACTAGAAAGATCGGCTTTTGATACAAATTTGTTCCAGTTGACGGTTAAGAGAATTGGTAATGAGCGAAAATCGACGGGATCCGGTCATTTTTCCTCGCCTGTTCATTTCATTTTCTACGTAATATAAAAATAATAATAACAGTACAAAGGTACGCTAAAAATGCAAAGAATAAAAGAAAAAAAAATCGAAAATCTTGTTCTCTTCTACTTTGATTTGCAGAAATATAGAATTAGTTACGATGCTTTGCGACAGATGTCATTGAGATTACATGGAAGTAGTAATCCATAACCATGATTTTCATCTTTTCTCAACCGTGATATAATTAACTTGAAGCACTATAGGATTACGTATTTTAATAAAAAACAAAGTCACGTTGAATTACATTACATTATAATATTAAAGTTAGAATTGAAAGAAATGAGAATAGAATGTTTTTCAGAATTGTTGAACTAATAAGGGCAATTAGATAAGTTTATAAATGAAAAAATATAGATCATTCTACTCTTTACTGTTTGGGGAAATAGAAATGTAGTAATGATTTTGAACTTTTGTAGTATTTAATATGTACGGATACTGAGATTATTTTAAATGTTTTGAAGCAATATTTAATATATTTTAGAAAGTTGTCGGTGTATTGTTTCACTATGTATATCAAATCAACGACACTTACATTCATTCCAATCAGTTACGTCGGGGGATCTGTGTTACATACATTTGTTACGTGCTGTACAACAATAGCCTTGTCCATAATTCAAGGAATTAATTTAAGGTCTAATTAGGGTACAAATCCGTTACTGTACTAAAACTGGTAGTTGATGGGGATTTGATGAGCTAGTAATATTGTGTATAAATTGCAGCAAAGGGATTTTTTTTTCAAGCTTTTCGGGGATGGGAACTGAAAAAGTGGGTTTACAGAAAATTTTTGTATGTTTCATTCGTTATTACTGTATAATTATTTTATATTTAATTTGCATTGTTACATTATAAACAACGAGTTAAATTAGTTAAAAAATATTATACAGCAGACCTGTAAAATTTTGGCATTGAAGTCTGCTAATAGATAAGGCATCGTTATGGTTCACGTTGTATATTGAAATTTCTGACGTGTATCGACTTACGAAAGGGTCATCTGCACGACAACATATCATATGTCTGGGTTATCTGCTCAAACTTTTAAATACTTTGCACCACATTATAATTAGTCGGAACGATTATATAAAGATTATTATAAGAGTCAAAGATTAAATAGATATTGTAAAAATGAAATTTCTATTATAGTTCAGTGTTATAAATTTCTTAGGGACATCTAGAGAAACAGAACTTAACAGAATGAGATCGGAAAGTTCTATACAAGATTGCTAATTTTTAATGTATAAAGCAGATAAGACGTATAAAGCAGATTCAGGATTAGGATCCGAGTTCGAATGTCATTTGCTGAACAAATTATTCATTCCAACATTAATATTATTATTATTATTATTGATTTAATGTACTGTCCGTTTTCGTATTCGAGAGCCTTCAGCGCTTTTGCGCATGCGTCAGGTCTCCTGCGATTTCTTCCAAATAGGGGCGAGGAAGATGGGATGTTTACTTTTTATAGTGTTAGTTTACTAGTAGCGGGGTTCTATTTGCGCTTTTCGGGAAAGAATTATGGAAAGAATAAATACTATTGCAAAAATGCTCCTCCGTTGTTTTTTTCTTAAAAGCGAAAATGTCCAAAAGAATTTCTTAGGAAAGTATCCATCTCAGCGTATCAACCCTTTGAGGAGTAGAATCGTCCCGAAATGGTAGGTCTGCCATTCAGAAACGGACTGTACTTAGAAAATGAAAAATGTACAACAAAAATTAAATGCAATTTCTTATATTTTTCAGCATATAAAAATATTATACCAATAAAATAAAAAATAATGATTTATTTTACATTTTTTGATTCTTTTTTAAATTATTAAAATTCCGTTATAGTCAAATACAAATAACGTGAAACTTAAAAGTATAAATACTTTACAAAAAATATCTTAAAATTAGTAATATATTCTAAAATACTTCAAATAGTAATATAAGAACGGAATTCTTAATGCAAAATAAAATACTTACTTCAAAACAAAAACTCTTTTACTATTTAATAATAAAGAGTTATTATCAAATAATTTACACGAATAATACAATTTCGAATAACAATTATAATCTTAGAGATATAAATAACTTTAAATTAGAATATCCAAAAAAATTTAATAGTTATGGAGAATGATCCCCGAATATTTATTACAAGATGTGATAAATAAAATAAATCGAAAAAATTTGCTAAAATTTTCCAAAACTTCAAAATTAAAAAAAATAATATTAGAAATTGGTTAATAATAAATTTCAATCCCTTGGTTGACTAAAATTGAAATTCTAGGTATTTTTTTCTTACTTAAATAATGATAATTTTTTGACTTTGTGATATTTATATGTATTTGATTGATTTGTACTATTTAAATATTGTTTTTGTATTTTAATTACTAGCACCTATTGATGGGATTTATTTGTAATCCTAATAGGACTATGTTTTATAATAATATATTAAAATAAATAAAAAAAATAAAAAAATATGCGGTATAATCTTTGCATTAGGCTTGAAACGAATTTACCAGGACCAGAAAGAAAGCCCTTAAATGAAAATAATATTAATATTATAAAGAGGGCAGTGTTATAAGTTTGTTTGTTTTTAGCAAACAGACGCGATAAACTCAAAAACTGCTGGCAATTTTGATGAAATTTTCATTGCTGTATTCCTTGTAATCTACAACATTTTTTACGTGTGTTAATATTTAACCATAAAATTAATAATTACTAAACACACATTGAACTTATTAAAAATGTATAGAGTAAAAATTATACATAACAGTAAGTTGAGGGAGCTTTCCAACCCTTAGACAGTCGGCCCAGTTTAAACCAAATGTTATTTACAAATGATTCATCTATGTATGCAGTTAATAATTTAAAATTAACCAATTAAAACCATTTAAAAACTATATAAAAATCGTTATCCCAAAGAATGATTGATGATTCAGAGGGCAACCAATGGAATTCATTCTTTTGGATGACAATTTTATGTAGAGTTTCAATTGGTTTTAATTGATTAATTTTAAATTATTAACTGTATATATAAATATGAATCATTTTTAAATAATATTAGGTTGAAAAATGTGCAGACTACGTAAGTGCTCGAAAGCGCCCTCAAGTTACTGTAATGTATAATTTTAACTCTATAAATTTTTAATAAGTTCAATGCGTGTTTAGTGATTATTCCTTATAATCAGTGGAGTAACATAGGCTATGTTTTATCAGAATAACTTAACATGCGACTGAGCAGTGAATAAAATTGTGAAGCTAGGTGGAGAAAAAAATGCCTTCTGGAAATATAAAACTCGATAGGCTACGCTGGCTAAACTACAAGTCGTATATCAGAACCACGTATGAAAGAATTGCAGCATTTAATTAGTTCTATAAAAACATCGCGACAATTTACATCTAAATTTCATAAATAAATCAGAATAAGTATTTTTAGATTTTAATGCTTTGCAATTTCACACCATCCACTTTTGGGATGAATATTAGTCAAAATTTTAAAGATATGCGAAAGGAAATAAAACAAATAAAATGCATATTTTTTAAGGAACAAAATAAATCTTGTACACTACCTGTGATTGAAAGTTACGGAGATATTACCGCTGAAACGTAAATAACCTGCGCTTTAAATTAAATGACCTGTCGTCGGGTGTGGGCGGGTCTCCGCGCAGGCGGGGTGGGTGGGTATGTGTGGATGCCGTTGCTGTCTGTTGCGGGGGCAAACACGCGCCAGCAAATGAAATGCTTTTTCCGTAGACAATTGTAGGCTGACCTTTCAAGAATCGGAAATTCAAAAAATCGATTAATTTCGATATCTGGTAATAAAACAAAAAACATCATTTACACGAACATAGGTACTTATCCTATAGAATCCTGACTTTCAGCCGAGGTGTGTGTAGTTATTAAGGGAGATTTTTTTTACATGATAAAAGCAGACCGATACCCGTCCGGGCGAAGTCGGAGTCGGGAAAGGAAATAAACGTCCATGCCGATGCCAGGATTCGAACATCGATACATCTGTCTCGTGAAAGGTGAAAACCTTGACCACGTGGCTATGAGCGGAACGGCTTATTAACATTTATATCCTGTTATGATGCCACAAACGATCCCAGAGTTGACTTTATTTTTAAATATTGGACGAATGACGTGAAATAGACAAACAAGGATAACAGTTTAAACAGCCTAACATTGATAACAACAAATATGCAGAGTGTACACTGCATTGCGGAATATAATGTACATAGTTGAATCAAGATATTCTGATTACTCTTCGATTATTTAAGAAGCTACTCTATCTGCCACAAGCGATTCTATTATCATGGTATCAGTTCTGAACGATTTTGAATGCTTCCAAAGTTTTGCTCATCACATTGTTAGAAATGCTTTGCGTTTATCAGATGGAATATCGTAATGGTGTTTGTGGGAGAGTCTTTTAAGAGCGATGAAACAAGACTCAAGCTTGGAACTGAACTGAATTAATTTATTAAACAGAAAACATGGGTTTTTATAGATTTTACAAAGCTGGATTTCATTCGAAGATTAATTAAAAATATACGGAATGATTGGATAAAAACATAACGAACTTAAATTAATTAACTAATTAAACAGCTGTAACGGAAAAGAAAAATAAACAGAACAGCAATAATAACAGAATAGAAAACGAATGATTTAAAATAAATAACGGTTAACGATTAAAATGAATAAATTACAGATATATTCATACAAATGATTTCTAAAAATATTTACATTTAAACTGTTACATTATTCTAATCCTGATTTCTCAAGCAATGTAATCTCAGGTACATTGAAAGGATTCAAATTCGGCAAATTTGACATCTATGGTAACTTATAGAGGTCACTTTGTTGGCGAATTACTCTCTTATATAATAAAGGCATTATTCTATTGGAATATTTTACCACCGTAAGGGTTCAATCCGATAAAGGCAATGGATAGATATCTTGTAGTATTTAGAATGTTATCTAAGAGTATTGGGACAAAAAAGTATCTCTACACCGAAATGTTACTGCATCCTCCAAAATTTGCTCGACCTTGAATTTAGGAGATTCACTTTCTTTGGTTCTTCCTTAGAGGCACTTTTGGAAACTAGATTCATATTAAAACACAAGAAACGGCCGTCCCAGAGTATCAGCTCGACTCAAAAAGGCATTCTTATTTGAATTAATTATTGTTGATTTCTGGGTTCTTTATTGGGGAGGGCGGATCGGGCTTTTCTTTTACCCATTAGAGGGTTTGTTATTTTTTTTTTCTTTTCTTTTCTTGGTAGTCAAATACCTTTTGTGGTAGCCCGAGTGCTATCCAAGGATTTGAATTCCACATTTGATTCTTGTTTTTTTATTTTCTTACTTTTAGTTATTGAGGGGTCACTGTCTCCATCATGTATTCTCAATACCTCCCCTCGTACGCCTTTTGAATCTTGCACTGGCTGATTAGCTCTGGCTGATGAGAGCCCAACAAGCTCGAAACGGCCGTCCCAGAGTATCAGCTCGACTTAAAAAGGCATTCTTATTTGAATTTATTATTGTTGATTTCTGGGTTCTTTATTGGGGAGGGCGGATCGGGCTGATGAGTCCCATGCAGGACGAAACGGCTGTTATCGATTCCCTCCGATAATTGAATCAAAAGGCTATTTATTTATTCTTGTGCTGCCCATGTTTCTAATTTTGTTGTTTTAATTAAAACTTCCAATAAGTTAAATTTATTTCCTTAGATAATATTAAAAATTTTGTTTGCAAATTTTTAATTATATAAATTTATTTTTAATTATATTTATGTGTTGACCTAAATTAACTTAATATGAGCTTTTTACTCACCTTTAATATATTTTAATAAATGTTAATTAAGTTCTTAAAATACTAAAATTAATATTTTGGAAGTAATGTTTTTGAGAATGGGTTTTATTTGGGAAATTATGCAATGGAATCTTTATTATTTATGAAATAAATAATATAGATAATATTTTTATTTTGAATTACAATTGACTCAAATACATTTCCCACTTGTAATAAGTTGTTATTCGAATTGATAATCGAACAAAAAAAAAAACAAAAACAAAAAAAAAAGAGACTTCTCCATTATCATTTTATTTCTTAAATAACACAATAACTAATGTATTTTATTTATTTTTTTAATAATTCTTATTCACATTGATTAGCCTTTTTTAAAATACTAAAAAATTAATATATTTTACAATCTTTCAATTACAAAATTTTTATTTACAATTTTTATTACAACAGTTATTTATAATAAAATACTTATTCTTATTATAATAATTGATTTAGTTCAAGAGGCTGAACCGCCTTCATTTTATCGTCCCCTTAATTTCAATGGACTCATCCACCTTTCCATCTCTTCAATTGTTGGCAATGAAAATTTGGAAAACGAATTATCATCGATTTATAAATTAATATAATTCTTTTTATACATAAATTATATATTAGGAAAAATTAGCTATTTTTATTCTTTTGATATTTGTTCTTTTACGCAGACACCTGTTTGCAACAAATTGAACTTTTATCGAATCGTACAAGTTTCTGCTGCTTCCTGATAGGGGGAAGCTCTTTCCCTTTTTTTTTTTTTTTTTATTTCCCCTCGTGGCTGTAGCAAGAAATATCGGCGGGAAAATCGTGCAATGTATTATTGACAGTTAGCAAAGAGAGATGGGTGAAAAAAATCAAAAGTGCCACTTTTTGACTTGGGCCTCATCTGCTTCGCCGTGCAAAATCGCTCCCTAACGCCGCCCATTAAACTAAGGCCTTTCGTCGGAGCAGGCGGCAGGCAGGGGCGTACGTCGATCGATCCAGAGCGCGCACCGCCACCGCATCGCTGCCTGTTCGCCGGCGCAGTCAGAGGCGAGCAGCCGGCGGACCAGGACGCGCTCCCTCGGATCTATCGGCGTGTTGTGCCATCCCCATGCGCCGCCCTCGGTGCTCGCCTCCGTCCCGCTTGCCATGAGGCGACGACACCCGGGTGGGGCGGCGTGGCTCGCGGGTCTCATGTGGCTCCTTTTCGCCGGGGGATCATTCACGATGGCCCAGAAGACCAACGTGTACATAGCGGGATTCTTCCCCGTTAACTCGAGCCACCCCCAGGGAGCGATTGGGATAGGGGTGCTGCCTGCCATGCGACTCGCCCTTCATCACATCAACGGGAACCAAAGGATCCTGAGGAACTATACCCTGGATATAACATGGAATAACACACAGGTAAGTCCACACCTTTATACTACTCAGGAAGGGAAAGATGATATCACACATTAATTAAAATGGAGAGTTTCTTCGAAATCTATTGTACCATTCTTCTACAGAAAATTATTTTACAGTTAAATAATTATTTTAAATTATAATTATTTTTCTAAAGATATTTCTGTACCAATCTTTATTTGGATTTATTTTATTTTTCTGGACTTGTTGCCGTACTAAAATTCTGAATTTTTATTCATTATTTATTTTCATTATTCTTAAGATAAATTCTTATCATTCTTAAATTAAAAAATAATAATAAAAGCTAACTAACAAATTTTTGATTAAAAAACAATTCACTTACAGTACATCTACCATCTTTAAAAGCCGAATTTTCGTTTTCTGATAATTTTACCTAAAATTTCCTTAAAAATAATATTTAACGTCAACAATATCTTTAAATCGATATAAAAAACTTATAAAACACATCTTTTAGCAATAACTAAAATATTAAATTCAATTTAGATATATTACCAATTTCTCTATGTTATTCCTTTTTTAATATCTAATATGGTATGAATAGTTAAAATTTAGTTATGGTTAGGCTTTTTTTAGCTTTAATTTTTAGGCGTACAAGTTAGTATAATTGATATACACAATTAATATTTTTAAAATCATTAATTTTAATAAACAATTATTACCAAAGCTTTACCAAAATATAAGAAATATACGAAAAAGGAATCAGGACTCATTACATCAAGATTTTCAAAAAATAATGTATTTTCTTGTATACGTGAGACGCAGGTATTACTATTTTTTAATTTATTATTTATCCAAATATTTTTGTTATTTTCTTATTAAAAAAAAATTGAAAACTCAGTGCTGAAAAGTTGTTGATAATAGAATGATGTTCTATGGAATCATTCAACCAGTTCCTGCTAAAATTCAAATTAGATTTTAAAGTATTTGATTTTCTGATTTTTATTTTACAGTTTTAAATGGCCAATTACTCCAAAGGAACGTTTCATTAACGCATTCTTTAGTATACTGTGAAATTCCCATCATTTTCGAATCTATTTATTTAACCTAAGTACCCCTAAGGCTTAAAATGGATTCCAAAACCCACTCATTAATTATCTTAAGTAGTTTGACATTCAGTGGATTCTTCAATGAATTGATATTTTTCATTTTTAAATTGATTTTCGTTATTGGATTTAGACTCTATAAAAGCATTCCATTCATGAATTATTCGTTTTATTTAATGTTGATGACATTTATTTGCATTAAAAAAATGCTCTAATACAAACACTATTACTATACATTTTAATTTGGTGATATTAATTTTTAATGAATTTTAAAATAGAATACAGAAAAATTTTGACAATTAAAAATATAATAACATAATGAAAATTTAATTCTGTGCGTTTTTCATTTACTTTAAAAGTTTATTGGATTTTTAGTTATTTAATAATAATTTGGAGATTATTTTAATTTTTTTAATTTTATTTAATATAAGAAGTTTTATTAACTCGATGACCTAAATTGTTGTACTTTCGTTCGATCTTTTTATCTGTGTTTTATTTATTGACACTTTTTCAAATTGATCCATTATAAGCCGATCATATCAGAATATTGAATAATAATTGCCTTAAAAATCTTTACATTATTATTTCCTTTTACTAGCTTTTTAGATTTGATAAGATAATGCCTGATTAGACTGATAAAGGAACCATTTTGTTCCTTTATTGATAGATAATATTCTAATCTATCGTTAGAAAAATAAAATTTTGAAGCAAAATTTTTAGTTAATGTACTGAAATGAATGCTTTAGAATACGTTATTTTTGTAAGTGCTTATGTATAGACTGATGCAGAATTTTATGCACACATTGTATGTTAATACTTGTGTACACCTACTTTTGCACTACCTGTATACTGAACAAGCGCAAAATATATAAAACATACCTTAATAATCTGAATATGAGAACTTACATTTTCAAGCCACGAGAAAAACAGTAAAAAGAAAAAAGAAAGTAGTAACAAAATAAATAATAAAAAAAACAAAACAAAACATTGTTACACAATTTTGAAATACATAAATAAATAATGGGTACGTAATAAAAGACAAGAATTTACGGACACGGACAGACACCGTTTTAATACAGTAATATTCTAAAAATGAGATAGATTTTTAAAATTTTTTCAATAATTCTTAGTTTGAACAATTGAAAATCGAAGTGACAACTTAAGATATATTTTTTTTATTAATAGATTTTTGTAGGTAGAAAAGAAATGTATTTTTTTACATGTAGTGATTGGATAGGGATCATGATATATTAGATATTTATAAGAATCAAACATTTATTTGATTATCGTATTAAATATAATACTGTATATTTTACTAATTTATTGAATCAGTAAATTATATTAGAGATTTGGTCATAAATATTATATACAGTAATTCGAATTAATTTTATAGCTGATGATCGTTAGTTTTAAAATTTATATTTTAAAAATATTTTTATTATCTTATAAATTGAATATTCGAAATAAAGCAAGATTTTAAAATGGCAAATTTTTTATAATAATTAGAGAAATTTCTAAGAAATGTAATTAAATTGAAATACGCAAATGAACATAAATTACACTTCATAAATGAAATTCGAGTAGAGATGTTTCAAGCACTTTGGTGATCATCACTTAGGATTATCTATTTAATGAAGTCATTGATGATAGATACGAATTCATTTCCGTGTAATTTTGAATGTTACTGCAGATGGCATTTCATTTATCTTAATTCGAATAAATTGATTAAATTTGGAATCAGAAGAATTTAGAAAAAAAAAATACCGGTACATTATGAGTCTTTAATACATTTTGCGAATATAATTATACTTCTGTCTGAATTATTCATCAGAAGACAGAAAAGATTTGAGTTATAATTAGCTTATTACAGTAATTACTCTTTCAAACTAACAATTGCATGTATAAAATTCGTCTCTTTCGTTTATGAAATGAATTTAATTCACAGTGTCTATTAATTAGGTTTTCCAATTAAGTTAGATGTTCCAGAACCGGTGTTTTATTCTTTTACTTACTATTTATTTAAATTATTTTTTTTATATATTTTTTTAATTTTTTTATTTAATTTTAGACTTATCTGCAAAAGCAAATTGCTCTATTTTTAGATCTGTATGGCTATAAAATTGATATATTTTCTTTTTACATTTATTCAGGTTTAAAATAACCCACAGGTATAAAATTCCTGTCCCTGTATAGCAGTATTTCTCAATTTTTTGAGCCGCCGATCCTTATTCTTTTATATAGCAAGTCTTTTTTAAATTTATTTATAGTTAGCCCCCCCCCCCGCTTAAGAACAAATTTGAGGTGTTATTTTTTTTACTTACATTCACACATATCTATTTGAATATGTATCTTTCTATGTAATTCTTCTATTTGAAATAAGTTTTTTTTTATTTTTGTTGTCAGAGAATGCGCGCTTTCCAATACCGTCCGTGATCTCCTTTGAGAAAAAGTAATCATATTTAATTATATTTAGATTAATGACTCATGTAAATTCGGATGTTTCCAATTAGGACAATAACTTATTTCATTTTTATGCTTTTATTATCTTTTTTATCAAACTAAATTTCAAAATTTACTGCCATTATTTCAACTTATTTCTGTAACACCCAACAATTGTGGAAACATGTGCAAAAAAATAGTGAAGTTTTCCTACTAAAGGAAGCATAATTTTCTTAATGAATAAAAGAATTCCTTTCCGTCGGAAGAAAAATTATGTCACAATGACCTGATAAATGTCGAACAATGAAAGTAAGTAAATACTTGCTGTAAGTTTTATTGTGCGTTGTGAACTATATTCCTTACCTTTGAAGTTATTGCATCGATTCGATAATGAATGTAGTTATCCTTGTCCTGTTTCGTTTCACAGTTCATAATACAATTTATGTGGAATACAGAAGCTAGATATGGATAATGTATTTAACTGCGCTTATACTCTTCAGCTGTGCAAATGAAAAAAATAGTATATAGACGTATACTAGGAATAAATTTAACGTGCTGGAGAATTGATAAACAAACAGAATAAAACCAAGGTCAGCACATGAATAAATTACATTTTCTGATTCAATTACAGGGAAGGAATCGGGAACGACCGTTTCGTCCTACAGGGGACTCATCAGCCCGATCTATATTATATTGGTATATTCAAATAAAGAATTATTTACGTTTTTGTAACTACGTTATACTCTTCTTTGTATTTTTATTACAGTTTGCTGGCTTTTACTTGTACTCTGGCTGTGCGTTATTAGTATATTTTAAATTTTTGGCTTTTATCGATTTGCCATTTTGTTCTTGCTGTATAATTTGACGTTTATAATTACATTTGAAATTTCTGATCTTTTACTTGTCGTTATTTGAGTTAATGGCCCAGCAGGACATAGTTGCTATTGCTGCCATAAATTCCAATTTACTTACTAATACTTCAGAAGTCTTGGAAGTTTGATTTATGGTGACATCAATACCATAAACACATACTACTATAAACCACAATTGAGAAAGAGTTATAGACTGATCAGGTAATCTTTGAAACATTCTTTTAAGTATTTGTTTTGCACATGAGACAGCTGTAAACAACATTGAGGGAGATCTTTGGATTACATAATAAATTTATATTTGGGGCAGTCTATTAAATATTTATGTACATTTGAGGCTAGAAACTTTCATGTTAGGACAGATTGTGTAAGATTCTAGTCTGTTATATTTTAACATACTGTAATAATTTCAATTAATGTAAAGGACCAAACACACAAAAACAATAAAGAATAAATAATTTCATGACGTTGCGAAGGTACACTTCTGTTGAGGATTTAAATAGATTAGCATTTTTTTTATCTAATTATAAAAACAATTGTAATAAATATCTTTGACCTTTAAATAACAAAAATTACATGCACACCCACAAATTTAACCAAACTGCCTTTCTGTTTCGATTATCGGGAAGGAATCGGGATTTCGTCCTACAGGGGACTCATCAGCCCGATCTCCGCCTTCCCCGATAAAAGACCCAGAAAGGCAAGATACTTAAGTGGAGATCACCGTCACACCTGGCAGTGACCCCCGAAACAAGAAAAACAAGAACAATAAATGTTGCGCTAACTTGCACAACGAAAAACCTTTTCCTAAAGAAAGATAGAAGGCTTTTTTTAATAAAAGGAAATTAAAACTTATACTAATGTATACTAACTTCCAAAGATCCGGAAGCAATTCTATGAAATGACAGTGATACATACTTTGACACTTCTATGTGACTAAATGTGTTTATTGTGATAAAAACTCTTTGCAAACACATGTACTGGATCTAATTGCTGTTAAAAGGATTTGGGAGCTCACATTTGATAATGCTCATATAATATCTAATTCCGGCTTTGTAAAAATAAATAATTACTTTTTCAGTTTTCGCAATTACTGCGATGAAACGATAACATATTTAGCGTTTTATTTTAGACCATTGATTCGCTATCTGTTGGCCTTGTATGTAGCTTATTCAACAGATTGTCCGGCCTTCGCTGTAGCGACTTAAACCTACCTTTAAAATGTATATAAAAGCTTCCTGTGGCATGTAGTTTACAGTTAATACACCACAGACGTACAAACTTATTTCGACTTATAAAACAAAACAAATTTTAAAGCTTTTCTGTTCTGAATCCTGATCGGTCTACAATATCCTACAGCTATCATGCAGCAATAATTGTTTATTTATATAACAAAGTTATGTAGTGTTTGGTGAACAGTGGCCGCGACCTTGGGTCAATTGTAGCTATCTCCCACAGAAAGGACAAACTGTGAAATGATGAATAAAGAATGGTGGAGGTTAGTGGCGGAAAACGGAAGAACCCGTAGATGAGTTGTTCGTTCGTTCACCACGAAACCCACTTTAAAAACCGAACCCCGAAAATAAATTTAAGAAACATTGTTGAAACATAGTCAACGAAAAAGAAACCATACAAATATATCATAACCAGTTTGAGAATTTCCAGTTGTCAATCAGTAAAAACTTATCTAAAAGGCATTGCTTTTGAGAAACAAAGCGAGCAGAGGGCGTAATTCCCTCGTAAACTATTTAAAAACGATAAACAAGCATTATCTTTTAGAAGAAGCCAATTTGAACATTAGAGCTTTTAAGATCGCTTCAATGAAAATGAGAGTTTAAACTTATAAGAAAACAGTGTATTTTCGGGTTTAACAACAAATTTTGGCCAAGTTCCAACTACAAATCATCCCCTATTTTTTTTTCATTGCTTAAGTTTTACCTTAACAACAACTCGCCTCCCAAAGAAATATCGTAGCTTTGGTTTCGTGCTAGAAAAATAATTTCGAATTCACCATTATTGAGCTTCCGCAGAGAGAACTGCAATTGCCCGGAAACTTGTAATTCTCTATCTTGATCAAACCGTGAATTCATAGCCGTAGATATGAGATATTAGCTCGTGAAAGCTCTTCCGTAAAGAAACTATTTTTAGATATGGAAAAGCTAAAGAAACTAATTTTTTTTTTCTTCTTCTAACCCATTGAGGAGATTTTTTTTTCAGATTTGAATGAAAAGAAAAAAAAAAAACAACGTTGTATGTCCTACTGGTCTTGAATAAATACTTCTTAACAGAGTATTAGATTAAAATTAAAAATAACTTCCTTAAAAAAGTGAATTATCTTAAAGTACTGTGTGGTTTTTATTATTTTTTATTTATTTACAGTAGAGCCCCGATTATTCGCAAGCGGATGATCCGCGAGTGCCGCGAAAATTTTTTTTAATTACGAACCTCAAGAAAACCAATTTTAATCCAAGCCAACAACAGGGAAAGTACAATAGGCCCTACAGTGCGAAGGTCGAAAATTACTGACAGTTTTATTGTGCATCGTAATCCTATAGGCCTTCTCAGAATTTGTGGATGAGTGGCAGGCTCTTGCTCTGCAGAAAGGTTTCTGCTGTACTTAACATATTTTAAAAGTTTCGCATATTATTTTTTTTTTAATAAAACGTAGTTTTTATGCTGAAATATTTTTTTCGTATTTACACCTTATTTTTAGTCATTTTTCGGGTTATCCGCGATTTTTACTATCCGCGGTACCCTTGCCACCCAATTCCGCGGATAATCGGGGCTCTACTGTATCTGTTTATTTATTTTTATATATATCTATCTATATATCTCATATAGTTTCCAGATCTGTCTGGAATGAAACGAATCAAACCTGGAATCTTCTGATCCGAAATCAGATGTCTTATCCATTAGGTTAAGTGGAATACATTCAATTTATTGTTAAATATCTCTTATCACTCTCTGTGTGTGTGTGTGTGTGTGACGCTATGAGAGAAGAGCCAGAGAAAATAAATAACTCATGAATTTTAGCCTACAGATAAATTTCAATGTTAATGTTTTGCCTAATACAAGCGCAAGCCAGACGAGCATTAGATGCAGAAGCTCGCCCTGAGCGACGATCTGAAGAGTCGTTAGAGACATTTCTCGACATGAAGGACGAAATTACAAATGACGGACAAATACTCTCTCTCAACTAAAAGCCGTCACATTGTTATCGTGTCATTGTTGACGGGGCGTATATACTAGTATATATATTTTTATAATCTATATATAGATAGATATAAGTCTGTAAATTGAAAAAGTGGATCTTCATATTTTCCGATTGCCGAAAGATGACTAGACAAAAAACAGTAGAATTACGTTGCGTATTCACAACTTCATTTTTTAAATAAATTAAAGAACAATCAACCTTAAATGGAATACAAAATGGAGTAAGACACTGTTTACACGTAGAATACATTGAACCTTTATTGTTTCATGTCAGTTGAATATTTGTTTCTAATTCTTTTTGTACGAGAATTTGTGCGTCACATTCATAAACAAATATAGTCATTGTAATCCACATGGAGATATTTTCCAATTCAAAAAGTAGATTTGTCCTTAAATTAGCAGGCCAATTTTTAAGAAGACTCAAATACTGGTTCAGAAATAGTTAGGTGAAGATATATATATATACACACACATACAAAAGACTTTATGAACTTCATTTTCCTTATTATATATAATTAACTAACGAACGGCTGTGCACCTGACCACACCAAAAATGAAACTTTTTAATTTCAATTTGCAGTTTAGTTTCAATATGTTCGTAATTTTTGCATTAATTTCGAATTGATTCACTTTAGTTTCTTAATAGAATCTCTCCCACACTTAACTCCATAAGTGAAAAAACTAATTTTCAAATTTTGAAGTATTTGATGTTTTCATTCTTTTGGCTGCAATTCATTTGAATTGCATATTCAGTCGAATGATTGAAAATTTAAATAAGGTTATCTAAAGGTTACTAATCTAAATCTTTCGTAACTGGAATTTATATTTTATCAATTCATTTTGACTTTTAAATCGTCTTTCAAATGATAAATAAATATTCTAGATAATATTTAATTTTTTAAAATAAATACTAAATTTCGTAAATTTTGATTGAGTGTAAATTTGCTCTTTTTTTTTTGAGGAATTTTCAGGAAATTGATATTTTCTTTATTTTGATGCTGCAGACACATCATTTTGCGAAGAAAATAAATTTAAAAGAAGTGTTTGCTGCTGTTTCTGTTATACGCATTTGCCTCAGGTGTCCATAACTAGTTACAAAACGAAACACGAAACCACATCCGTTATTTTATTGAACTGCAAATTTTATAAAAATTTTCGCAGTACATTGTGAGGATTGTTAATAATAAAGAAAAAGCAAAGGTTTTTAATAAAAAAAAAATACTAAAAATATAAATGCTCTAAAAATTGTGTTGTATGACGAAATGTCAAGTGAGAAGAGTAGAGAAAAATTTTACAATCCCAATGAAAAACAAATCGCTTTGATTAGAAACAAGGGGTCGGGTTCTTAATGGTATCGCCCGCCAGAAAAGAATTTTTTTTATATTTAAAAAAAAAATACTTTTTTATATTTTTAAAATTTTTTATTTTATATTTAATTTTATTAGAGGTTTTTCTTATATAAATATTTTTATATTTTACTTTTAGAGTTTGTTTTTTTCCTAATATTACATTTTATTCATTAAAGAATTACTGAAAACATAGGAGGAAACTAAGAATACTTTCATTTAGTGTTTCAGCTTCTCAGCTTAGGCCATCTTCAGGATATTCGACATTGACGATGAAACAATCTTATAAACGAAACGTTTGATTTAAATACAGTCTTCATAATTTCTAAATACACTTTGTTAAAAGTCCTTAGACGTTTTTCAGCTTTAGAGGGACCTGCTAACCTCACGTGAAGATGCTTGTTTGTCGGTTCGAGAATCAGAATTTGATTCTCGTAGACATTTCTCTCATATTACCCTTTCAGACTGACTTCATTCAGATCTCTGTAAAATGGAGACTGCATTTCTTTCTGGAGATTTGAAGGCGAGTGCCTATTAACCATCTGATATCAATGTATTATTTGGAAGTAGATTTTCAAGATTAAAGGGCGTTTCACATGGATCCGAAAATCGGATGGTCGGATCCATGAATCGGACGTATTCTCTTTCACATGCCCACGAAACGTCGTCTATACGAACGATTTGAATGTTACTTGTCGTATAGACGACGTGGGAGAGAGTTTCGTGGCCATGTGAAAGAGAATACGTCCGATTCGTGGATCCGACCATCCGATTTTCGGATCCATGTGAAACGCCCTTTACTTCGCAAAAAATATCTCTTCATCAAGTTTCTAAAATTAAGATACGAAATCCAATGTAGGATTAAATAAAAAAATGTAAGAGTTCATAATCTGCCACACTGCACCAAATAAAATCTTTAACGATTGGCTGGATTTAACTGAAAAGGAGACAGGTGCTAATTTCGCAGTTTAAGGACAAACGGCTTTACGAATGATCCATTTCATTGTCCATACATTCGTATTCCAATCATTTAAATGTTTTTCAATGATTCAATGGAGAAATGGCGGTTAATGATTGTAGCAATCTGGATTACACATACATAAAATCGAATGTCTACATAAAATGAATTTGATGACAATTGTGAATGCTCCAATTTTCTAATTTATTTTGAAAAATTTTGAATTAATAATTAATTCAATATCATAGAAACATGTTTCCAAATTTTGAAATACGTTCCATATTACGATTGTTAGGGAAGCAATTGTACAGCTCACACTCACTTTCATTGAAGGCCGATTTTATTTAGGAAACATAAATTTTTCAATATTTATTATTAAAAAAATATTCACTGAAATCAGAAATATAAAAGTAAAAAATTCTAAACTTGCAGTAACAACAGTAAATTTTTGATTAAAAAGGACTTCGTTTAAAGTCTTACCTTCTTAATTACCAGGTTTTAAAATCGGGGGCACCAACGGATCTGGGCTACATTGGTTCAAGTAGCCAATCCCACACGAAAGAAGCACGAATTTTTTTTTATAGAAATAACGTTAATTAATCAGTCTGAAGCCGAACGCGCATTGAACCACGTGTCCGTATCCCGTAAACGGACAAATGACGTCATTCCGTAAGACGTCCGTCGATTCGTGACGTTAAACTCAAGTATTCCGTCACTGTATTGAACAAGCTTGAAGATTCCCGTATTCATATGTGATGCAAAGTTAACGTCACCAATCAGAATGTTTCTTCCATTGAGGCAGTGCGGCACACTTCTGTGTTAGCAGAAATACTTGAGTTTAATGTCACGAATCGACGGACGTTTTACGGAATGACGTCATTTGTCCGTTTACGGGATACGGACACGTGGTTCAATGCGCGTTCGGCTTGAGAAACACTGCCACGACAATGCTAGACTAAACTTAGGCTACTGTCGTCATGTTTTATATTGATACTTCATTTGTGACAAAGGGTCACAATTATTTTAGTAGCCAGTCTTCTAGAAAATGATGATTCTACACTTCAACGATTATTATGATTATATTTGGTTATGAGAATCCCCTGAAATTATATTAAAAGTTTATATTTCTAAATTTTCAGTGAAATAGATTATAAATCCTCTATCAATTAACAGAGAATTTGACCAATATTTTATTAACGATCCATTTGGGAGCTATAGCGTTTGTCCGTACGTCCGTGTCTGTCCTCCCCTAAAAAGTCCAGAACGGAATGTCGGATCGGCAAACGGACTTTCCCATCGTATTCAAAGGCCTAAGCACCGCAGGAAAAGGGTATTTATTTCTGTTTGTCCGGAAAAAAAATGGGACAGAGTCGAATGTTATTTTTTTTCCCAAGTTCGGGATTTTTTTCCTGGACAACTACTGACTCGACTGACTTGAAATTTCGATATGCTTTAGA
>JAFIDM010001028.1:46888620-46900499 GCA_023159025.1 Thereuonema tuberculata
AAAAAATTTGTAAAATAATATTTTGTATTTAAAATATTTATTATTAGAATTCCGAACAAATACAAACTTCATCAACATGTCTTCAATATTTCGTCCTATTTTTCAAGGACTTTCTCAAGATCCATATGTTTAAAACTTAAATAACGAAAAATACAAAATATGAAACATAAAAGGAAAGAGAAAAATCCTTTTTCTCATTCCTAACATTACAAATTATAACAAACTCTCGCATATGATCTCGCATATGAGAGTTTGTTATAATTTGTAATGTTAGGAATGAGAAAAAGGATTTTTCTCTTTCCTTTTATGTTTCATATTTTGTATTTTTCGTTATTTAAGTTTTAAACATATGGATCTTGAGAAAGTCCTTGAAAAATAGGACGAAATATTGAAGACATGTTGATGAAGTTTGTATTTGTTCGGAATTTTAAATGATAATGAAGATAAAGATATGGTTATTTATTATTAGTGTGCAATAGTCCAGTTTTACAAAAATAAAAATTGCGTTTTTTTAAAATTGTGTGAGATTAAATTACTTTTTTAAAAATTAACTATTGCATTAATGATAAATATTTTAAATTCAAAACATTATTTTATAAATTTTTTATCATTTCAAGTTTTTGTCAAAATTTTTTGAGTTGAAAATACCGATTAATACCTAGAAAACACCCATAAAATTGATTATTTTGAATTTTAATGTAATTAATTGCAGAATATTTTAAAAATTAAAAACAAGAAAATTGAAATCCCAGATGCTTTATAAGTTCACATTTAAATTTTTCAGAATTTTAGGTGCATTGGAAAAAGAAATTTATAATAGGAAGAAAAGGTTTGCAGTCACCTGCATTTGCCTAAGTCACAACCTTAAGAAACAAAGTTAAGTTTTTTAGATCGTCTATATTTCTCATATGTGCAACATTGAAATATGTGGAAACATTTCATTATTGTAGGTCTGTATTCTGCACGTGTACAACGAATAATTATAAACGAATACGATGCTATGTGTCTAGAGGGGGCATTTCCGGTTCAAGCTGGGCAATGTCCCCACTTACTCAGCGTTGCCCGGATGCTGCCGTTCAGCCATTGAATTAACAAGAAAATAATTAAAGCAGTTCCGATTTTTGATCTGAGAGTTCATTTCATAATATTATATGTAATAATGATTGCCTTATCTCCTCTATAATTTCAGATTCCCTAGATACATAATTTATTATAATGGTTAAGTACGTCATTTAGTTTCAAAATAAGTTAATTCTAATTAAAATGATAAAACTTTTCTAAACGACATTCAATAACTTTTCTATTTTATAATGCGAATTTAATCATATTAATTCTAGCAGTTTTGATTCCAAATCCGACGCTGATGAGTTTTATAATTTTTTTATAAGATCCGTTATTTGAAAGCGTTCTACATACTTTTTACCATTTCACTTTATTACGGCTGCAAATATTTAAAGTAGAATTAATATTTTTCGCGGTTTTTTGATTATAATTAAATAAATATTGACATTGCTTCATTAGTTCTAAAATTCTACTACAAGATCAATGCGAAAATGTATTTGATTCTGACAATTTGCGGTCTTCGGTAATAAAATACGGCCTAACCAAACCGAAAAAAAAAAA
Source organism: Thereuonema tuberculata (assembly GCA_023159025.1). Taxonomy (NCBI): domain Eukaryota; kingdom Metazoa; phylum Arthropoda; class Chilopoda; order Scutigeromorpha; family Scutigeridae; genus Thereuonema; species Thereuonema tuberculata. Next base: position 46,890,244 of record JAFIDM010001028.1, read on the forward strand.
AATCAATAAAAAGTATTTCTAATCAAAATATTATGAAATCTAGATTTGTCTGAGGCTTCCCATCCCGGATATAAGTCATGAAACGAAGCAAAACATGTCTCCCTTTCGTAGATGTCAGCGATGCTATCCAGATAAGCTCGAGATATGTTATTAAGAAAACGTAAACTGGTGCTGTTTCTTGCACTCCATTTAAAAACTAATACGAGAAATATTTAAAGAGAAAAATTTAAATAACCAAAGATAAATAACAGTTCGAGTAGTTAAAACAAAGGTTAGAGTTCAAACTTGCGGAGAGAAAATGTTGTTTGTTAGTACACTCAGTGTGAATTTATGGACATACACCTTTTTTTGTTAGTTTTAATATGCAGAGGAATTTACAGCCAAACATTTCAAAATATTTAAGTAAATTTGTAGATACAAAGCATATTATAATATATTTATTGATACAATATCACATACAAAATTGGAACATTATGTTACTGACTTTTCATACTTTTAATCAAGGAAAAAAAGGACGTTCAAAATGTATTCAGAAATCAATTTCTACAGTTTGCTTAAAAAAAAAAAATCAATGTTAAGTAGTTAAATATAAGTTTCAAGTTGTAAATTTAAAATTAAATATGAAATAAAAAATATTTGCGGAAACTGAACACACTACTTTCTTTTTAAGTATTAATTTCTGTTCTCTTAAAATTGCCTGTATTAATAAAAAAATATATTTGTTTGGTTTGGTTTCTGTAATTTTTTTCGTATCTCAATGATCTTATAAGTTTAAAGAATAGACTTAAATAAAATGGTTTTTGCATAAATAAACATTTAAGATGAATAGAAGGTTTGCTTCTGCTTTAGTTAACAATTAAATGATATTTTTTTTAAGTGAACAATTATAATCCCTTTCCATATTCTGTAGATTAATGCTAGGTAGCATATAATAATACTGATGCGTTCGTTCCATTATATGATAGTAAGAATACATTTTGATAACTTTTGGTTCACAAAAGATGATTAGAACCTTTGTCAAGTAATTTGATGAGTGCAAGATAACATGCCTATATAGCAAACGTATTGAAAAATTAAATTCGCATAATGATTTGAAGGTTATGTTTCGATTGGTTTAATTTTAAAAGGTGCAGATTGGTGCAAAACAGGGTGAGGTCAAAAAGAAGGAGGGGGGGGGAAGGGAAGGGCAGAACGCTTTCATTTATTAAGCTTAAGGAAAAGCGGATAAGGTCTCCAAAAAGCTCTTGAGAGTGGACGACTGAACACATTTTATATGTCCTTTTTCGTTATTAGTCAATTAGCCAGCTAAGCATAAGTCAGTTTTAAAGAACTTCAATATGAAAATTAGTGGATCAAAAAAAAAAACCAAACAAACTGAAATATCCATTTTTCGGTAACCTTTGTTTAATTTCTAATATTTTCCCACGGAGATTTTACCAATTTCACGCGCTAATTTCTCGACAAGGATCTGCACAGAAAAAAAAAATTAAAATGTTAAAGATACATCATCTCTTGTCCTTAAAAATATATGTTAAGTTTCAAGAAGATCCATCAAGTGGTTCAAAACATTGTAAGGGACATACATACATACAAATTGCTTTGCTGAACCTTGCTTTTGTAATGAAGTAAGATTGGAGGCCATCAGAATAGAATTTACTTGAAGATGGTAAAAATCCTTGGATAAATGTAGTTTCGAATGCTATTTATGTATTTTTAGAATAAGGAAGTAGCTTCTTATCAGTTAGAAACTTCGAGGGTTTTCTTGAATCTAGTAAGATACGGCCCTGGTGCTTGTAGAGGTACCGTATAATTTGTTATCTACTTTGTGGAACGTAAATCCTACTTAAGCTCAGTAAGTGACTCTTCTTCCAATATAAGCAGCTCTCTGCTTAGATGGTGGTTTTCTGTAATAAACGGTCCCCATTCATGCCATTCGTTTATTTACAGTGACATTAACAGTGCTAGATGACAGACCGAGAGTTCTAGCACTTTCCTGCTTATGTGTTCCATTTTATTTATTTTTTGGTTCGTGAATCGAAACAAGAATGATACTAAAAATAACATTATTACAATCGTAATATTGCATAGGGGACAACAGCAAATGTATAGTAACGAAGGTTTTGCTTACGGAGCAATTATATTTAAACTTAAGCTTATTTATAAAATTTATAAATAAATATAATGCTTCTTTAAAAACAACTTAATTTTATTTGAAACACCATTTTTTACGTAAAACGTAATTTTATTTGGATGCAAATTGAAATGAAAAGAGAACTGAACTGCATAATTTCTTTTTACTTAAATCGGAAGTTGGGAATTCAAAGTGAAAGTTATTTACAAAGCAAACTTAAATGCAAGTTTATGGTTTATCATTGAATAGCGAGCCATATGGGTACTATTGCGTTTATCCTGTCCGTCCGTGTCTGTCCTCCCCCTAACAATTCCCGAACGGAAGGTCGGATCGGCAAACGACTCCGCCATCGTGTTCAGAGGTCCAAATACCCCAAATACCGTAGGAATGGGGTATTTATTTCTGTCTGTCCGGAAAGATGCGGACGGCGTCGATTGATTGTTTCGCAAACAAAAAGTCGAATGTGCCTCACAGATACGCCGAATAAAAATAGATTGTATAGCAGAAACTCTGAACTAAAGTATACCCAAATTTCAAGTTGATCGAGTCAGTAGCTGTCCAGGAAAAAACTCTCAATCTTAATCTTTTTCCGGTGGACAGTCGGCTGTTGTTGCGCGATGGATCACCCTCCAACGCTCCTTAGGTGAAATTTAGGTCAAGTTTGGGAATTTTTAGCTCGACACGTTCAATGTTCGCTTGGGTTCTAATGGATCGCCCTTAATTTTATGCTTTAGCACAAATTCTTCTTTTTTTGGTATTGTCGATCAAAAAAAGTTTTATATTTGATTTATCCAATTTTATGTAGTAATATCTTTCATTTGAAACAACTTGGATGGGATAAAATGAAATACTTAGCCCATTTAATAAAATAGCGAACAATTCCATTTTTGTCAAAACAAACCCATATTATTTCTGGTAGTTTACGATGAAAATTTCTTGTAATTTCCGAATAATTTCAAGCACCGTTACTAGGAGTCAGTCATTTATGTTTGTATTACTTCTACATACAGTACCTATAAATTCATATCTCAACATAAAACAAATCAATTCACATTTTTGTAGCAACGAAGAACCAAGCGACCCCGTCCGCCTATCAAACGCTTGTATTATTAAAATTGGGACCCAAAACTTATTTATTCAAGCAACTGTAATTCAAGGATCGAATACAAATTTCAAACAATGTCCGCACTGAGTTCATTTTTCTATGTTTAAACCTATATTGTGCACCACTCGGGATAGCGTTCACGTCGAACCGGGAGCTGGCCACATAGGATCGAAGATACCCCATTCGTTCTCCTGAAAGGCGATTCACAATAAATAGTCTGCAATGTTGTCCAGTTACCACTATTTTTCTGACAAGTGGCCATCTGATCCAGGAAATTGCCTGGGCCAGAAGTCTGATTTTCCCGAAACCTCCCGGCCATGAGGAAGACAACGAGGTATGATTCATGGGGCTCCGACCCCTGGTTTGGTTTGTGGCTGGCTTCTCACACCGACACGAGAATCCTAATGGTTCCTCCTTTTGGGGTCTCTTAAAAAAAAACAAAACCAACACACACTCACAAGTTTTGGGAAGGTTTATTCATCGAAGTGTTGGAATCTGATTCGATCTTTCGGCAAGTAAAATTTGAGAACCACTCACTGCAGAATTACTTGTAATTACAGAAAAATAAAGTCAGTTTATGATGCATTACAGTTTTTATTTTTTAGAGGAATGCTCCAACGATGTCGAACACAAATGTATTTTTAGATGGAATTTATGGGCAGTCTCTTTAATTTATAGTTTGGGTTGTGGTGGACTTCTAGCATATTTTTGGTAAAAATCGAAATTCGGAATCCGTGTCATCGCTTTTGTAAAAGCGAACGATTTTAAAGCGGTTTGTGTGTCGGCATTCGACCCTTCTCGTTATAGCAGCTTGTTATTAGAGTTGTTCGTTATATTCGTCTGCCAGCTTGATCATTTCAGCCATCATTTCCCAACAATTCTTTTTCGTTTCACCAGTCGAGATCTTGTTACAAATAAATGCAATGCATTAAATATGAATATAAACTATTTCTTTAGAAAATATTCGGTATTAAAAATTACTTTTTCATCCGCAATTGCATATATCATTTATTTAAATAATTTATGTTAATTTAAGTAACTTCTGTTAATTATTAGTTCGGTGATGCAGTTTTTGTCACTACTTAAAAAATTATTTCTTTTCGCATTGTTGTATATTCTGCAATTGTTTCATTATTTATTAACAGACCTTGGTTTCACGTTTTATAGTATTGTTAATGTTACCTTCCAGATTCAAACAATCCTTTCAGTATAGTAGCATATTTCGGAATCAAGCTTTCGTCAGAATATTTTAGTAGATGTAGGCAATTATATTCTTAAAGGTTTAATCGTAGGCTTGTGTTTGATGTCTGCATGTGTAGTCTATTCATATCTCTGCAGATTTTTATTATGTATATACCAATAGCACTGACATATATTATACTTTCTTTCTAATAGGCCACAAAAGGGAAACCTGAGACAGACTTTAGTATTTACAGATTACATGCATGACTTTGTGAATATTAAATCTATTTACAAGAATACTTTTTTTTATGATCTTGACTTCAGAGAAAAAAAAATATAAACTTGAAAACTTTACTTTCTTTTGAATTCAGAGCTTAGATATTCTTATAAATCTCATTGGAATTTATTAAAGAATTTATTGAATTAGAAGATAAAAATGCATCAGTTAGAAAAAAGTAAGCATGTTACAACGTGACATTTACTATCAGAAAGCGGCATTTGGAATGGATCAATTTTAATTACATTCATTAACGTCAGAAGACTTTTGAAAAAACATGAATTTCCTTCTTTGGATGGCTGGTGCTTTCATCCCTACAGCGATCTCAAGTCAGTCAGAAACTTAATTTCAGTCGACAACTGAACCCGTAATAAAGAAAACAGTCTGTGTTAATTCAGTGTATAGAAGTCTGTAATAATGTTTTGCTTTGCCTTTGAGTTTACAAAGCGAACGAACATGAAAACAACAAGTTCCTGAAAGAAAGTGAAGCTTAACTTACTAAAACGTTTTTCTAATACAAATTTTTAAATTATTTTTAAAACTGCATTTTCCCCTTTCTCTTCTATATATATAATATTTCTAGTTTTTGACGATTTTTTCTATCTTCAAACCCTTATATTCACGGTGTTTTAGAACTTTTGCCACAAACGTTTTAGATCTTTTAGGGCAGTGGTCGGCAACCTTTTGTTGTAAAAGGGCCAAATATGTTATGTGGGGATTACTGCGGGCCGCACTTCGGCCAAAAATTTTAACAAAAAAAAAAAAAAAAAAACAAAAAAAAAACGGAAAATCTTATTTTAACAACCTAAAAAAAAACCGGAAAATCTTACTTTATCAAAAAAAAAAAAAACGGAAATCTTACTTTATCAACCAAAAAAAAATTCCAACACGCCCCGCGGGCCGCACCAAAACGCTTCATGGGCCGCGGGTTGCCGACCGCTGTTTTAGGGCATTAGTTTAACTACAAATAAGTAACAAAAAAGTCGAAAAGGGCGGGCCTTAGAAGTGGGGTGGGAGTATTGCCGTAAAATGTTGAGCTTTTGAGCTAAAACTTTTCTGGGTGCTGGATACCGTTAAGGAATCGGGATGGTATTCTATTTCAACCAAATCGGATCACCCGTTCCAAAATGGCGGCCTACAGAAATTTTCATTTTTTGACGTTTTCCTTTCTTCGAAACCTGATGTTGTTTTTACAGGTTTTATCATAAATTTAAAAAATATCTTAAAAGCTGTAAAAACAACATCAGGATAAGGTTTCGAAGAAAGAAAAAAACGTCAAAAAATGAAAATTTTTTATGGCACTGGTGTAACTACAAATAAGTAACAAAAAAGTCCATATCTGTTCACGGGTTTTTAGGGAATGGAGCTTAGAAGTCGGGATTGGCCTCAGTGGTATGCGGCAGAGATTTTTACAAAGATAAATACAAACAGTACAGAATTTCCATTATTTCTGAAAAAAAAAAGCATTAAATCAGCCTTAAAGATGTCTAAATTCAGTGAATTTTAATCACATCAAAATACTTGCAAATTAGTGAATTAATTTAAAGGATTAATACCCTTTAACGACAGAAATATACTGCTTGGGTTCTAATGCTTCTCTGTTAGTTGGAATCTTTGTCCTCTTCAAGTGCTACTTTTTCGGGAAGGACCCATATGGATTTTTTTTTAAAGTTATCTTTTCTTAAGCGTCTGTGGTCCGCAAATATGGATGCCAAATTTCAAGAAGATCCATCCAGTGGTTCAAAGTTATTAAGAAAGAGGGTGGATTGAAACCCACGAATAAACTCATTCACACTCACTTATGTCCAAAACATCCGATTGGCATCATTTTGATCGTTAATTTGCTTCTGTCATCATTTTCCTCACCAGTTTTATCATTGAAAAGGCTTTAAAATTTGACTTTTCAAACTTTAAAAATTTTGGGACGCCTCACTTTCCAAGAAAAGTAGGTCAACAACAGCGAACTGTCAAAATTTACAGTTTAAAAATCATCCTATTAATAGGCGAAAACTGTTCGGATGTCTGTTTGGCATCATGGCATTGGTCGATATTTGTTCAGTAACCATACTAATAGTACTACACCAACAAATCGAAAACTTTTGATAAAATTGGCAAATTGACAAATTACTAGTCGTCTAGATATTATTCATAAACAAGATAATTAAGATATAATTAATTAAGAATTGTAAATTGTAGTTAATATTTTAATTCCAATAAAAATAACTACACTCCTTTTTCTTTTCCCTTCATCCAAATTTTTCCTGTTATCTTTCATTCAGACAAGGCAACCATCTTTAAAATTGCGTTATCAACGTCTGAAAGTATAATACGTCGTATTACAATGGCGGTCTTTCTTAACATTGCCAAATGATCGCTATTATAGAATCTCGAAATAAGGACTCAATTGAAATGGAGTCGGAATTATATTTCTAACAAAAAGAAGAGCAGTCATGACTTTCTGGCAATGATTCTATTATTACAGCTTCTTTCTTGTTTTTTTCTATTTTATCTTCGTTTACTTGTGTTCCGCGGGTTTTCTTGAAATTAAATGTCTTTTCAGAATTCATGACAAGAAAAGGGAAAAAGGAAAAAAAAATTATATGTCTTTCATACAATAAATTTATTTCTAAATAGAACTTTATGTAGACTTTCTATATAGAAAGTAAAAAACTAGAAATAGCTTTCCACTTAGTAATGCATATTTCACATTGTGAATTTACCATAGTGCGATATCTGGCTCTATGATCTACATCTATGAATCGTTGAGCGATACCTCATGCAAGGAAACAATATAAAACTAGCTGATAATCAAAGTAACTATCGGCAGTGGAAGTATATAAGAAATAATATAATTTAAGTTTGCACGATAAAAAAACTGTTTCAAAATGTTGAAATTTCCTTATCGAATTGATAAGCCCTACATTTTATTTGCATAGAGAGAAAAAAAAGGTCTTTCGATCCATAATGAAGTCATTTTGTGTTATAGTTGGGATGGTCAATGTGATAATCACAAATCTTGATCACTGTATTAATTTTTTTTAATAGAAAACAAGCATTTCAAGTAACCAAATTTAGAAATCTGTAAAAATAATAAATTTAAAACATTTTTTTTTTAGATTTTTAACAAAATGATAATGAAGTAATTGAACAAAAAAATTAAGAATATAGAAATAAAATGTTTCACGGCATTGCAGGTATTGTGCTGGCGTGGCCGAGCGGTCTCGGCGGCGGTCTGCCATGGCGGCCAGTGCGCCAGTACCTGGGTTCGAATCCCGGCAGTGGCATGGCTGTTTCAATTTCCTTTCCTGTGTTGTCCAGCCTCCTCTTCACTTTCTCTTCGGTCTGACGTCATTCCTTAATGGCGTCCTGGGGAAGGCCACGGGAAACCACCCCAGTATCTTTCCCTTGAAATTCTAGGGAGTCTGCTAGGGGTTCGCCATCTTGGGAACACCAGCGCTCCCTGGAACACGGAGGCTTCGGATACGAAGCACGCACTTCGGTGCGTACCGGCTCAACAACAACATTGCAGGTATTGTGTGAGCAGTACATTAGTTATTTGTAGTAATACTATATAAAAAGAGATTTATAAATGCATTTTTTAACTTTCGCATTTTTGTATCGGAATTGTAATTGGCTTACTTCAGTATTTTAAGACTTCTAATGATGATAGATTTCAGAATCTTCTAGAAAAATGTTATCAGAATTAGAAAACCTAAAAAAAGCTTAAATACTTAATACTAATTAAGTAGAAGTAACCCCGAATTAAAGAAAACACTACGAATAATACAGAACTTGGAAGAAATCAATGCAGAAATTGTTTTAATAAATAATAATGCAATAATTAATAGTATGCGTTATTAAATATTCGATAATATAGTTCTATATACATTATTTGTATTATTCTTTGATTACGTACGTTATATAAAGTGTATTTTATTTGTGTAATAAAAAAAAAATGAAGAGACATTATTACATCACAAACAAAATTAGTAAAATAATCAGCTTACAGAAGTTTTGCAATTAAATGTTGTTACATGTTTCACTTAAAAAGGCCGAGTTATTCCGTTATCTCGTTACATCGACTGTTGAATTTGAGCTTCGGTAATCGTAGCTGATGAGTCCAAAGAAGAGCGAATGGCTTTTCGAATCTAATAATTGATATCCAAAAATAGGTTTCTTAATTTTAATTTCCATTTTTTTTTCGATATTATAGTAAATATCTATAATAAGTATAATAGTGTCTACAAAATGTTACATCTACAAACTTATGTTAGCATCAGTTTAATTTTTATAATAATAAATTTTAAATTCAGTTTCATTTATTAATTCAACTAGTATCTGTTCAATTTAAAAGTATAATTTAAAAGTACTTATAAAATTAATGTAAATACAGAAAAGATGATTAGAAATCAGATTAGAGTTTTCATTCTGAATCTTTAATTATTTGCAAAAAAAAAAATATCTATTTTAATTATTTTTCTGCAATGAAATATCGATAAAGCAAAACATTAGCCAACTTCGGCTTTGTAGGATTAAGCCCACAGCCATTTTCCGAAGGATCTCGTAATAGAATTCTTTTCGGTCTTTATTCGGTGATGAAAGAACATGTTCTAGCTTCGCTTTCACAGACATTTTCTCGCTTTTAACCGAATATTCAGTTTCTCTGTTAATTAAATTCTCTAAGTTTCTTGTAAAAGTCTAATGTGAGGCTTATGTACAATCTTTAAATGTATTTAATATTTTAATCTCCAAACTTGAACAATACATTTATTGACTAAAGTATCTTTTAAAGAATTTGTTCTTATTGGAAATTAAATTAATATCTATTTCACGATACTTAAAATCTTTTTAAATATTTTAAAAAGGTTTATTTTAGGGATTTTTTAAAATATTTTGAAAGGTAAATATAAAATATAAAGCACTGTAAGAACTTACAGTCTATTTCCCGTAAAATGTTTTTTTTTTTTTTTTTTTTTTTTCAAGTCTTCTCGTACTTTTTTGACCAGAATTATTTTTTTTTTATTTTCTGATAATTAAAAAAAAAAATCTCAAAATATTTCAGTTGCCTCTGTTTAATTAACTCATATCAATGCACGTATCTGGGGGCACAGCAGTGCCCCCGCCAAGACGAGCCGAAGGCAGGAAGGGCACTACATACCTTTTCTGGAAGTGTTTCGTCGTATTTTCGAACCCTCATAGCTTCGGCCTGGATAATACTAGAGAGCTCAAATTTTCAGGATAAGATGCAGTTAGTAGACTAATGAAATACGCTAAGTTTCATTTATTTAGCTTTTATACTTTGGATTTTATTAATACCTAAAATACGTCGATTCCGTCACTCACTGACTGACTGACTCATGATCATCAAAATCTCTAGGGTACTTCCTGAAGTCCTAGAAAGCTGAAATTTGGTATGCAGGCTAGGATTAGCACACAAAGTACAAAAAAATTAAGAAATCCGTAACTTTCACCCTCCAACCCCTCATAAAGGGGGAGGGGTCTGATTATGTATTATCGAACCCTCATAGCTTCGGCCTGGATAATACTAGAGAGCTCAAATT
>JAFIDM010001028.1:46900509-46955096 GCA_023159025.1 Thereuonema tuberculata
CCTGGATAATACTAGAGAGCTCAAATTTTCAGGATAAGATGCAGTTACCATACTAATGAAATACGCTAAGTTTCATTTACCTAGCTTTTATACTTTGGATTTTATTAAGATCTGAAATACGTCGTACCCTCAATGCATCGGCCTAAATAATACTGTGTAATAATGTGATTTCTTACAAAGGTGCAAACAGCTTGTATATGCAAGTTGACCAATAGAAAAACAGAAAAGTAGGGTATTGAAAAAAAAAAATCCATTTTCTATATAATCTTAAAACTAAATTTAGTTGTATTAGATAATCCCACCCAAAACATTTCATGTAAAATAAGTTGCCAAGACTCACACGCTCATAATGCTTTCACTGTTAAAAAGATATGAGATCTCATGTAGAGCCAAGCCCCTAACTCTACAAGCCCTAACTCTAAAAACCCTATATCTTGGTCAAAAAGTATGGCTTGGCCGTTTCATGGAACTATTTCATTCCACCCAAAACATTTCATGTAAAATACGTTGCCAAGATGCTCATAACGCTTTCACAGTTAAAAAGTTATCAGATCTCATGTAGAGCCAAGCCCCTCACTCTGCATGCCTAACTCTAAAAACCCTACTATCTTGGTCAAAAAGTATGCCTTGGCATACTCCATATCCTTTACATAACTCCATGGGATTGTCTGTGCGACAGCCACGAAATGGCCAAGCGATACTTTTTGACCAAGATATAGGGTTTTTAGAGTTAGGGCTTGTAGAGTTAGGCCTTGTAGAGTTAGGGGCTTGGCTCTACATGAGATCTCATATCTTTTTAACAGTGAAAGCATTATGAGCGTATGAGTCTTGGCAATTTATTTTACATGAAATGTTTTGGGTGGGATAGATGTTAACGGATTATTGAATGGATTAATATGGTTTCTTTAGATATCAAGAAAAAGATTTCGTTGTTTTGCTTCTAATATTTTTTTCTACCGAAATTTAATCACAGAAATTTTTTATCCAGAAACATGCAGAAATTTGATTGAAGAATACGAAGAAATATCGGAATACAGCGATAGATCGTCTCTCATCCATAAATACGCTTGCCAATATTCAAGAAGATCGATTCACCGGCTCTAACAGTATTACTTACAACAAACCCATATATATATATATACACTTACGGTGTAACTTATTACTCGTAAAAGAATCTGTATCTATTGATTCAAATTATTTATATCTAAGTCGTTTTAAGTAAAATATAAAATACTGTGTAACCTGTTTAGCTCTCATCATATTTCTTAAATAGTTTCCAGATATGTCTGTGTTTAACGTAACGCTCTCCCTCTGTGTTAGAAAATAATTTTAATTTACTGTGAAAATACGAATAATTGCAGGAATCGAACCTGCAACCTTCTGATCCGAAGTCAGACGCCTTATCCATAAAGCCGCGCGGACTACATTAAAATTATTTGTTAAATATTATTCATTTATTCATCGTCTATTCAAACCATTTTATTAAATAGAAATAGAAATTATATAGTTTTCCAGATCTATCTGTGTAACGTAAGGTACGCCCCCTGTCTTTGACGGAGGAGGCTGCCCTATACATCTCACATGTACGACAGGGCAGATCTATTTGTGTGTCCTCGCATTTGCAATCGTGGGAGGCTTTTTGAGCTAGGCGATATCTTAAAGCAAGCTTTATGTTGCATTGTCGCGTTCACGAAACCAAACAACATCAAAGTACTCATCGAAAAAAAAAAAAAAAAACCGACGGTCAAGGTCATTTGCTAAATGATGCTAGAGTTTTCACTCGCAGTGTGACTTATAATCAAGTCTTCCAATAAACAAATCATCTATGTTCCTATCAATGCATTCATTTTAATTTGCTATCAGTCATATATATGATGGGCAATATCTAGACTCAAATCCGTCACATTCAGGGCCGCATTTAAACATTGTTGGCCCCCCCAGCGAAAATCCTTCACGGGGTTACGAGCTATTTCGAGCCGCACCCAGGCAACAGCGCGGGCCTCCTCCTTTTCAGCGGGCTTCCCCGCAATGCGGGGACTGGCGGTACCTAGATCCGGCCCTGGTCACATTGAGATCTTGTCGTTGTTGATGAGGCGTATAAACTAGTTTAATACAAAAATGTAACCTTTCTTGTAAACAGCTTTACAAATACTGTATAATACTTACAGTAACAATCTATTTAAATTTGTGCTTGCTTTGATGTAATAAAGGTAAGAAGGTTTAAAGTTGGAGGATTAAATCAGTTTCTGGGAACTGGGAAATTTGATGTTCAGCTGTCATCGGTGGTTCTTCCAATGACAGTTGAACATCAAATTTCCCATTTTGTAGTAATGATAAGTTTCAAAAAAAATAAAAAAAATAAAATTAAGGAAACGAAGAAAAATTTTAAGGAAACGTAGGCTTTAAGTTCTTCCAGGAACTTTTTGTTTAATTAGTAACTTCCCTTTTCCAATAATCAAACGACAACAAACTTTTAATTGAAAAACTCGCTGATTTATAATTGGGATTTCAGTTTAATATTATTGTCATCAACGAGTAAATGGTGATTGGATATTAAGTTAATAACGCTGTCATGGATCAATCATATTTGTTTCAAAATTTTACAAGGTGAAATTATTATTGATAATTAGTGGATTTATTGATAGTAGACCACCAATCATCGCTTATGATGATAAATGAATTTATTTCGTCTTTCTTATTTTAATTATCTATTACATATTAAAATATTTTTAAGCTTTAAAGGGAGCAAATCAGAATATTGATACCTTATAGTTTTTGTTCAATTATATTTTTTAACTTGCCAAAATATAAATATATTGTATAAATATTTGTATTATGCAGATTGTCCACATGCTTCGACGGTATTGCGTCCGACGAACTCGCGTCGTAAATTGATTTGTCGGAAGTCAAAAGTCAATACCGTATATATATCTATATAGTATTGTCAGAAATTATATATAAAATACAGTAGTATTCTATAGTACTAAGTCACACTAATGTCCAAACACTAAATTTAATAATAAGCAAAAGGTAGGACAGTACTCAAAATACATTTAAAGAACCAGAGTACAGCCACGTAGTGAATTCAGTGCAGATATTGTATTATAACTATAGTACGTCCTCTGTCTGGCTCTTACTTACGACTACGAGCGCCTAGAAGGCAACTTGAAAGTTTAGAGTTTTCGTCGTAATTCCGAATAGTCGTATTTCAGATGGGCGTAAGTCGAGACCTACCTATCCTCTTTTCATCTTAGATCTTAATTCTCTTTTTATTTTTTTCTAAGCATGGCTGATGAGTTTCAAATAGCACGAAACAGCCGTTCCTTTCAGAAAAGTTAAAATTTATAGAAATTGTTACGACTTTTTACGTAGGCTAAAATAGAGCTGCAATTTTGTTTTGAAATTTTAGCTAAATACGGCTGGGCAAAGGTGACTTGTAGTCCATTTTTCCGTTGTGTGGGAAAATAGAAGTATTGTTGATTTTGTTATGAGGACCCTTAATAATTCTGCGATAAGATTCATTATACTTTCAATAAAACAATTTTAAATAGGAAAAATTTTATTATAATATCCTGATGTATTCTTATAATTATTAACCTGCTCTCCAATTTATGTGCACCCTTTCTTAATAACTTTTAAATAACTAAAGTTTAAATAACTTTTCTTGACATTCAATGTTTGGCGAAGATTTTAACATTTGTATTTGAAATATTTCCCAAATGGTTTCTTGTTCTGAAATTAGGGCGGGAAATTAACAAATATTTCTATAGAAAAGTATTGGAATCTAAACAAAGTATTTATATCCTGTTTCTGTTAATACTTCATTGTATTAATCAATCAGTATTAAATCTTTTAAGATAATCCATTGCGTGAGCATTTGATAAGATTAAAGTTAATCCGGTTTAGACAATTCAAGTAAATATTAGGAATCTAATGTAATTTATTTTAAGAAAATGAAAATTTTTTAATGTCCTATTTAATAGATACTTAAATTTTAATATAGGCTGTAGCTTTTTTGTTGTTTTCATGACTTTAAAAAACGAAAAAAATGAAAACAAAAAAGTAAAAGAAAACATCTTAAGGGGAACCTAGTTTCCAGTTGTTTCATAATTCTTAATTTTCCTTTTTTTATTCTTCTTTTTACTGTTTATGTAATTCATCGTTATATTTTTAGTAGCCATTTTTTTTTTATAGTCCTGATAAACATCACCTGCTTTATTTATTCCCTTCTTCCGTTCTTCTAAATTAATGGGTGAGCGTTACCGTGTCCTCTGATTCTACTTTGTGTCGATAAGCTGATGATCACTGAGTCTTTTACCTCCCGTACCGTTCACCGCAATTTGAGATACAGTTTAACTTAAAAATTCTGCGCTTCTGTACTCCGCCTTGAATTTCTGTTGACCATTGCTACGTGTCAAGCAATGACTCTATTGCACCTTTCTGTCTAAAAAATTATAGCAATGAATTAGAACTAAAACCTTTTGCTGTCCACCATAGAAAGAACTCTTACGGCATCTATCATTGTCATCTATCTATTGATAAGCTACACAATACACGCCAAATGAATATTTGCTTTTTGTAGATGTAATGTAGTTGTAGAAAAAATTGTTTTAATTTGTTGGTTTCCAAAGCAACAACTAAAAATAATAATAAGAATAAAAAAACCTTGATCATACTTCATTTCAATAGAAATAGTCTTCCCCAAAATATTTTTTTCACCGTATTCGATTATAAGAAAATCAATACGCTAGACTAATTAAAGATAGTACTGAAAAAACATTTATATTCTACTTATAGTAAACCTTCTAGGTAAAGTTTAAATTAATGTTCCTGAAGCTTCTGTTTAAATAAGATAATTAAGATGAATTACAAAAGGAAAAGTAGTAAAAATAACTCCGGGCATCACCTTAACTGATATCGTGACGTCAGCGACTTTTGCATCAAATTTGACTGCGCAGAACAAGACTAAAAGTAAATGAAGGACGAAAATGGAATTTACATGTTTTGTAGGTATTATTAATTAATATTTATCTTAAATTTTAACAGCGAAACGAATTAGTCGAATTTATTACATATCATTAATTGTCATTTATTGATGCGATTTAATGGTTGAAAAGTATTTTATGGCTGTATAAATTATTGTAGGGAAATTATACATATAACTTCTGAAATAAATAATTAAACTTTTCGTTACCGCACTCTTTCTGAGAATTTATAAAAATATTTAGTCTTTATTTGAGAAATTAGACAGAAGCTATATTTAAAACATTGTTTTTTTTTCTGCCTGCTACTCTTCCGAAACCTTAAGATACACAAATAAGGTGGCAAATGATAGTTACAATATTGAGGATGTCTACGTTCATTTTTATCTACGTGGGTCAACCGTAAGTCACGTGAGGTAAGGTCAAAGACTAAACCGTTCAATTTTGGTCGGCTTTCCTGCCGCACACACTCACCACATACCCACACACGACGGGGTCTCCAAGATTATTTTCTCAGTCAGTAGGGAAGCCACTAAAAATTGTGAGGGATGCTACATATATATAAAAGAAAACATGGCAGGTTTGCTCGTTATAATGTATTCGGCCTCACTCAAAAGTCATTTAAATCGTTTTATTGCGTTGATTCGATTTCTTTTCAATGTGAAATAAATACGTTTTTAATTACTGCAGCAGTAGTTGCATGAATTTTCTCAAAATAACATATTTCTAACAAGAAATCAGACATTTGCTGTTTTTAATTTCAGGAATGTGTTAAGAAAAAAAAAACCCCAGGAAAATCGTTAAATAACCATTCTTTGATGCATTGTCTTTATTTAAAGGATATTAAAGTATTATTTACCCGCTAATATAAAATAAATAAAAATTTACAAGTGCAAGAAAAAAAACAAAGAATAGAAAACTGTATTTTATATTGATTTATTTTCATTTTATGGCATTTATTCAATTGTTTCGAATGAGAGCATACACCTGATAAACATCATCTTCGCAGTGCAGGTTGATTCTTTTTCTTATTTTTGCTTGTAATTCTTGAAGATACCCGCAATATGTTTCACGAAGAAAATATTCCCGTCTTGAAATTGTGATGTTGATTTTGCATTTTGAATGAATGCAGTTGAATTCGTACATATTTTTCTTTCTGTTTTTTATTCTGCCAATTTTGAAATCACATTAGTGTATGCTTTTGTTTTGTTTTTGTTTGAAGCTTGTGAAAAATAGTTCTGCAATCTCATCACGCTCTGTATTGTTTGTTGATGAAATTTCATTAAAAGACAATTTCATTACGTAATCAGTTTTTACATAAAAAAAACACATTCAAGACTGTGATAAGCATTTCATGTAGTTTCCATCAAGTTAAGTAATGCAATTGTATGAATTCAACTATCTTTATTCCAGAAACCAAACGAAGATGTTAAGATTTATTGAGGGTCTGAACAAAGATTAGCATTTAACAGCCATATTATTATTATTATTAATAATAATACTTTAGTTTTTCTCTCGCCAAGCTTTTTGGTGAAATTTTTTTTCCCCTCAAATCTGTTAAATATTATCTCTAATTGTTAAAAAAAACGCCTTATTAAGAATGTTGTCTTTCAACTGTTTTTCAAAAATTGCAAATCTCATCGGGTTTCTCAATTTTAAATTTGTTTTGTTAGAAAAAATGTTTATTTTGCTAATTGCCTTAATGGTAATTTATTAAGGACAAAATAGATTTTAGAATATTCTTTCGATGCATTTTTGATGCATTACTAAAAACGAGAAGATTCTTTGGCATTAATGAAGGTGGTAATAGAAATGGAAAAGTAACATAAGAATGGGGAATTCAAATTAAAATAGAGATTATAAATCACAAACTTAATGAGATTAGAGAAAAATCCATCAGTTTCTGCTGGAGTATAAAGATTATTCTAATTTAGCATCTCCCTCCAAGAACAAACAGAGTTAATAAGGGAATAAAGGCATATGTCACTAATGGAATTTCAAATGTATGGTAATTTCTTTTGTTCAAACTCATATCGAAGCCTGTATTGATTTCTTATTTTCTCCTTCCAACAGAAATGGGTTTAGACTCATCGTCTGCCGTTAATCTTACAGCGAAGAATCACTCTTACACAAGCGGCCATAATTGCGTCTAATGTCTACTGGTTGTAAACTGTCTTAACCCTAGGCCTCTTGAAGTCTGACAAAACAAACAGTTCTGTGGCCTTTATAAACCGTCTTTCATTAGAACTGAAACGACAACCCAAGAATAACATCATCTCAATCGGTTTCCTCAAACTTGAAGGACGTTGGGTGTTTTTTCTGTTTTTTCTTTCTTTTCCTTTCTCTTGCCGAAGGGAAGTTGTCTCGTCCCTTGCAGAAGTCGGTACCAATCAAGTCAATGGCGCTGTAGTCTTCCGATAGAGATACGTTAATTGGAAGCCAGGCAGTCATTTTCCTAATGAGGATCAGCGGTTTCGCCAAGACTTTTCTAGGCTTGCTCTGTGTTCCAGAAGCGGAAGAATGGATCTTTTCATCTTAAGAGACTTTTCATAAACAAAACTGATCAGCGAAAAACATCTGGAAGGCATGGGATTTCAGGAAATATCGCATTCCACCAAAATAGAGCTTGACATCTTCACCGAGTGTCTCTATCTCTCGTCGTTGGTTCATCTTTAAATAACCGATTCTGTCTTTTGAATCAGGAAACCAAACACTTTCAAAGAAAATATGGAGATTTATTTTTTCGATACTGCTTTCTGTAAGCTAAAAAATCCTTAAAGTTACGAATGATAAAAAGTTTTTAAAAATATATATTGTTAAAAATATAGAACAAAGAAAACTTGAAATGATTATTTAGATTTGTATTAATAGTTTTAACTGTAACGTAGTTGGTGTAAGAGATTCTATACATAAAAATCATGTTTACTTCAAATAAAAACATTATAACTACGATATTTCGCAAGGTAGCTTCCTTTGCTTTCTTCAGGTTCCATTTTACAAAACTTTAACATAAAACCGTTATTACAAAGGTCTTTTTTAGCATCCTACTATTGTTAGCATGTTCAAAATAATAAGTACAATTCTTAGTATGTTTCTCAATTATTCAATTATTACAGAATACTAGTAAGCATAATCCATTGTAGAATAATAAGCATAATTATTACATAATGTAAAAGCACAATATATAGATGATTTTTATACAAAGATACGTAGAATATTGTTGCTTTTCGGAAGTTTCTATATAATGTCTAATAGATGGATGTTGACGATGACGTTTGCGCGAGAATTACGAAAAACACGAGATCTCGTCTCAAGGAATTTAGTATTTTTAATGTCTGTCACTAGGAAAATGCTACATAAGGAATTTATTGTTTGTTTATTGACTGTTTTCAATTTATTAAAACTATATTAAAATTAGTAAAAGTCTCATGCATTTCCCCATATTATAATTCATTGAAATATTTCAATATTTTATGAGAAGACATGGATAGAGACTATTCTCGCGTAAATTACGTGAAATCACGAAAATACGGGATCGTCAACATCCATCTGTTAGACATTACTTTAACAATTTCTCTTGACGCTCTGGTTTTTACTCGGAATTATAATTCAGATCCAAATCGTACTATTTACTTTTATGCTGTGGTATGGTAATTTTGATATTTACCTTACCACAATATAATCAACATCATAGGATCTTATTGATTTTTTGTAATTGAAGGCTTAGATTTTAATCAGAAAATCCTATTGATTGTTACTTACAGGATCAAAGAACTGCCAATATAGATAAGCAGTCAATTCGAAGTTTACAATATCTACCGAAAAGAATTCGTTTCCCTATAAAGCTTACTTTAGTCTCTACAGTTGCCTTTGAAGTTTTTGTTTCCTTTTAACTTTTTAATTTTCTAAATGATTTTTTTTTTGAATTTCCTAAGTTTTCATTTCTTTTTTACAATAAATTGCAATAAGTTTCGTAGTGTTTTGTGTGTTCTGTGCGTGTGATTTTTACCATAGATTTTATTTAAGTCATTATAGGATATTAAGATAGATTCAGATTGTTATTCCTAGATTTCTATGTATAATGTTTAATGTATTAAACTAAACAGCGTTTAATACGTGTAAGTTTACGAAATATTACTATTTTGATGTTCGTCTTTGATTTATATCTATAATTTAAAAAGCAATTTTTGTTTGTGATTCAAGTAGAATTCGGAATGGCGTTATCAAAATTAATTAGTTTAAAAAACCAACGCAGGTTAAATATTTCAAAAAATACCTTCCGAAAGATAGTTTCTCTAATACTTATCAAACTTCAATGATTTGTTAGGGATTTATAAGTCGAAAAGTGAGAGTTAATGAAATTCGCATTAATGATTAATACTGTTGTTAATCCCAAACGGATAAATAAAACTAATTGGCATTTCATGGAATTTAAGTTATTTCAAATGAGAAATTTAAAGAGGTTGATAATTAAATATCTAAACAAAAAAGAAACAATCATGTTTATGTTAATTTTTACAATAATATTGAAAAAATTTTGCTCATTTATTTTAATAAATTCTCAATATTTGTAATATTATTCTCATTCAGATAAGCATTTTTCTCTTACTAGTAGTATCCAATTTTGCCTTTATTGTTAAAAGAAAAGCACTTCAAGCAATCACAGCAAAAGATAAATTTTTTAATTTGAACTAAGACGTCTTCTGAAATAATGTCGTAGTAGGCAAGTAATGAAGCAGCAAAAACCTTATTCAGTAGCAATACCGAAATCTTAAGAGGTTCTATGGAAGTATCGATCTATATTTGGAATTTTTTTTTTATAGCAACGGCGATTTACCTACTTCTGTCAATATCGTGATTTCAGTAGCGTAAACATCTACATTTGTTGATTCGTCTTTATTTAGCGTTCTATTTACTTCTTTTTCTCAGTTTCCAATTTTGTATTAGTTAAGATAAAAAATCATCGAAGGAATTAAACATTCTTTCTTTGTTTATTTTTTTAATAGATTAACTTTCTTTTAATGCTGTCGGACCTTATATTTTGGCCAAATGGCTGCCAGCATTAAGTACCCTTCCCCGTTTTAGAGATTACAACTTAGAATTAAAAATAAACTAAAATCGTAAGAGATTAAAATAGATAGATATAACATGAAGTAGAATTGCTCAAACAATAAGTTATTTAACAACTTTAAACAAACATCTAAAATATCTGGATATAAGTCGAGATATGTGCTCCAAATATAGATTCAATGTAGGTATTCATGGCATCCATAAGTCTGAAATCAATGCTGCTCAACACAAAACTCGTGTGAAACTGCCTACAGAAGTGAAAGTGAGGCTCCAACGATCACTCTATAATTTTATTGTCTAATTCTCCTATCACATGTTGAATTTTTCAGTTCATTTTACAGTTAATTTTATTTCAAATTTTGTTTTATCCATCTTTACGCATAAAAGCGCCATATTTAAGAATGCTCTATTGTTACTAGAAAATAAATTCCCCGTAGTTCAATTCTTTTAATGTGGATATTTTACATCTGTAAAAGTTATGTACAACCTCAGTTTTTCACTAGTATATCTACTTATTTTCTAAAGCGTTAATAAAAAATATACACGGTACATGCAATTACAATGGAGTTCCTTATTTAAATTGAGTTGTGAATTTCTAAAGTGATTTAAAAAATCAAATAGTAAAAAACAAACAATTAAAAAAAAAATCATTGATAAAGTTAAGAAAGATTAAAATAAGCAATTATCAGAAGAATAATTTCATTGCTTGTGTATGTTTGTAACGTTGGCAGTGTAGGTATGAACTTCGAATTGTTTAATCATAAATACAAAATGAAGTAGACATATGTTAAAACATTTATTATTATTTATTATTATTAAATTTTCAACCACTTTATTCCAGTCAGTTACATAATGAAATAAAGACTATTGACACGGAAGTATCTATTTGTAATAAAAATTATTAAAAATAAAGATTTTATTCTATAGTCTTAGCTTTACAACTCGCAATCTTTGAAGATTTACAGCAACTTAGACTGTTAAAAGACATACGCAATCAATGTCTTCATTGTATTTTATAAATCAACAAGAAAATTAGAGTCAAAGAACTTGTGCTTAATAGGTCAATAAAGACACTATTTATTTACAAGTTCCTGGATCGTTTCAAGTTCTCTTTGTTACAAGCAAAATAATCTTAGCAGCAGCTGCAACAAAGACAAGCTTTATTCTACTCTTCCCGTTGACAGCAGTAGCTCAGCTTGAAATGGTCCGTCTGAACATTAATCATCATTTTTACCATATATTTTTTTTTTATGTTTCTCTATGAGTTTGGAGAATTAAGGCCGAAAATAAAAGTGAGCCATGATTTGAAGTATTAAATTCTTTATAATAACAGAAAACATAACACTTTAATTTCTGAATGATTATGGTTTTACTGAATATAATTAAAATCACAAAGGGATTAATTCATCGGCTTTGTTTAAGTATTAATTAACAGAATTTTAATCAAAACGTACAAAACAATTAATCCTATAAATTTAATCAATAAATAATTACTGTTTGGGAGTTTTCTGTATTATAATGAATACAAGAATTGTAATGTGATCTACTGCTATTAGCATATTTCCTTAAGAGGCCTATTAGGGTCAGACTCCGTGTATGTGTCCCTTCTTAATAACGTTTGAACCGCTGTATGGATCTTCTTGAAACTTGGCATTCATATTTAAGGACTATGGTCGGTCTAGCTTTTATATCTGAAATCTTTTCCAAATGGGTACTTATTGCGAAATTATGAAGACAAAAATCCGGAAAGCATTGCAATCTAAACAATGAATTTCTAACCTCTTTGTACAAAAACTATTTTAAACAATGAATTTTAATCGTCTTAAACTTAATCCGATATTGGTAACATAATTAAAACCGTTTTATTTACATATGTTATTTATTTATTCTTTGAGAAAATGGGAAATTTGAACTGTGTGTATTAAACTGACATTAACATTTGAAATGAACTGTAGGCTTTTAACTTTGTTCGTTGTGGATTAAAAAAAATAAAAATAAAATAAGGATAATAGGTTTTGAGTTCTTAGAATTTCCTGTTTTAATTTTGAGTTTTTTATTCAACATTAAAAAATTTCGAGTTTTTATAATTGTGTCAATCAAGAACTTCCATTAAGAAATATTAAATATTTTGTAATAATTGTAAAAGAGGGTAAGATTAAAAAAGGAATGACACACAAACTGTTTTAAAAAACATTAAACATTTTAAAAGCACAACCAGGTTTCGACAGGACACGCCTGTTGTTTACAAGTGACATTTGTAGTCCTGTCGAAATCTGGTTGTGCTTTTAAAATGTTTAATGTTTTTTTAAAATGGTTTGTGTGTCAGACCTTATTAAATCGTACCCATGTATTTAGCACACGTTAATCTTCATTATTAACGCTTAATTATTAAAAAAGCTTATTCCAAATCTGTGTGAAATCTTGTAATTCATAAAATCAACTGAGGAAAAAAAAAATTCTTATTCCTTCAAATCTGCTTTTAGGTTTGCTATTTGCACTCATCTGTCAAGATCAGAGGCTCATCATCAACATGCTTTTGGAATGATGAGTTCCAAAAAAAAAAAGCAAAATTCATAATTAGGCTTAGCTTTAAATCGAGAATTACAAATCAATTATTAATTTAGTTCGTAATGGCATAGTTGGAATAACTAGCATAGCTATTTATAGAATTGATAAATTAATCGCACAGATTTTCAATATAGTTTTTCAAATTTACATCCTAGATGTTATAATGATAAAGAACCCATCTTATTTCTACATAGAAAATTCCTTGAGAAGATGTTCAAAATTAAATACAATAATAACTTAAGGTTTTTCAGGTTTTTTAAGTCTTTAAAAATGATCAAATCAAGATAATTACTCTCCACTTCGAAAGTGTAATGTTAGATTTCGGGTAGAATGGTTTATAGATTATCCAGTATTAGAAAAGTACAAAAAAAATTCAAGATAATCAACGAATTGTGGATTTGAGCTTTAATGTTGAAGTCTAAAGCAACTTATAACTGCATAGTAAAGCATAAAATTTACTATTTAGTCCACTGTTTCTGAATTGGAATGACCTCTATAAATTTAAATTGTATAATATAAATGGCAGTTTTAAGTCAACATTTTATATTATTTATTTATATCAAGACTTATTTCCTGAGCCAGTTTACACCATTTTCATTAAAAATAACAATTTAACATTGTAATTCTATTCTGTGCAGATTAGTTGGCACAATAATTTTTTTCAAACTTGCGAATGCGCGTTGTGAAAGAAGATTGAGAACTACTGGTGTAAATATTTTTCAGTTTTTAAGTTTACTAATAAAATCAAGTTAAATTATGTCTGCGCATGTGTATGTGTGTGCATTTTCTCTCGAGAATGCATTATCTTAAAACTTAACAGGCCTATTCTTATGGAGAAGAAATGATCATTAATTTTTTTTACCCATGGGTCTCTTTCGTGAGGTTGCAATAAGACAAAAATTCTCATAGAAAAAGGTTAGGAGTTAAAAAATGAATATCTATCGACTTCTAATAATGAATATTAATCGTTTCAATACTTCACTAGTTTGAAATGATTAATCTATATTACTAAAATCTTTTATTTCTCTGTCTGTCCGGAGCAACAACGTAAGTGCAACAATGAAAAACAGTTCTTCATTTGTCATTGTATTATATATGAAAGTTTAATATACTTATTAGTTTAATATGTAGTAGTGTACCCGGTAGCCGAGTGGGTAAGGGCACTTGGCTGCGGGCTGGGGATAGCGGGTTCGATCCCCTGCCTCGGTGTAGGGCGGGGATTTTTCCACGTTGCATTCTCCTCCAAATGAGCCCTAGGGTCTACCCAGCCCTCTATAGAATGGGAGTTAGGCGGGTGGGCGTTGGGCTGACCACTCGACCCCAACTTAATCCCGTTGGTCACGAAATGTCGGGATTAACCTTCCACCCGCGACCCAAAAGCCATGGGTCAAGAGGCTTAAAATGGGTTACTTTACCTTAATACATATTGTACATAATTGAATAGCATTAATTCTGGAATAAAAGAGCAGTAAAAGAACAAATTAATTTATTCTTTTAGGAGTTTTTCTTGAATAAAATGTATGTAATATATATAGTAAAATGTTCATTTTATTTCTATATTTTCTTTTATTATCAATAATTTTTATGCAAATTGTTTTAGGATATCTTTTTAATAAAGCTTAGACATTAAAGCTTTGTTTTAGATGAAATTTATAGTTTTAAGGTATTAATGAAAGGTATTAATGATATTAATGAAAATAAAAAGTAGATAACGTTTCAGTTAAGAATTTTAGATTTAATCCTGTTTTAATACAGGCAATTTCTAAATAATTCCGAAATTAACCTCCCCCCCCAAAAAAAATAAATAAATTTGGAATTGAGATCTTTTTTTTTTTTTTAACTTGAACGACTACCGGTATAAAGCAATTTTAATATAATCTATATTACTAAAATCTTTTGTTTCTCTGTCTATCCGTCGCAATAGTTAATTTCCTGTGAAAAAATTACTACAATGAAACGTTGCGACGGGAATCGAATCTGCAACCTTTTGATCCGATGTCAGACCATTAGGCCACGGGGACTACATTCAAATTATTGTTTCTTATCACTCCCTTTTTGTGTGTGTGGCGCACTGAGAGAAGAGCCCGAGAAAAAAAAGAAAATAACTCATTAATTTTAGCTTACTAGATTAAAATTTAATTTCAATATTCATTTTTCCAGCGATAACCTGAAGAGTCGTTAGAGACATATCTCGACATGAATGAAGAAATTACAAATGACGAGCGTAAATACTCTATCTCAACTAAAAGCCGTCATATTGTTATCCCGTCATTGTTGACGGGGCGTATATATTATCACTAGTGTTGTCTTTTTACAAATATAGGTTGATCAATTTGGAACAAAACTCAATAGTTAATATTTATAAGTTTTTTTAAAGATTGTATCACTATTTAATCTTTGCCATATTTTAACATAATGAATGATTTTGCTTAACAAAAACTACGATCAGTCAATAAATGACTTCTGACTCTGTCCCTCTCACATTAGTAATTTAGTATCCTCCGAAATTCGGGTAATAGTCGGAAACGCGATTAAAAAAAAAATCAAACTTTATGAAAGAAACTGAAGAAACTTTAATTTTTCAATGGACTAGCAGCCAAAACTCATTATTTTTCCTATTATAAAATAATAAACAGAAAAATAATTATTAATAACAAGCTAAAAAAATTTATTATATCAAAATTCATAAAAAGAAAATTCGAAATGTAAAGTTATGAAAAACATGATAATTAATGCTTTTAGAAAGTATCAAAAGGAAAGCGGCCCCCATAATATGCACAATTTTATAAACAAACTTTTATAAATACAACTTTATCGGAGGCGATCTCTTTTGACCCCTAAATTCCGGTCAGGGAGTGGTCCTAGAGGTCTGATGATTTTGGACGTGGTCCCCTACTTTTTGATGCTGAACACAACGGTGAAGGTTTCGGTCCCCTATGTTTTAATCTAGGGGCCACTAACATTGCATTTATGCTTTCTGGATGGCATACTCTGTAGCGGCCAAACGGTTAGAGATATTCGACTGAAACCTTCACCATTGTGTTCAGCATCAAAAAGTAGGTGACCACTCTCTGACCCCCCCCCCAAGACGTAATCTTTCTTTTAAAAATGCCTTTAAAAGACAGAAAACGTCTTGGGGGGGGGGGGGGCAGGGAATGGACCTAGAGGTCTGATTTTTTATACGTGGTTACATACTTTTTTGATGCTGAACACAATGGTGAAGGTTTCATTCTAATATCGCTAATCGTTTGGCCGCTACAGAGTGACATACAGACAGGACAAAAGCAAGAGCGGTCCCCTAGCGGTTTCAAAGGCAAGCTGTAACCTTGAGGCCGCTAAAGAATAGCCTACACGTTATAATTACAATATTATTTAGTTGAAGAATGCTAAACGTAATTAAATGAAGAAAACGCATAAATTTATATTACTGTTGGCGATGGTTGCCCTTTGATCTCTGATTAAAATATGAAATTTTAAACTTATCCCATGGGCATTTTGTTAGCTGGGAATCGGAAATAAATACCAATTATCTGTTAGCCAAATCCTGCGAACTTTTCCAATAAATAGTTTATAACTAATTATTTGGAAATACGGTTAATATATTACGCTTATCGCTTCCTAGTTTTGCTCTAGGCCAAGGTAATTCTCATCTTGGTGAATTTTTTTTTAATCTTTAATTACTCTGTAGCATTTCAGGAAGGATTTAATGCAAACAAAACGTTTCACTGAATTACGCAGACGAAAAATGCTTTGTCTCGATAATAAATTATTTACGTATAAAAAATAATATCATTTAATTTTGATTTATCTCAGTCCCCGCCCAAAGAGCAAAGATGACTCGGAAAATAGCGAAATAAAGAATAATCAGAAACTGAAATTTCATTATTAAACTGTAAAACTTGCCCCCGAGTTACTTCACTTAAGGTTCAAGACTGATGCCTTAACTCGAAAAAATGTCCTCATTTCCGAAGAGTTGGAGGCCGATCAAATGCTAACGTAACTAAGAGCTGTAACTCCGAAGGAAACGCCGCAACTTTCGGGCACTGATGGCAATTCAGAATTTCCTTAAGTCCGAAGCGCCGTAAGTCGAAGTAGTTTAAATCGGGGTATGGCTGTATACCATTGAAAGATCGGGAGATTATAAATCTACAGCTTTTAAAAGTTTTCATGGATTTATTAATATAGTTCGTCAAATTTTGCTTTAAACGTAAAAACCGACTTGGCATTTATTAAAATGTTACATTGCAAAATTACAAAAACAAAAGAAAGGGTTAACGTGCTGACAAATTTCACTGAAAATGTCTGTTAAGCCCAGAGGCTGGCTGTTGACTTTACCATAGGCTACGCCTTTCTGATTCATTTTATCGAGGGTGGCAGGTTAGGGCTGATGATCCCGTAGAAGGATGAAACAGCTGTTCCCTAATCCACCCCGTCAAATGAATCGAAAAAGCAATTGTTTTGTTTATTTTGTGCTGGGCTTAACAGACATTTTCAGGAAAATTACAAAAACGTTTAACATTTAATAATGAGCTATATTACATGAGCGTTTTCGTCAGCTCAGAGCTGTTTTCTAAGATCAACAAATTGATTGTATCGATTTTTGACCTGAAAACTTACAAATCCATTAATCCATTCAAGGCAGAACCTACTGGTAGAGCCTTCGGACCCAAAAACCATCAATAGCCGACAGAATAAATAAGAACTACTTATCGAAGAAATATAACTTGTATTCATGCTAATATTGAAAACTATTTCGTTCTATAATTTCTTTATTTTCTTTATTAGTAAGTTTACAGTTGTCAATAGGGAAGTGAGGCTCATCAAATCAGCTTAGCCACAGATGCTTTTGCGCCATTAAAATCTATTAACCAACCGAGATATGATTAAAATTAGTGCGATTGAGATATTTTAAGTAATGAAAGCGATTTTAACTTTTTTTTTTTGTCAGAGAACAGAAAAATTTGCAATTTTTGTTTTGTTTTCAGTAGATATTATAGGAATGTAAATGTAGGGGTTTTTTCTTTTTCTTTTCATTTTTAAGACATTAATAATTATAATAATAGCAATAATGGAATCTTGATTAGTAATATTTAAAGGAAAGTAGGTTTTAAGTTCTTTGATACTTCTTTTTGCTTTTAATGTTGCTTATTATTTTTTTATTTGATCATACACATTAGTTAATCTCATTTAGCTTCTAAATTATACTCATGGACAAAAAAATTGGCGCACCAAGAAATAATTGCGGTATCGTAACGAAACTTGCAATGAAGGTACATGTCGGGGAGATATGCAAATGATTAGAAATGCAGCGCGATTGCGCAATACGTATAGCCGGTAGAGGGCGTTGAACATCGTACTCTGTGGAGTATAAAACAGGTAACCAAAGCGTGTTTGAGTGTGCTGAATCATTTACAAAGGAAGAGCTGAGGTAGACATGCCATTACGCCGTGTTCGAAGATAGTATACGCAGTTGTCGCAGTTTGAGAGACGGAGAATCGTCGGGATGATGGAAGCTGGGTGGTCAGCTAGGCGAGTAGCTCGTCAATTAGGCCGCTCTGATTGTGTTGTGAGGAGGTGTTGGGACCATTGGACCCGAGAGATGTCATGTACACGAAGACCAGGCTCAGGACGCCCTCGACAGACCAGTCGTCGAGAAGACCGCCACATAGTCAGAAATGCACGCGTACAGCCAACTGCTTCATCGGCCGCCATCCAGGCACAGGTTGCACCTTCACTAGGGGCCTCTGTGTCTTCTCGAACCATACGAAGGCGCCTGGCTGAAGGACAGTTGGTATCGCGGCGCCCATTACGTGTGCTGCCCTTGACGCCCACCCATCGACGCCTCCATTTGGAGTTTTGCCGCGCACGAGGAAACTGGACTGCAGCGGAATGGAACCAGGTCGTCTTTAGCGACGAATCCAGATTCAATCTCGGCAGTGATGACAATCGTGTTCGTGTGTGGAGAGCCCGTGGTGAACTCTTCAATCCTGCCTTTGCTGTACAGCGACACACTGCTACCACAGCTGGTGTGATGGTATGGGGTGCCATTGCCTACAATACACGGTCACCCCTAGTATTGTTCCGTGGTACCATGACAGCCCAGCGGTATGTTCATGAAATCCTGCAACCACATGTGTTGCCACTCATGCAACGGCTCCCAGGAGCCATTTTTCAACAAGACAATGCTCGGCCTCATACGGCAAGGGTGTCACAAGACTGTCTCCGCACTGTTACTACCCTTCCTTGGCCTGCCCGATCCCCAGATTTGTCTCCAATCGAGCATATCTGGGATCATTTGGGACGACGAGTTGGGCATCCCACGAGTTTGAACGAACTAAAGGCAATGTTACAGCAACTATGGAACGAAATGTCTCAAGACATCATACAGAACTTGTATGACTCAATGCCCGATCGTATCGCATCGTGCATTCGCGCTAGAGGGGGTCCAACGGAGTATTAACTCCTCCGTTCTTTTGCCTTTTTCTCTGAAATAAATTATGTTTTTTCTTTGATTTTCTAATCATTTACTTATATCAAAGTAGTCATTACGTATGTAAATTTTCGTTTCATTTTGACAACTCCTTCTTGGTGCGTTAATTTTTTTGTCCATGAGTGTAAATTTATATCAACGTAAATCAGAAAGTAAATTGCACCAAATCAGCTTTCGTGCACTGAGCTATCATCGACGGGAATCTGGTACGACCGTTTCATCCTTGTTAGGAAAAATCCTCAGTCACATTTACCCTCGATCATAATCACAGTCTGAGCGAAAGATAATGGATTCCACTCCTGCACCCGGAAGTGGTACCCGAACAAAACAAGTAACAATAAAAAATAAACTGTAAAAAATATAGAATTTCCCACGTTAAACTTTATTTCATATTAATTATTTATTTCTTTGTGCTTATCGTTCCTTTATTTAATTTCTTTGAGCTGTGCAGCCGGGACAAGGATTTCAATTCGGTATTTTTTTAGTTTATTTTTTATTGTTGTTTGTTTTATTTAATAGAAATTTTGATGAAAACACTGAATGACAATTTATCGTATATTATTTTACTTATAAATAATAAACGCTTTAATAATATGAATTTTTATAAGATGTTATTTTTGTTTTATGTATAATATTCTAAAATATAATGTTTATAATGTAAATAACCCTTATTTAGAATAACAAATAAAAATGTAAACATTTTTCTATGAATTTATTATCGCGAATATGTTTGATTTTAAATATTAAAACAGATGATAACATATTTAATTTTGAAGTTATTGTAGAGTGAGGAATTACAATAACAAGTTTTTTTAGTTGGTTGAAAAGAATGAAATTTAAAATTGATAGTTGTAAAAAATTGTGGGCCCGGTAGCCGAGTGGGTAGCTTGGCTGCGGGTTGGAGGTTGTGGGTTCGATTCCCGGCCTCGGCGGAGGACGGGAATTTTTCCACGCTTCTTTCTCCTCCAAACGGGCCCTAGGGTCTACCCAGCCCTCTATAGAATGGGTACCGGGTTTCTTTCCCGGGAGTTAAAGGCGGGCCAGCGACGGGCCGACCCCCCGTCCTCAACTTTGTCCCGTAGGTTCTGAACACTGGAGCCTACCCTCCAGCCGCATTGCGCGGTCCTCTGGGCCTGATCGCAACTTTAACTAACTAAGTTGTAAAAATTATTTTAATTGTTGGAGCCAAATTTTGTCATAAATTAGTTAATAATAAAATAAAATTTCATTAGTTTAAGAGTTTAGAAGAAAATTATATAGAACGATCATTCTAAAAGAGGTCAAACAGGAATAAAAATTTCTTCAAAGCAGGAATGAGAATGGCACCTCCAGAAAACTTAAAACTAAAAACAAAATACACATTAAAAATCAAATAAAGGGAATTCTTGTGCTGCCCTCCGAAAGCCTCAAAGAATTTTCTATGCGCATTATTAAGAAAGTAAAAGCGCTTAAAATGTATAAACACATTATACGGGTAAGACCAGTGTTTCTAAGTGACATCCCAAAACAGCTGTTTGTCACTATATTGGCGATCATCAGTTGAAAGGAAAGAATTTAGATCACATCGTTCCGCTAATTCCTACGAATTTCATTTTTATATATTTGCCTTGTGTAGACTATTTTGCCGAATAAACATTGTTTGAATAAATTACTTGAAAACAACGTGGATTACAATTGGGGAAAAGTAAATAGAAGAAAGAATAACAAACACTCCTAATAAATTGCGATTACTCGAAAATGCCTGGCGGCTACTATACATTGAAAAATTGAAAGGAAAAATAATTGAATTTATTAAAGATTTACAAAACAACGACCTCTCGTAAATAAATAGCTTCTTTATACATAAACTTTTTTTTTTATTTGAAAAGTTTAGCATATCAGGACAATTCATAAAATTTGCGATGTAAAGAGCTTTTACTCAAGCGTCTTTTCATGACGTTCTTCATTCTGAAATTGAACGAGGGCTTTCTTTGAAGTCCTGATTTGCCTTAAATGAAATGTTAATGCTGAACGATGGGGGTGGAAGCCGCTGCCAATATCAGGTGGATCTACAAGCATTATTTTTAAAAGGATTCCTTGGAGAATGAAATAGAATACTCTAGTGAAAGCAATGGGCTACTAGAGGAAATAATGGCTTGTGCGCTTTCTCGTTTGCTTCGTTTTAAATTTTTGACGATATAATTTATTTTTATATTAAAAATAAAAATAGGGGTATGATAAAGGAAACAGTCATAAAAGTTCTCATGCTGATATATAGAGCGTTGTATCTATTGCTAAATAAAAGGAATAGCCATAGACCCTTATTTCGTTATAAACCATTGTTAGGTGACCTTGACGTAGGTATTTTTTCTTTGTATTGAGATACCTTAACAATGATTAGTATATTAAGGAAAATTTATTGTTAATTGGACCGAACAGAAAAAAAAGTGTGAATGCCATTCTATGTTGCTCGCATTTGACTCTCAGGAGTAGTTTCGCAAACACACTTAAAAGATTTTGAGATTCTCTCGGTGAGGTCTATCTATCTACCAAATTTCACATCTTTGCAACTTGTAGTTTCTGAATTGGAAGTAGGCTGGGAGAACACATACGCACTGATCGCCTTATATTCCCAGAAATACTGGAATATAAGCCTCTTTGATTTGCACAGAAGTTAAAATAGGAAACAGTTAGATGGTTGAACTGGAGATATCAGAAAAATGGAAATATTGAAAGGGAAAATACCTGTAGATGACAGCCAGAGCCGTCGCGTGGACGGGGCGACCGGGGCGATCGCCCTAGGCGCTGCGGCCAGGGGGGCGCCGCGGCACGGCAAAAATAAAAAAAATTTGGAAATTCCGTTTTTTTTTTTTTGGGGTGTTGAATTGGAAATTCAACTCTTGGCGCCGCGGGGCCAAGGGGGGCGTCGAGGTCAGGGGGGCGCCGCAGCATGGCAAAAATAAAAAAAATTTCGGAAATTCCGTTTTTTTTTTTTTTTTTTTGGTTGTAGTTTTTTGGGATGGTGGGGGTGGGGACGCAAATATCAAGTGTAGGTCGCCTGACGAAATCTTGCCCCGGGCGCCAACAAACCACGCGACGGCCCTGATGACAGCAATTAAATCAGGGTTGCTGTAAGGGAGAAGAGACATGACAGTTCAGAAAGCAATGAAAGTCAGATTGAATAAGACAGAAATATGATTGTTAAGATTTTGCTATTGGCTACATGAGACTGGATAAAATAGAAAATGAAGCGTTTGATGACGGGATGACTTAAAGTAGGGAAGCTATTGAAGAAGTCAAAGAAAGTTGGACTCAGGTGCTAAGGAAATGTCAATTATGTAAGAAGGACGATGTTTAAATGATCAACAGGGAAAAGAAGTAGAAGATAGAGTAATTGAATGATAGCATACTAGAAAATATGGAACACTTGTGATTTACAACAATATGGAATTTATTTGTAGTTTATGTAGAAGGAACACTCCCATCGTTATTTTCATTTTCTTAATTTACCATTTATAGGTACTGTTTATTTAACAAAAAACATTACCTCGGTCCTTTTTATTTACGTCTTTTATATGTCGTTTTCAGAAAAGTATCAAAATTTAAAAAAGGAATGTTGTTATTGTTTTTAAAAAATTCAGGAATTCTTTGAAAGTCAACTACTTTGTAGAAGTTAATGAAAAATTTTATTATTCATAATTTAATCTGAAATTACTTACATATTTATTTATTTATAAACTATTTATTTGCCAGTAAAAGGTTCTAATCTTAGTAAAGGCGTGGTTCTTACTTCATTAAGTTTGAAGCAGGTTCATCCTTGACATATTTGTAGTGAAAACAGTTCGATTTTCGTGAACTTATGTTTGTTTATGAGAAAAGTTCTGTTTGCGAATGGGAAAAGTTAACAGATCAAAACTAATTAAAATTAAAAAACAAACAAACAACGAATTCGATTTACAAATTATTATGTAATGTTTTCTAGGAAAACATTTAAATTCATGAAAAAAAAAATTTTCTAACGAATTTTATCCTGAATTGTTCTTGTTTTGAAAATATTATTAATAAATATTCTAGGAAAAATAGGGTTAGAAAATAAATGAAGGATGTAATTAACAATAATATTCATAGTAAAAACCACAATGTTTTTTTGGATCTATAAATTTTTAAATGATCATTTCAATTAAAATTAGGATGCCTTTTGAGTCAAGCAGAGACCCGGGGAAGGCCGTTTCGAGCTTGTTGATCTCTCTTTAGCCAGGGCTACTCAGACAGTGTAAAACTCAACAGGTGAATTAGGGGAAGAATAAGTCATTCAAGATGGTCAAATGCCTTTTGAGGCAGCTGTAGTGCTGCCCAAGGTTTTGCATTCCACAATTTATTCTTGTTTTTTATTTTCTTGTTTTGAGCGGCCACTGCTTCCATCTTGAATGAATCATTTCAAATACTTAAGAATTGCAAAAATTGCAACTAAATCAGTAAAAACTCTCTCATAGAGAAAACGTCAGAACTGACTGCACACTATTTAGAAAATATGCACTATCCTACAAATAATGTACAAATATTAAATTGCGAAAAGAATGACCTAAGAACACTTTAATTTTTCTTTTTATCTGCAAATAACAAAAAATGTATTATTAGAAATAATTTTATTTTGTGTCCAAATAATCTTATATTTTTTATGATACTTGAAGATGCATTCAATATTGTACATTTTTTCATATTAATTTTCATAAATTGAATTGATTAGTTAAAACACAAAATCAGCAATAAAATCAGTCCAGTTAGATTATTTTGTACCTCATGAGTATGCACGACCTACAATTTTTATGTTGTGTTTTATTGTTGTTTTAGTAAATTTTCATCGAGTTCGAAATGTATTTCATATTTTAGAACTCGATGAAAATTTACGAAAAATATATCTATTTCATACATATACAATCTATGTATCTCAAATTGGTCAGATTTGGAACTTATCCATGAGACATGAAATATAGGTGATAATACGAAATACAGTAATTAAAAACAGCCGACCATAAAAAGCACATACACATTTAAAATTAATTAAAAATCACGCAACGTTTCGGACCTTCGGCCGTGATTAAGGTCCCTTATCAAGCACAGCACCCTACCTATCAAAATCCTCCCTAGTGGGATTCGTTAACAAAATACCATTATGTTAACGAATCCCACTAGGGAGGATTTTGATAGATAGGGTGCTGTGCTTGATAAGGAACCTTAATCACGACCGAAGGTCCGAAACGTTGCGTGATTTTTAATTAATTTTAAATATGTATGTGCTTTTTATGGTCGGCTGTTTTTAATTATATTGAGTAGCACGTTAAATAATTTTATATAATGAAATACAGCATTTTACATGGTACTAAATTATTACAATACAAAAATTATTGTACTTGTAAATGTTCGGCATGTCCGGTTCGAAACCTGATCGTGTCATAAAGTTTTAAAGTGTTTTTTTTTTTTATTTTTTAAGTATTTGTGTGTCTGACCTTTTTATCTCTTCATTAAATTCACACACGTTAAAAAGAAAAAAAAATACAAAAATAATTTTTTTTTACTTGTTTGAAGACATAGACTTAATTGTTTAAGGAGAAAAGTTTATATTAAAATTATAGCTTTGTGTTTTCAAGGATTATCTAACCCTATATCCCTTGACATTTGTGTCAAAGGTCCAGTCTTGTAACTTGAATAAAACAATTGAATGTTAAATTGAGACATTCCGTTTATCAGCACTTTTTTTTAGGAATTTCCGTGATTTTGAAATGTATGTTATAAAACTGAATTGTAGGAAATATAAATTATTTCTTTTTGTTTTTATTTCGTTCCGGGATTCCACCATCTTATTCCTCCAATTGTTTCTTTCAAAGAGGGATTTAACAAAATGTCAAAATTATACGTGAGGCTGTTTTAAAACAGAATCTGGGCCGATTTACGCTGCTCTTTTTCAGGCAGTGGACAGTTGTACAGTTGGATTTATTTCTTTCTGGAACAGCGAGTAGAAATTGCGTAGAGTCCAAAATCTCTTGCATTGATTTGTGAGGTGGGATTTTTTACGTTTTGGAAACAGAACGTACAATTCAATCTAAACAAAATCTCAATTAAAGATAAAAATGAAACTGGAAGATTTATGGTTAAATAAAGAGACATGAATACAAATATAGATGCTGGAAGAAAGAGACTTGACTTGAACCCTAGATCCCTCATTTTACCTGAATGCTGATTTTTTTAAAAAATAAATACTGATTTTTTAACAGCAATACATTGACGTGGATATGCTCAGATATTGTGTGCAAATTCAATCCAATAAATATTTTATTCTGGAAACCTCGACAATCAATTGTGTTCAGTAAAACCTCGAACGTTCAGGAAATTACATTGCCTTCTTTGAGCTTAAGGGGCTTTTGAGAGGGAGAATTGGGAAATTTGTGTTTATCCTTCTACGAGAACAAAAACTGCTTTTACTCCACGGGTTTCTCATTGAAGTCTTGTGCTCGTTAACTGAATTGTTGCAGATTGCTACCATTGTCCAGTTGTAACTCATTGTTAGGTGGCTAACATGATGTAATTGAAAAGAAAACCTACATCTAAGTTGTCGTAATAATCAGTGGTGATGTAAACAATATAGAAGAAAGAGTGAATTGTTATTTTATTGAAAAAACTTCATCTACACTTCATTTTATTATCGAATTTTCGGAAGAATTTTCTATCTTCCTTCTTCAAGATTACAATGTATAGTCAGGTGATATCAAATTACAAAAAAATTCCTTAGCATAGTTGTTAACAAAACTTAGCATTTTATCCTTAAAATGCTACTAACATATTATTTACAATTGTTACAAATTCAACAATTCTTAATTTTAATACAATAGTTTTATTTTACTAACAATCATTATAATAATCATAATTTTTTAAATTCATCGATTATTACACTTTTTTTGTTCTTGTTATATATAATGATTGTTAGTAAAATAAAACTATTGTATTAAAATTAAGAATTGTTGAATTTGTAACAATTGTAAATAATATGTTAGTAGCATTTTAAGGATAAAATGCTAAGTTTTGTTAACAACTATGCTAAGGAATTTTTTTGTAATTTGATATCACCTGACTATACATTGTAATCTTGAAGAAGGAAGATAGAAAATTCTTCCGAAAATTCGATAATAAAATGAAGTGTAGATGAAGTTTTTTCAATATGTTACGATGTGATTTAAAGAAGAAGTATGGATTTAGAAATTGTTATTTTAGACTGCCTAACAATGGGCGGCAAAAAACTTAAACAGACTGTAGATTTATTATTTTTTCAGCAAGGCAGATACGGTAGGTTATTATGTTTGTGCGTTGATGAGAAAAAAAAATAAAGAATAAAAACAAAATTTAAAACGCAAAATTTGAGTTTTACGTCCGAGATCTCAATAACTCAAAACTACGCATCATAGAAAGCTGAATTTTGATGTAATAGCTAGAATTTATAAATTTTGCAAATTGATTTTGTCCTTATCTTACCAATTCCTACGGAACTAGACTCAATAATTCACCATCCGACTGCAATCAACAATATTAAACTATTTGTCCTACCAAGTGACAAGTAAGTGTTTATGAGGAAGATCTCAGTTGATCTCAATTATCTCAAAAATAAAGAAAAATTCTTACAATTGTCAACGATTCTTAAAATATAAATTTAAGAAAGTGTAATCTATATATTGTTGTATAAGTTATTATATGAGAAATATTATTAATTGTTGGAACGTGTTGTAATCACGGTCGTTAAGCCCATACATTGTTATAAGAAAAGTTTTATTATTGCTAAAATTTTAAATGCATAATAACGAATTTTAGAGGAAAAAGAAAAGAAATTTTCTTGTCCTCTTCTAACCCGAAGAAGTTTCTTGCTGAAAGAAACGAAATATCGTGAATAAATATGGGACTTGATGGAAGATTTTCATTGTATGTCATGAATTGAATTGAATAGATTATCGGCTTTTGGAATCAATTGATTTTGGTTAAATTCGGACCAACAGTTAAACAGCTACAGGCCAAAAACTCTCAACATAGGGAAATGAACAACTTTTCTCTTTTTTCTTTTTCTAATGATGAATTATTTTATTTTTTGAATAAAGTGATCTACCCTATTACCACGCTGATATTCAAAAGTTGATACGCCAATTATATCTTATTATTGTAGATCGCTTAGAATTGGCATTTCTAAAATTTTTAAAATACCGTGAAATTGAGATTTTAATATATTTTCAATATTGCTCTAGCAGAGACTAATCGTTCTAAATTATTTCTTATTGGAGAATAGAATCCAACGTGTTTTGGATAATATTTAAACTCGTCAAAAAAAATCGCTTCATAATGCTTCAAATTAAATCCCATTTAACCCCTAATTTATTCTTTCCCCTGCAGAGAAGTAATATTTCTCTGCTGATGTTACTAGAAGTTCGCAGGGTGCTTTGCAGAAAAATTTAAAAATTTCTGTTTTCCCAAAATTACTCATATTTTAACTCAGTGCCAAATAACGGATAAAGATAAAACTCAGCTTATTATCAACTTGTTAACCAATCTAACATTTTTCTGCGGCAAAGGCTTTCGTACGAGGAACGATAACCATTCAGATTGTTCAAAAGAATAAAGATTTTTTATCATTCTACTAGTGATAATTTATACGCCCCGTCAACAATGACGGGATAGCAATGTTACGGCTTTTAGTTGAGATAGAGTATTTACGCTCGTCATTTGTTACTTCGTCATTCATATCGAGATATGTCTCTAACGACTCTTCAGGTGATCGTTGGAAAAAAAATGAACATTGAAATTTAAATTTTAATCTAGTAGGCTAAAATTAATGAGTTATTTTGTTTTTTTCTCAGGCTCTTCTCTCATTGCGCCACACACACACTCAAAGGGAGTGATAAGAAACAATAATTTGAATGTAGTTCTCATGGCCTAATGGGTAAGACGTCTGACTTTGGATCAAAAGGTTGCACGTTCGATTCCCATCGCGAACGTTTCATTGTAGTAATTTTTTCTCAAGAAATTAACAATTGCGCCGGACAGACATACAGATAGAAAAACAAAAGATTTTAGTAATGTATATCTAACAAAAAATTTTATCTTTTTAATCTAACTTAACAGTAAAATATTTTCGGAAATATCAAATGTATGTTTCATAAGCAATTTCAATTGTAGTTAATGTATAACAGTGAAATCACTGCAAGGATATTTTTCAAACTGTATTTCTGTATAATGACGTTTTACTATTTTCCAATATGGTCAAAAGAGAATTTTTTAATATCAAATCTTTTGATTTAAAAACACTTTTTTTAATCCTGAAGCCTTCATTTTAAAGAAGTTTGAACACTTAATGTTCATTAAGAACGTATTGCTATCTCTCACAATCTTGCCAAATAAGCTTTTCTGCATAACCCAATCGATTTGCGGGAAAGCCAACCCTAAGCGGAGCTTTTAAAAAGTTCTTTTGTATAGCTTCTTTTTTGATTATGCGATTCAGACCACAGGGAAGAAGAAGACTTGGCTGGATGGACAGCTTACGAGAAGGGACTGGACTGGGCACAGAAGACATCATCCATAAAGCGAGAGACAGAGAACTTTGGTTTTTGTTAGCAGCCGAACTCCCTATCGGAGATGGCACAAGAAGAAGAAGATGATTTGATTCTACATTTTGTGCTTAAGCTATTCATTTCTGAATCCATTAATTTTTTTGTTTTTGATTTATAACACCGTTTATTAAATCATTCGTTCCCTATTTTGCTTTTTTTTGTTTCATTTTATGAATACACTAGAGCCTCATTATAACGGACCCTATTATAACGGAAATCGCTTATAACGGTTTATAAGCTTATAACAGTTTTAAAAAAAAATATAGTAATAATAAAGGATGCTTATTTTTATCTGACGAGTTTTACATTTCCAAGCAAGCGATTAAACATCAATTGTTGTGTTGTTTTGCGTAAACATGGATGCGCTGCATGACTCTGAAGAAGCAGAATCTTCGGAGGACGAGGAAGAAGAGGTAGGAGACACTATTCAGCCTACAATTAAGATGAACGAAGTGAAAGACCATTTAAATTTTGTTATTCAATATGTTGAACAATCGGCAAATGAAAATGTGTTTGCATATTATGAACTCCTACGGCATCTCCATCAGTTATTAACTGAAGAAATAAGCAGCAAACAAACCTAGCACAAAATAAATTATTTTTTTAAACCAATGAATGTAAGCAATCAACATGAACCAGGACCTTCTTGTTCTAAAAATTAATGCAGTGTATACGTACACATCTTTTTCAATTCAACCTACTATGTTGAAGGCTGTTTTTTATTTGATATAAAATAAACACTTTTTATAGCTAACTATTGTACTTTCATTGATGTACACCTGCTGCATTACACCCCTATAAGAATTATTTGTTATAAACCGGACTTTCATTAAAACGGACAGCCTTCAGCCCCTATTAGTCCGTTATAATGAGATTCTACTGTATTTGCAATAAGTTTTCTCGCATCAAACTGTGCCAACAAAACAAAACAAGAAACAAGCACACCTACATTAAATAATAATAAAAGACTTTTCTCGAAAACTATTCATTTCCGGACCCATGTTTATAGGGGCTTTTTTGTTTGTTTTCATGAGTAAAACCTACGACCTCAATTTTTGACCCACCTTTTGGAATCACCTGAATAACGATTTCAGTGGTTTTAGGATTTCTTCAATTGCTGATATATCAAAAATATTTCACCAATATGTTTTACTAAAGTTTTTTTTTTTTTTTAATGTGTTATCAAGTGATTTAAAAAGTTTAATTGTAAAAGTTATCAGCAAATAATTATCAAGAAGGAATAAATTTAACGTACTGGAAATTTTTAAACAAAACAAAATAAGAAACAAGGACAGCACAAGAATAAATGAATTGTCTTTCTGATTCAATTACATTGGAAGGAATTTGGGAATGGCCGTTTCATCCTGCAAGGGACTCATCAGCCCGATCCGCCTTCCCCGATAA
Source organism: Thereuonema tuberculata (assembly GCA_023159025.1). NCBI lineage: Eukaryota > Metazoa > Arthropoda > Chilopoda > Scutigeromorpha > Scutigeridae > Thereuonema > Thereuonema tuberculata. Next base: position 46,930,644 of record JAFIDM010001028.1, read on the forward strand.
AAGATCCAGAAAGGAAAGATCTTAAGTGAAGGCCACCGTCACACCTGGCAGTAACCCCCGAAACAAAAAAAAATCAACAATAACAAATGCTGTACTGATTTGCACAACCAAAAACCTTTTCCTAATAAATGATAGGAATTGAAGGAAAATAAAATTGTTTTATTTTTTTTGTATCGGGGGTCACTGCCAGGTGTGACGGTGGCCTTCACTTAAGATCTTGCCTTTACGTATCTTTTATCGGGGAAGGCGGATCGGGCTGAACAGTCCCTTGCAGGACGGAACGGCCGTTCCCGATTCCTTCCGTTAATTGAATCAGAAATGCAATTCATTTATTCTTGTGCTGTCCTTGTTTCTTTTTTTGTTTTGTTTAATTATCAAGAGTTTATATAATTCTGATTATTGAAGTTTTATAATCAAAGTTTGTACATTCAGTGATAATATCAACTTATGTTTTCTTGATTTTCCTTCAGAATTTCTTGATCGTATCTGAAATCATCAAATACTTTCTAATTGAAAATTTTCAAGAAAAGTTTGTTTGTAAACAAGAACTTTTATAAAAAGTGAAAAGTAAAGTTAAGAGATTCGTACATCGCTCCTAAATCTCTGAAATCGAGGATATCATAATCTCGTAAAACGTCAACAGATTTATGGTCGTACTTTCCTCAAATTCATCATGACAGCAATAAATATGACAAGGAAAACAAATATTTATTATCTGAAAGTGGAATAGAAGACGCATCTACCAAGGAAAGAAAATAAAATTCAGTAATAGAAGCAAACATTGGAAGGAAGTGAAAGAATAAAGAATCGAATACTAAAATAAAAAAACAAAAAAACAAAAACAAAAAACAAACAGTTAATTACTGCACCTACAGATTTATTACTAAGAATTGTCTTAAAGTAAAAACTTATATGCCAAGTAAATTGTATTTCTGAATGGATTCGACCAATTTTTTTTTGTCGCAATGTAATACTGACGCCAGATTCAGAAAAAGATCGGGAGTGACATCAGGTGTAAGAATTTCTATTCTGTGGTGGCGAGATGATCTAAGTGTCCGTCTTTCATGCTACGGTTCGCCTACATCGATTCTCCCACATGACTTTTTTGTTTTGTTTTTTCTTTCTCCCTTTCCAGTTTTTTGTTTTTGAATTAATCCTGTTTAAATTACATATATTTTAATTTTATTATCGCCAGTCAAATCACAGGACTGACCTTTACGATTAACTTTAAAGTACATTTGACGAGACACGTTGGATCTACTGGAGGCAGCCATGATGTCAAGTAGTTCGACAACTAACAACCAATAGCATAATTGATTTTTACTAGTTTGAAAATTTCTCAAAAAAATAATCTTAAATTCTTTCTTTCGTATTGGTACAAACTTAAAGTAATTTCACATCATACAAAACCTGTTGCTTGCAGAACGATATTTACAGAAAGGTGGAACTATGTTTCTGGCTGACGAATACTGTGTAACTTGCTTCACTGATATCATTCCCGATCTTTTTCTGAAACTGACTTTAGATATCCAGGTATCTTGACATGTCTTTTCTTTATTTAAAGGAAATATAAAATTTCAGTTTTTTTTTTCAACTACAGTTGACATATTAATAGTATTATGTAAAAAATTATTTATTATGTTAAACGGCCTTAATTTAAAAAAATTAAAAATCGATAAAAAAATCTAAAAAAAAGCTTAGACTATAAGGCATAGTGATTTATATAATTGTATTTCAGTCTCAACTGCAGTTACTTGTAATTATTTCTTTCAAGAAAAAACGTGATAGAATCAGCGGGGTTTTAACTAATTTTCATTTTCTAGTTTCCTTTTAAATATGAAAAAGAAAAAAAAATATTGTTAGCACATTGGAACTGTTTCATTTCGTTATGTAAGAGTTTTAAAAACTAGTAATATAAATAATAAAAATTAACAACTTTTTCTCTAAAGACATAAACTACCAAAGGATTTAAATTTAGATAAATTTTTAATGAGCTAAATAAAATTTTAATACTTGTATATAAGAAAATATAATTTTAAGGAGGGGGCTTTTCAAGCTAGATATGTCCTCATTTTAAAAAAAAATTCCTGTAGAATGTTATTAAAGTAAATAACATCATGAAAATTTGCATGATGAAAATTTGCATAAAAACAAAATTGAAATTGAAAATTTCTAAGTAAATTAAAAATGAGAAATATATTTATAGACGGTAATTTGGACATTCCATCTTTCTGATAATCTTAGATTTATCTCGAACCATTTACATTAAATAATCTTATTCATGCGTAATAATCTCAACCAGATTCATTGGATTGAGCTAATAGTTCTATTGTCTACCGCTCTGCCAATAGTGGCACTTAATCGCAAGAAATATGCTGGCAGAAAATATACATTACAGATTTATGAAAAAACAGCGCTAATTATTATTTAGAATGAATGCTCGGCACATCAGCACGGCGTAATCTGTCAGATACAATTTATACAGGGTGACTCAAAATAATGTACTATCACTTCGATAGTTAGTACATCAAAGTGTTAGTACATTTTTTTCAGACACCCTATATATATATGTTTATATTCATCACAACTATGTATTTCAATCAGAAACTGATTTTAATTTTAAAGCTGCCGTTTAGAAGTTTTAAATAATTATAAATCGCCACAAAATAACAATGGTTTCCCGCAATGACAATTGTAAATGGAAGAAAGTTATTATTTACGTGCAATCGACAAAATAAAAACAGAAAAGACCATTTACTTGGGGATAATCCTTACATAATTTTTTAAGTCGTCAGATTCGATAAGAACGAGATTAATCTTCTGAATTGTACAGGGAAGAAAACAGTTTTTACAGTCGCATGTCAATCAAAAATAAAAATGAAGAATTTCATAATTTAAAGATTACATTCAAATTTGTAATTATTCTATATAAACTATATTTTATTACTGTAATGTATTGGAAAGAAAGTCTGTCCACTGAACTTGAAGATGGGCAAAGAGAAAAACTTTTGTGTAACGGCACTTCGGGATATGTAGAATGATGAAATCAGAAAGAAAGCGAAAGTAGAAGGAAATCCAAAGGGAACGGAGGAAATTTAAGACTGAAATGGTTTGGCCACTTGATGAGAGAAGAGCGTTGCCCACAGGATTTATAGAGGGATACGAGAAAGAAGAAAGAAAGTCTGGAAACTCATGGACGAAAGGCGTAAGAGAAGAAAGGAGAATTACAGGAAAAGAAAGTAAACTGTAAAAACAGATTAAAAAGAAGAAGAAGAAAGGAGAAACAAAATTTAAACTCCAATTATCCTTTTTGGAGATGAGAATTAGATCTTAATGGCTAATTAAGATTGAAAAATTTAGATAAATCTTAGTGAACTAGTAGGTATTGTAAAAAGAAATACAACTGAAGAAAAAAAACTACGAATTTTTTAAAAGAATTAAAGAAAAACTTTAATGATCTCTTAACTTATCTAAAAGATAGTAAGATCTCAAATTTGTCAAACGATCAAATTTTCTATCTTCCGAAAAGTAGATAAGCATCAAATCAGGGAAACCGAGATCAATAACTCCACGGTAAACAGATAAGAAAATCTGCTGCACAATCATCTTTTAGACAACTGAGTACACTACGAACGCTTGATGCACTAGTAACGAACAAAAACAGCAAAATATTTCCTATAACTTCGAATTTAAATCTAGCCAGAGTGATTCTAATCTTTATGGAATTAATATCAACATATTTATCAAGCCATACTCTTAATAAATGGCAATTTTAATTGTACGCAATCCAAAAACTTTCTTTATTAACCTTTATAAGCTTTGTTTACTGCATTAGTTCACATAGTCAGAATTTCACTTAGAAATAAATAACAACATTAATAACAGTTTTTGTTAAAGTAATCGTAACTTACTAGTCTAGCATACAAGAAACCCTAAAAATAAGCAAAAACAAATTGAGTCGTGGGAGGATTCAATTTTTCGCACGGATTCCGCAGTATTGTGTAGTCTAGTATATAACATATATTGCACAATTATCTTAAATGAAAAGAAAGATTTTTATTACAGCAAATACGATACGCAGGAAAAAATTACATTTAAACGAACTGTTGTGTTCATTATCAGACAACTAAATCAAAACAGTAGTATTAATTTAGATGATACTGCTATCAAAGTTATATTTAAAAACTTAGATGTTAACTTGAATTAAACTTTGCAAAATTTGTAAACAGTTAACACTTTGTTAACGTATTTATATTTCATTAATTTTTGTCTTTTTAGTAAGGTAGAACATATCAACTAAATAATCAAAGTTTTTTTTTATCTTTTAAATAATATAAAATGTAAATACACATCGTTTTTTTCATATTGTTAAACTGCAAAAAATTTAAGAGTACACATTAAGTTTAGAAAACGTTATTAAAATGGTTGTCTAATGGTTGTCTTGAGAATAAGTTGTTTTTATAAAGACTGTTTTTCTTCTGTCAATAATGTTTTAAAAATGTGGTTTTAATAATAGTCTACTGTATCTACGTAAACTTTTTTCAAAGAAAGAAATTCCTCAAATATGTATCATGTTTGTCATTCATTTTATCAATGCATTTAGTGTTTTGGCTGTTTTTATTAGTGATTCCTGCTGTTTTTTTAGTCATTATTATTTTATTGAATATCTTTCAATTCTATCTATAGTTATTTGAAGAACCCCATTCTTCTCATTTCATCCATTTCTTTCTAGTTGCTATAAGGGGAAACTCAACCATTACCAGTAACCTGAATGTAGAGATCATCTTTTCCCTTTCCCCTGCAGAACATTTGGCCAATTGAATTACTTTAAGAGATCCAGAGTTTCTAAGGATAAGGAGTGGGGTGTTGTAATGGGAGATGCTTCTGAGCTTTCTTTTCCAAAATTAGTTTCTGGATGATCAGTTGCAAGGAATCTATATTTTGAACTTACGTACGAATGTAACATTTTTATTAACAAATAAGCGTTATAAATGCGACGTCGAAATATTTAAATATGATAAAAATAATCATGGAAGTAGCCTACGTATTTCAAGTTGACCATAATTAAGCATCATATAAAATTTTAACGAAATACGCCTAATTGTTTTGAGGAAACTAAAACAAATACGCCTATCGTTTAAGTTGCCATGTAAGCTATAAATCAAAATTGACGAAAATGCGTGTGCAAAAATCATGAGTGCGTATAGACAGACAAATGCAGAAATAGACATATAGGATAAAAATGTTACAGTAGAGACTATATATTAGAAATAAGCCTAATTTTAAAAGGTTTGATTTTCTAGAATGACATCATTTTTTTGCACGCTTCAGGGTGCGTTTAACAAATAAAATTTAATATTATTGATGACCTTTGATTAGGGTGACTAGATTTTTCCGACGTCAATTCGGGATAGACAATTTTCTTAACCAAAAATCAAAAAGAAAACTAAAACGAGTTTAACAACCACCAGTAAAAAAAAAAAAATCCGGAAAACTGCTTTCACAACCTTCCCCCCCCCCCCCGCAAAAAAAAAGAAAAGACTTACTTGATTATTTACAAAATCCGGGACATTTTCCGGGACATATACTGATGTGGTACAATATACTAAAATCCTAAGGTCACCCTACCTTTGATCCTTCATTAGAGAAGTCGTTTCACTAACACAGTAGACTCATTTCCGCGAGAGTTGCCTAAATTAACAGTTACATCTTTAATAATTATTATTTTATTAGCGTATACACCACGTTAACAATGACGGGAGAACATTATGACGGCTTTTAGTTGAGATGGTATTTTAAGTAGATTTTTTTTTTAAATTTCTTCATTCATGTTGAGAAATGTCTCTAACGACTCTTCAGTTTGTCGCTAAGGGCGAGCTTCTGCATCGAATATTCGTCTGGCCTGCGCTTTTAGTAGGCTAAAAAAATGAACATTGAAATTTAATTTTAATCTTGTAGGCTAAAATTAATGAGTTATTTTCTTTTTTCTTTGGCTCTTCTCTCATTGCGTCACACACACGCAGAGGGGGTGATAAGAGATATTTAACAACAAAATTTGAATGTTGTTCCCATAGCCTAATGGACTTCTGGCTTCGGATCAGAAGGTTGCAGATTCGATTCCTGTCGCGGACGTTTTATTATAGTAATTATTTCTATTTTCACAGGAAATTTGGAAAGTTATTTTCCAAATATAGAAGTGCGCTAGACACAGACAGATCTGGAAAACTATCATCCATCCATAGTATTCTGTCCGGAGACAGGTCCAATTCTATGGAATTCGCATGGAATTCCCAGAAACGCCTGGGGAAAGATACTGGGGTGGTTTCCTGTTGCCTGCCCAAGGACGCCATTAAGGAATGACGTCAGACCGAAGAGAAAGCGAAGAAGAGGCGAACAACACAGGAAAGGAAATTGAAACAGCCAAGCCACTGCCGGGATTCGAACCCAGGTACTGGCGCACTGGCCACAATGGCAGACCGCCGTCTAGACCGCACGGCCACGCCAGCACGGCCTGGAAAACTCTATAAGAGATTATTGTCTTTTTTTTTTGCTCTAAGTTTAAAATTTTGGATTACAATTGGATACAAAAGGATATGATTAAGATTCATTAAATAGGTAACGGACGCTGAAATTGAAATAACAGCTCCACCGTAAGTTTCGAAATTGGAATATTATTTTTGCTAAATTGAATTCCTGATAAGGTTTATTCTGAAATAGATTACAAGTTCGCTATAAGAGTTTTCTCGATAATTTATTCGTCTTTTTCTAATTTGATCTTACATTTACAACGATATCAATATCTCTTTGACGAAATATAGATGCATTATTCAATTTTTTTTTCATCAATTCCTTATAGAGTTTTTTTTCTTACTAAAACTTATAACCATTACGAATATTTAGCGAACCATTTGGTAGCTATTGCGTTTGTCCTGTCCGTCCGTCTCTATTCCCCCTAACAACTCCCGAACGGAAGGTTACATCGACAAACGGATTTTACCATTCTGTTCACAGGCCCCCAAAACATAGGAATAGGGTATTTTTATGGGCCAATGCCCCTCCCCCCTCAATCTTCGAGATATTTTATATTCCTTAGATTTCCGCTGTTACCTTAGATGTCAGAAAAGCAACCATTACAATTAAGTTGTCAGCTACAGCGTGATCGATAAGTTCTCGGACTCATATGCTGAATGTCGTCGATTCCAATCCGTGTATCTATTGTTTCTGTTTTTTTCTCTTAATTTTTTTTTCTCAATGTCCGCGCTGATTTTTTTTTCTTGCTTTCCTAACGTTCTTTTTACTTTTCTTTCGTTAATGTACTTCCTTTTAATTATTATTATTTTTAATATTTTTTTATTATTATGGGTCGCCCCTAAATTTATGCTTTAGCACGAAATTATGATCACTTTTCTTTAAATTAAAACTTATAAATATTCAATGGATAAAAAAAAATAAAAGTCTTATCTGGGTAAGAAAAAAGAATTGATTTCCTGAATTGATTAGAATCTAATTGAAATTCGTAAAATTATTTAAAAGAAATTTGAATAATTAAATTTACCTTAAAAAGTAAGAGTTTTCTGGATATTAGAAGTATAAAGGAATGCAACTTTATAAGAATATCCAGGTAAATCACTTATCTCAGGAATTGAACAACAAAAAAGAATAAAATTGTCTTTTTAAATTAACATATGCAAATAATAAAAGATCAGATGAACGAGTATCCTATTCCAAGTGACTTATTCAAAATTTTGGTTGGGTATCTTCAGCCTTCTTTAGGAGAACTCTGAGAATAAAGTTAAAAAGCCCGTGCCTTTATGGTGTTACTATCAATGTCTCAAAGAGGAAGATCACAAACTCGAAATGAAAGCTCAAGGTATCGAAAACTGCAAATATTAATGTAGAACAAATCACCTGGAGTAAGGAAAAATATTTCTTCTAATTATTATTTATATGTATTACCTAACGTGGTAATCTCCTCCTTCAGATTCAGAGCCTTTATTAAGTACAACGAAAAGTTATACAGATGGAGTAATCATACCAAGATTCATTTTTTAGGGAATTTGAATTTGTATTAATGATATTCTGCAAAAGCTTGTCTTTATTCTGTGCATATCTTCAATGAGTGATGGGACATCAGATTATGTAGTTATTCAAGGATGAATTAATGAGCAGTTGTCTATCTCAGAAGAAGCTACAGAACTGTAGAGTGTAACTGTTAGTTTTAGCAGTCTTTTGCTGAAACTGTTTCAAGTTGTCTCACAAGGATAGCGACGGCATAATTCAAAATCTCTGTAAACCTGAACATTTTTCTTCATTTGTTCTTCAAGTGTTGTGATTTGTGAAAATAGAAATAATTTCTACAAGTTCACTGCGGGAATCGAACCTGCAACCTTCTGATCCGAAGTTAGACGTCTTATCCATTAGGCCACAGGAACTACATAAAAATAAAAATATGTCGTAGACGCACTCGCTGGTTCTAAAAGCAGTCGTGGGTTGGGAGAATCCACTTTTATCTGGTAGCTGTGAGAAAGCAGTTGCACATTGGGAGAATCCACATTTTCCGGGCTGCTAATAATATGATGGTAAGAAACAACATTTTACTCTATATAATAGAAGTTCGTTTATCATTTGCTGTCATTTTTGAGATTCGGATGAAAATTTGGAACTCTTTACCAAAGTTCTTAAATCAAAATTAGTAAAGATCTTTAATATCAAATTTCATCAAAATCTCAAATTGCAGCAGATGATAGATGAACAGCTTCTATTATACATTGTAAGACGTTGATTTCTTACAATAATGTACATAATATCTTATACGTAACTTTATTCGGAAAATTCCCCATTGCTCTCATCATTATTTAAAGCAATCTCTTAAATATATCTCGTGAAATCTTGCAATATATTTGAAAGTCCAATTGGAATAAAAAGCAAAAGAAAGAATTCTTCGCAGTCTGCTCTGCTAATTTAGGTGAGGGCTTTCGAAACTATAAAGACTCAAAGCTTAATAAATCTTTGAGCTTCTGACATCCACTATAAGTAAAAGCAAAGAAAGAAACCTGAATTTAGGAGGATATAAATCGTTCCTGAAGCCCAACGCACTCTCTTCAATTTACTCTGGAGTAAGATCTGAGTCCGACTTAAACAACTATCAAAAGAAATCTTTTCTGAGGTATAAAGAATCTGAGGTAATGGAATATCAACAAATTCAAGAAAATATTTATCGCAAACTTTTCAATGCTAATAATGGAGTTACTAAATGGAATATCAGGAAGTCATTCCAATTATTGATAGTCATTTTCAGCTAAGAAAATGAAACTCAAGAAATCATTCAGCCTATTGGTGTTTGTCTCCGTATTAACTTCTGAATTGCCGGATGAATCTGCTTGAAACATGGTCTGCATATTTGAGGACTAGAGATGTTCTAATTTTTGTATTTGAAATCTTTTCCAAATGGGTCCTGATTAGTAAATAGAGTGAGAAGGAGACAAAAAATTCCCATAAAAACACCTTGGAAACTAAAAAGAACATGGATTGTAATTACTTTACTGTGGGACATACGTGTGATTATGATCATTCATTGAATACTGACCATCCTGAAATTATATCATTTTTTTTCATCTCCTTTACTTCTTTTTTTAAATTTATTATCTAAGCTTTGGACCTCCTCATAAATTAATCATGTACGATTTTAGTTCTTTTATAAACTTTGGAAATCAAGTAAATTAACCTATAAACTTTATAAAGTACTTTCTTATTGAAAATGTTGTGTTTATCCTTTGAACGTAGTTATCACCTGTCATTATAGATCTTTTCTGATTCAATCATATATCTCAATACATGTATTTACTTACTTACAATTTCACAATGTTTTAGATTAAAAAGATTTTAACGTGTGTTTTTATTATATTTTATATTAAAAAACAAGGTTTTAGAAGAATGATAAACAGACATTTCTCAATAACTTCCATAACTTCTGTTATATTAAAATAATTTCATGTTTTTTATAAATAAGTACCTTTTATTGTGCAGTGTGGAGTGTTATGTAATTTTTATAGAAATTTTCATGGATAGATATTTTATTAAATGCTTATTATATAGGGATTTAATTCGTATAAAAATAATCCAATGTTAAATTACAATCAACGGACAATAATTTGAATACTTTGTTTGTTAAAATGCTAATTTCTTTATTTTACAACAAATTTTCCTTCTTAGTTTCCTTACCTAAGCATTTGGAAGATAGGGTTTCAGAAGAATGGGGAAGGGTAGGACAAAGTCTTAAAGTTCTTACGGCGATCATGTTTTAGTGTTTATGTTGCCTTTCTGTATTATTTTTGAATTAAACAGTCTACGTCTTCTTCTGTTGCTCCAAAAGCTTTTACCAATTCTATGAGACAATCATATAAATATTTATAAATTAAAGACACTCAAGATATTTCAGAGTAGGTGCAATTCTCCTTTGTGTTCTGAGACATTCTTGCTAACGCTTTCAATCTGTTACAATTCATTTTATTTATCTAAAACCTAAATCTTCGATTAGGCTTTGGGCAGAAAGAGTTCACCATTTTAGATAAATTCTGAAAAGAACGTTAGTGCTGCATGCACGCTTTTATATCTATTGCTGATATTTGCTGACAATATCCTTTACTATTCACGACTAGAAAACTTTACTATTTACTATTCACGACTAGAAAACTCTTATTGGAATGACACCAAGAAAACAGATTAAAAGATGAAATATATTAAAAAGTGATGAAGATATTCGTAAAATGGTTATAAGAAAATAACCAGAATCTAATTTTAATTTATTTTTCTAATTATGAAAAACTGTTTTGAATTAGCACTGTTTATAAGAATTGTAACTTTCAAACATAAGGTTAATGGTTTTTGGTCTCGTAACCTGACGGATAATTGGAGTTTTACTGCTGATTTCAATTAGCCACACTTAATTTAGAAAAGTAAGCCACAGCAGATAAAATTTAGACAGATATTTTATAAAATAAAAATTTCAAGCAACAAAGTCTCATTGTAAGACATCGTTGTCTTATTGGTTAATTCATATCTGGAAATATAAGATAACAGACTGTATGAAATAAGAAATAGAAAAAAATCTCTAATTCTGTCATTTGGTAAATCACCATTCAAAAAATTGGCAAATCCATACAAAGATAATCTTTGTTTGGAAATTACGGTCTCCTACTTTTCAAATGGGCTTTACTAAAGAAATTGCATATGTGATTCATAAATTTCTAAGTTTCTTTGGTTTTGAAAAGATATTTGATCGAAAAGTCTCATTTTAAAAGTTGTTATCGTTTTATGGTGCTTCCTGGTGTTTCATTGTTGTAAGATTGGAGATGAAATTTGTTTCAAGTAACATTTAAACTCACTTTACTTTGTCCATTATATATTTGAAATAATCATCTTCCCAATTTCTTTTATTTAGAGTTTTTTTTCATTACTTATGATTTGGAAATTTTTTTCTCACAATTTAAAGCTAAAAGTTTTTTTATATCCCATAGTCGGAACTTCATTGTGATCACTCTTCATAAAACAGACAACAAAATTGGGGTCAAAGGTCCTGTAACTGCTGGACTGTGGTCCTTGAATTAAGGCAGATAAGAAAATATGTGCCTTAATGTTTATCCATAAATGATAAGTGATGTGGAACATAAAAGGACATAAATATCAATAGATTTTTTAATATCAGTTAATAAAGTATTTTATAGGTCACATCCAATAGCAGCTGTTTCGCTCTTTATGTTTCAGTCAGAAGTAATCACTAGTAAATATGTATCACGAATTATTTTTTGTTATATTTTTTTATATTTGCTTCTTCAGTTTATTTAGATAGGAATTCAGCTTATGACTGTTCTTCCTAAATTCCAAACCTATTGGATATATAGTTACTATTCCTGACTGACTATTGACAAAATGCATAAAAAAGTTATTCTGGGCTCGTCTAGTAAAACGTTTATTGATGTTTATTGTTAAATATTAGAGCACGTGCGTACACATTAGCAAACGGTTAAATGTCAAAATTTGACTGTTATTTCTTTCTTCTTTTCTCTCCCATATTTGATTTGGGAGATTCAATAATCAGAAAAGAATCCCTACATGTTATTAATACTTTATTATAAACTGAGCATGAGAGGTCTCATTATTCCACTTTGAACAATTTCCTACTTTGCTCACTTCGCTGTTTATATAGTCATCACCCTAAAATGGATTTCCGTAGAACTCTGCATGTAGTTTATTGATAGTTCAGCTAAAACAGAACTCCATTTATTTTGTTCTTAACATGTCTTATCCCTCAAAAACGATCCCGAAATCTATTGCTAAAATGACTGGGCTGATATTTCAGAACAAAGCTTATTACGTCCAACTTGAAATTTGAGCACTATTAGTTTGTTCTTCGCCCTTCCCTCCAGTCCTCATAATTGCAGACAGAGATACTTTCCCAAGGCTGCATGCCCTATCTCCACAACACTTAATGTTACATTAATACTGCAAATAGAATTGAAGAAATCTGATATAATCTACTTCAATTAAGCCAAATTAACCAAATTAACAATGTATCCATATAAATTATATCTATCCTTTCTTTTATTATCAAAATGGTCAAAAATAAACAAAATATAAATTAGCACTATTCTTTGTTCTATTGAATACGAAGCAATGTCTCACTCCCATATTCTAATTCTATCTAGACCACACAATAGTCCAGACTAGTAGCATATACAGATTTCAAAGAATCTAAAGTTAATGCCATAAAAATGTAGAATTTTTTTTTGTGCATGAACTAGATACTTTTTGTTTATTTAAAAATATGGCTTAGAGTTATGTAGTAGATCTATTTGCGGTTTTATTGAGTTAAATGGGCTTTTCCATCTGATCTTCTTTTGGGTTTTGTTGTATGTTACTCATTCATTCCGGATGCTTTTTAAACCTATCTTCTTATGGAAAGCCTGCGCTTACTTCTGAAAAGACCGTCTGTCGTTCTCCAGAGATGGAATTGGATACTTAAGATGGAAGCCCCCTCCACCACCGGGATTTAAGCACAAGTGGTCGTTCTGTCTCATTGCCAGAACGGGCTTATTCTCTGCCCACAATGCTGATTGTGTTTATTCAATTTGGGACAACAAGAAAAACCAGCCCTTGCCCGTGGGATTATAAGAAAAGAAGTTTACTGCGAGCTTCAGCAAGAAGTTAAAGTAGTCCATTTGTTTGTTTACTATTGTTAGTAATCATTATCCTCCAGAGATTTATCTTGCCGTTGCTGGACTCAAGACTTCTGAAAAACATGCAAAAGACATTGGAAACAAAAGATGATTTCCTGAAATTGCATCAGGCGGGAGATATCAAGTCCTTTTTTTTTGTTCTTTTCTAACTTCATTCTATCATTTAATTCTTGAAGTAATTAAATTTATTTTGAATATGAAATATCGTATTCAGTAATAAAAAAGATTAAAACGTTAATTAATCTACATTTCAGTAGTGATTCATTTATAATCCTTTTTACGACACATTTGTATGATTTGCTAGTATATAATTGATTGGATAAATTGCTTTACTTCAAAGTTGATTATAAATAACTTTTCTCCAGGCATTCTCAAATTGAAATGACACTAAATGTTTTCGATTTAACTTCTTACATCAAATTTCAATTATTTGAGATTTGATTTGGTTTAACGTAAGGACAAGCTGGTTTAGTCTTCACAAGGGTTGGAAATTTGTCGAAGAAATTATAAGTATTAAAGTAGTGGCAAGAAACGAGCACAAAAGAGACAACATGCAAGCCAGTGTCTAGATTCGATCTCAGATTTCACCATTCACGTTTAGAATTGCAGTAAAAGAAAATGTGGAAAGCTGATTCTCATCCTGGGGATTGATGAGAATGACTACATGAAAATGAACTGAGATGACATTAAACTTAAAAGGTTACGTTAAACTTAACATACGTGATATGCATAAGAAACCAGGCTAAAAACTAAAAAAAAAATAATGGAATTAATGAAGGAACTTAATATTAATTCAATGGAGAATCGCATTGAAGCAGCAGGAAAACATTCTTGCTCATTGTGATACTGCGTTTTTATTTTGGATGTTAGTGTTAGAGATCATTAATAATCACTGGTCTACATCAATTTTGCTGACTTTAAGATAATAACTGATTATTATTAATTTGAGGGTGCTGAATCCAAAAATCATATCCATTTTGCACAATCACGTCAGATTTTTTTAAAAAATAAAAACTTAAATATTTGTCGTTTTGCAGATTCCTGTATTAAAGTAGTGGTTACTGAACCGATCATTAAGCACCATTCTACATTACCATATCAGGTTTGTTTCATGAAACCAGCTATAATACTACAATTTGATGTATTGTTGCATGTATTTTAAATATAGAAACTTAATGTGTTTTTTTCTCCCTCAGATTCCTGTGAATAATGGCTGCTATTCGTCGAAAGTGTAAAAATGACCCAAACATATTTTGCTACATTTGTGGCTGTTTTACAACACCTAAACAAAGGACAAATATATCAGACTTTGTATCCAAAGCTTATTATGCTTATTTTGGAGTTAAACTCGGTGACCAAGACAAATGCTGGGCACCGCATAAAGTATGAAGAACATGTGTCGAAAATCTCAGACAGTGGACTAAAGGACAGCAAAGAAGCCTCAGTTTTCGAGTTCCAATGGTGTGGCGGGAACAGCAAGATTATGTGAAAGACTGCTACTTTTGTATGGTTGATGTATCAGGTTTCAACAAAAAGTTAAAACATTCCATTCAGTATCCTAACTTCGTGCGGTCAGCTATATGACCCATACCACACAATGATGATGTTCCTATCCCAACTTTCAAAACACTTCAAGTTTTCAGTAACGAATCTAGTGACGAATGTAGCATCCCAATAAAACCAGATAGTAATGACAGCGACTTCGTAATGTCTGATCGCATTCTGTGTAAGCCGTTCACTCAAGGTGAATTAAATGACCTTGTGCGTGATCTTGATCTACCTAAAGCATCAGCAGAATTAATGGGTTCCAGACTAAAGGAGAGGAATATGTTAGCCCCCGGAAAGACCATTATATATCGACAAAGAGAGAAGAGCTTGGAAAAATATTTTGAGATAGATGAACATCTTGTGTACTGCACCGACATCAAAGGACTCATTGAAACTATGGGATGTGAGTATCTTGCAGAGGAATGGAGGCTGTTCATAGACAGCTCGAAGAGAAGTTTAAAATGTGTGTTAAATAATGGCAACAAATTAGCATCCATTCCTATTGGTCAAACTTTGTTAACAGCATATCAGAAGATAGGAGTAAATATGAGTGTAAAGGTGCATTTTCTGCACAGTCACTTAAATGTCTTTCCCTCAAATCTTGGTGCTCTAAGTGAAGAGCAAGGAGAGCGCTTCCACCAAGATATAAAGACCATGGAATAAAGATATCAAGGCAGGTGGAACACAAACATGATAGCAGACTACTGTTGGTGCTTGCAGCGTGACATCCCAGATTCCAGCTACGCCAGAAAATCAAAGAAGCGAAAGTTCTTTCATAATTAATATACTTCACTTTGTGTGTATTTTTAAAATTAATAATTATTTATAATTATTATAATGAACCAGTCCCAAGAAACTTATTCACGATTTAACGTTCTTTCAAAAGAAACAACATTAGTGGTAATAACAGTAACAAATAGGCTGCTGCAAGTCGTAAATATTATAAATTTCAGTAATTGTATTTTGTGAAAAATTGTGACGTGATGGACAATTTCTGACTGCATATTCGTAATCAGCGACCTCAAATTATATAAAATCAGTTAAAACATCTTAGTCAGCAGAAATTTTTTTTTTCCATGTAGACCAGTGTAATAATTACAAATTAATTACCAATTGTTGACTATATTAGAATTTATCTGAAATAATATTTTATCATTTTATTGGCGACCCATTTCGGAACTATTGTCCTGTATCCGTCTGTATCCGGAAAAATGCGGACAGAGTCGACTGTTTGTTTCCGCAAGCTTCGGAATTTTATTGCTCGACGATTACTCACCCGATTGACTTGAAATTTGGATATGCTTTAGTTTAGTATGTCTACTGTACAATCTATATTTTTATTCAACAGTATCTATAACTGTTTGGAAATACAATCGACTGTTTCCGCATTTTTCCGGATAGGCAGAAATAACAACAAATATTCATTTTGTAGTAGATATTCTAAACTAAAGCATATTCAAATTTCAGGTTGAGCGAGTCAGTAGTTGTCCTGGAAAAAATTCACACACTTCACTTTATTTCGGTAGGCAGTCGGCTGTCATTGAAATTTGTAATAAATGTTTATTCAACTATAATTTGTTTGTTGTTTGAAATTGATTACGTTCAATGTCTGCATAGGTTGATGGGTTGTCCTTAATGTTATGCTTTAGCACAAATTATTGTTTTTTGTTTTACTATTGCAAGGATTGCTAAGAGAATATACATTTCTATTAGCATTAATACTTTCCGTGCTTTACCCAGATAGAATAATTTTACCAAATAAAGGTAAGAAAGTTCTCTGAAAACAGAAATAAACTAAACAAAGAATTGTACACCAACTTACTTTAGTCTCTAATCCGATTCCCTTTCGAAAAAGCACGCAACAATTACATCATGAGCTTAAATTACCTTCCCAGTAGAAAATTAGCTAATCCAATCTAACATGGAATTAACTGAAATTTTAAGGTGTACTGGGGATTAATAATATAACTTCACTTGAACCATACGATCTTTTAAAATGATTTCGGAATGGATTAAAAAAAATCCAAGGGTTTAGTAGTTTAAGAAAAGGAAATAGTAGTTTAATTTTTGGAAAATGAAAAGAAACGAAGTTAAACTGGAATATTGAAATTAAAAAATAGTTAAAATTAGAAAGCTTCCTTGAAATTATTTTTATGGAAACTGCAGAAATATTTTATTATACTTTATAACATGATTTATTTAATAAATTTTTACTAAACAAAAACTAAAATTCAGCTTTGCACTTAAATTAGTTTAAAACATGGAATTTTCTTTTCTGATTTTAATTTTCCTCATTTCTGGAAGCGTTGCTATTTCTAAATACATTCCATAGTTACGTAATGTAAAAGATAGAATAAAATGTTTCGATTTTAATATTTGGGTTATTCTATAACCAGTATAATTACACTTGCATTTATGGAATTCTTTCCAAATTATTATAAAAGAACTTATCGCGAGAATGATGTCGTTTACTTACAGCACATAAACATCTAATAATTTTAGCTAATGCTTAAGTGCTGATATAACATCTGTTTAGTTAGCATTTTCAACTAAATATTTTTTAGTTATTTAGAATTCAAATAAAACTGAAATAAAAAAAAATAATTTGAAAAGATGAATTATAAGTCTTTCGTTTAAATCTCTGATACTGATAAGCCTTTATCACGTACTGTTAAGCCTTTGAAGATAACCTTTAATTTTAATCTTGAAATTAACTTTTTGACTTAAGTTTTTGAAAGGTAATTAAAATTGCAATGCTAATAGTTCATCTTTTTTATTTCAACCAAAAGTGTTATATTGAGAATAATTTCTGTTATTCCTTTTATATGATAATGAGGCGATAAATGTAAAAGATATTTTAAAAATATTATAATATATTAGATTTAGGAAATTCAAAATATTTTCTTTGTCAAATGCTGTGGTTTCTTTTGGATATGTGAAAAAATAAACATGAAACAAATGTAAAAAAATATGTTAAAAATTTAATAGAATTTTTTTTCTTTTTTTTTCCTGAGGTTATAAATATTTAAAAAATTCTTTCCAGTATTTTCTTTTATAGATCCCTTGGGTTACATTATGGTTATTCTATCTGCAAACTACTTTTGTAGCACACATAAATTATATTTTGACCTTATTGTAAAATAAACTCATTTTATAAATAATTACTGAATTCATTGTATGGTTCTTGCTAATTTTTTTGTTGAACCCTTGTTGAGATGAAATTTTCTCCTTCTGGCAATCAATGCTCTTTCTTCGATTATTATGGTTATTCTGAATCAAACTCTCAAAAAAATTAAATATTTCTTTTATAAAGAGATTCGCACTTCAGATTTTTTATGAGATAATATAAAAATTTATGATTAACCATTTTACGATGAACTTTACTGAAAATTAGTTAAGTATTAGCTAAATTAGTTATGTAATCTGTAGACGCTTTTGAATATTTATTTTATCATTATTTAGAATTAGATCTTTGGATTGGATATAAAAATAAGATTTGCTTTTTCTATTCTATAATAAAATGCATTGGTTTTGAGATACATTGGTGATAAAAAACTGACCACGAAGCATCTTTTGTCAATTTAATCATAAAGATATGATAACGTTCTAATTGTTAAAAAGTTTTACTTCTTTAACTGCTACTCAATCTTTACCATGGCTCAAAAAAATAAATCATCATCTATTTCTTGCCCATTCCCATAAAAATTGATAAATACCTTAAAATGTTGTTGAAATTCTACAGAAAATGACAGTGATTTCTCTATTCACTTTAAGAACCCTCTTTCATTTTGTATTGTGTAGAACTGACTCTGCTTTCCATTCTGTATAATTGTGATGACTTTAATGGCCTATTTAAATTTTGATATCTTATTCCCCGCATAACCTTCCCATCCTTTGCAAGCTAATTGTGAATCCTTTAATAGGAAAATATTAAAACTTACCTTTCTGCCTTCACAAATGTCATGAATTTCGTAGAAATAAGTACCTTACAATTAAATTTTAAGCATGAAAATTTCAGATACTTTAAGTTTTAAATGTGACTTTACGATCATGCTAAAGAAATAGCGAAACTGAAATAATGCCAGCAATGTAGTATAGCCAAAACTGAATTAAGTTCCCGTATCCTCTGGGAAGCATTATTTTCAAACTGGGTTTACCAAACTCAGTATCTCCATAAGATGTTTTGAAACATGTGTGCTTGATATTATGAACATACCCAGGGGGGAAATCCGGGGGTCGGGACCCTCACCTTTACGGAAGAAGACAAGAAAAGAAAGTGTAAATATGTAAGTGTGTATGTGCAAATGATGGCATTCAAAGAGTTTACTCTCGCAATAGATTGTAGTATTAAGATAATTTTACTTTTAAAATTTCATTTTTGGCTTCGTCCCTGCTATGAATCACACTTGAGTTCCTAGCAGGGAAACTTTTGCTTATTTTTTTTAAAAAAAGAAACGCTATTGTTCGAGTTAATATGTTTGCAAATACAGTGATTTTGGTTGTGAAATCTCGTGATATTAAGTTCTATCAACATTTAGGTATTTGCTGTAACTGTGAGAAGATGTGAATCATAAATAATGTAATTCAATCTTAACCTGAACTGGAAGAATTGAACAACGATTGAAACTTCTTGTTAAAAATAGGTGAAAATTGGTAACCATTAATTAATTTTATATTTATTATAAATTAATTGTAAATAAAATAATTAATTAATTAATAATCCTTTTTTTAATACTTTTGTGCCCAACAATAGTTTAAAAATTGTAAGAACTTGTTATGTATAATTAACAAATCTTTTTCTTAATTTTTTTTACCTTAGTCGCTACTTTTTAAAGTAGCAACTATGTATTCAGTTTGATTTCAAAGAATTTCTATGATAATTTATCTACTTTTAATTCAATATATATCGAATATATGTTTCATAACACGAATATGTCATCACAGAACTTACAGTTCAATAATTGCAATACCTCTATACTAAAAATAAATCTTAACAAGGCATATGTTTTTAATAATCAGGTTCATAATCTCCTCCTAGAAGATTTTTAAAGTACCATTTTCTTCCTATAAATATTCTAGCAGATCTAGCAAATTCTTCAGTAGTTTATCATGCGGAAGTTTTATTATGTGATCAGAACATTAATGTTTTTTAACAGCGGTGATTGCCAAGGATTTTAAGTTAACTCAAATCTCCTTTTTATAATTTATTAATGCTTTTCTTTCTATGTATAATTATTATGAATCAACTAAGAAAAAGATTCTGAAAATCTAGAAAGTAGATAATATTGAGAGAAATCCTAGAAATTAGACATTATTGGCAACGGCTTTTAGATTTTACATTTGTTTTATTATGTTTTATGTTTACAAATCGTTATCACTACAAAATATTCACTTAACTTCTATAGAATTCTTGATCTTGCAATTATTTATCACAAGGGGTTTGAGGATAAAGAAGCAACATTTAGCTGCTTATCTTTCTACCCACAATATGTCCATTCTTTACTTGATGTGAAGGACAATATTCGATAACGAGTAAGAGTTGTATGGCAGCAAGAGTGAGACAATCAAGCCCTAAATAAGCTCCATCTTCTCGTTCCCCTCTTATCTTTTGAGAGCAGGAAAGTTCTAGTCTAGACTCAAAGACGTGCTTTTAACATAACTGTAAAAGGACAGCAGCTACTCCTTATGAACCCCTGTTGACTTCTAATATAACAAGATAATTTACTATCTTTCTACGTACTCTCTTAAGAAAAGTTCTTGCTAATGCCTTTATTAGCTTGGCCATTGTCTGTTTAGGAGAAAAAAAAATATGGATTTGGTTTATTTCCGTAAAAATTTGTATCAAATCCAAGTTTGGCTAAAATCAACGAATTTTCTGGTATTTCCAATTTTGAAAAATAGCGACATTTAATAATTTCTTAATTTATGAACTTCAAAAGCCGAACAGTTTTTACTAATTCATTTTACTTACTACATTTGACAGCAAAATGTAAAAATAATAACATTCAGATGAATTGCAAAATATTTATCATTAATATTTTTAAACATTTTTCAAAATCTATTTTTAGAGATACAGTAAAACCCCGTTATTACGCTCCCGCTTATAGCACTATCCCGTTCTTTACGCTCCTTTCGTACGGTCCCTGGAATTTTCTATATAACTCTATATACTTTTACCCTCTTATAACGCTTCAAATCCCGCTTGTAGCGCTTTTTTTGTATCGGGAATTTTGTATCGAAAAGAAATGTCACACTGTAAAGAGTCTTTTCTTTCCCTGATAGGAGGAAATCTTTGAACTCTTTAAAGTGCGGGTCTGTGATACAGTAAGTTAGTGCAAAATGTCGAAGCGGAAATCCCTTTCTATAAGTGAAAAATTGCAAATTCTCCGTAAGTACGACGAGAATTCTACACTAAGTCAGAAGGATTTCGCAGAATCTCTAGGAATTCCCTCATCCACTCTTTGAACAATAATAAAAAAAAATAGGAATGCAACTACCGATTCAGCGAAGGGTGGTTGCAAACGTAAAAAAAGTAAAATGTGGAAACTATAAAGATGCCGAGGAAATTCTAATTGAATGGATTCATCAGTACCGTGATGCATCAGTGCCATTAAGTGGCCCAATCATTCAAGAAAAGGCGCGTGAAATAGCAGGCAGTGCACTAAATCTGCTCCGAAAATATATTAGTGTTGCTTCTAGTGGTGTATCAATTGATGTTAATAGTTATTTGAACCGCATTGAAAATGTCATAATTCATAACAGTAGCACACACACACACACGGCAAAACCACAATCACAGATTTTTTTAAATAGGAAATATGCTCACATTTGCACTACATCTATTGCAAAATTAAGTATCTTTCCAGTAAAATGGTGTCTAAATGTTTCCCCATCTCATAAATCATTCCCCGTCTACAGCGCTATCCCGCTTATTACGCTTGTAGGTCATGGTCCCTTGACGAGCGTAATAACGGGGTTTTACTGTAGTAATAATCACATGAATATCAACTGTTCTATTTATAGAAGAAAATCAAAGTTTTTCTATCCCTGGAGTCGATTAACTGTATTTTCTCTTATTTAAATGCTAAATTAGTAAGAAATTTCAAAAATAATGGTGATAGTATATTAAAACTTTCATATCAAGACTATATCCAGTTATCATGAACACTTCTCCTTCAGATACAAACTATAACCTTATGTAACTTCTTTAATTGATGAATTACTTAAATAAACACATTAAAATTTGAGACCAATGTTCAAAGTGATATCTCAAGACAAGCCTGTTTCACGATTATTAGGCGATTATCAGTTGAGAGTAGTGAGAATCAACATTGCAGGTCTCATAACGGAGGTGGATTTGAGGTTGTGTGGGGAAGAAATGGAACCTCCTTGAATATAAACTAAAAATATAAAAACACATTAAAAATAAAGAAATTTACTTAAATAAATTTTTAAATTCTAAATGAAAGTTTAATTATAATTGATTTTTTTTTCAATAATCATTTCAGTTATTTCACAGAACTGTATGATTAGATTATTCATGTTTTAACGTGCAAAAATCTAAATGATTAAAAAACTTTCATTGCACAAATATATAAATAAAAAAACATTTAAAAACGTACATTAGACGTTTCGAAGCTCAGTTTAAACTGGTCGAGACTTCATTTTCAATAAGAAAGGAGCATCCCACATATGATCGACAAAGTAATAAAATAACATCTATTTGTTATAGGTTGAGTTGAGTAAATAGTCACAAGTACTGTAAAACACTATACGCCCTGCATTAATGATGGAGACGTCTTGGTTGTAATTGTTTTTCGTTATAGGTTGAGTTGAATAAATTGTATGATTAGATTTTGGTGTTTTGTAAATCCCTTCACGAGATTTCACAAATAAGGACGAAAACAACACGCATTAAGTAAATCAAAGACATGATCTTCGTCCAACTTAGCATGAAGAGTCGTATTTATCTGCAAATTACAATTTGATTCTCTCCACTTGCTTTTCAGATTTGTTAAATTTCAGATTTAGCCAATCCATATCTATAGGCCTCTATATTTTCTTTGGCAACACAATTCATTTGTTTAAAACTTCAGATCTTATATTTATTATATTTCTTATTTCGTTAAGTTGAAAATAAAAAAGAAAGAAATCTCAAAACTAAGTTTTCAACAAAACTAACAGCCTATTTTTGAGTGATTGCAGCTTTGTAACTCTTTATTCGTGTTTTTTGTCAACAATTTGGTATAAATGTTCTGTCGGGGATGATTCACTTTCCTTTTCATTTGCATACAGCGCTAATTATTTATTAATACATTCGTCTTCTTCTTTGCGAGTGCCCGGGCTCTTAGTAACTAAGGACCACACCAAGGGGCGAGAGAGTGAGCGGTTGGCCGATGAATGGTCCCCAGGGTATGCCATAGGATGCAGCTCACGCTATACCCGCAGAAACGGACGGAACACAGCAGAAGAAACATCCATGCCACGACCGGGATTCGAACCCGGGTACCGGCACACTGGCCGCAACGCCAGACCGCCGTCTAGAGCACGCGGCCATGGCGGCACGGCATACATTCGTGGAATATATAAATAGATTGTGCAGTTCATTTTTAGTCAGAAAAAGACAATCTTACTAAAAATCAAAATAAAAAACAAATACACCAATTTTAAAAAAGAAAAATTTTCCTGTAGTTTTCGAAAAATGGCCGCCATTTTGTTTTTGTTTTCTATCCATAAAATTGTGAATATAATTGTATTTTTTGCGTTTGTCTTCTATATACTTGTTTAGATAGCTACAGATTTGAAAACTGAAATTCCTCAGGGTCTTGGGTCTAGATTAAAATTTCGGAAAGTTTCCGTTAAAGATGTCTATAGAAGTTACGAAGATTTACTCAATTTAAATGAATAAAAAACAATAAATTAATTGTAGGTTTTTTTTTTTTTTTTTTTTTTTTAATGTGCATCAGTCCTAATAGGTATTTCTAAAAGAGAAATACCTGTGGTATAGGTACTGAAAATTTAATCTAAATACAGATAAGTGAAAGAAAAAAAAATTAAGATTAATAATATTAAAATTTAAAACTACCATCAATAATATCTATTATTAACTGATTTTTAACCTGACTAATTCTTTCAAAATTATAATTTTTCCATTTTAATTGATTGAAAAGACTATAAAGGATTTGATTTTTTTATGAAGAAAACCTCTCCATTCATTGCATTAGTTAGTATAAAAAAATAACCAAACATCTGTGTTTTTTAACTTCTATTACTAAAACTATTTAGTTAACTGAAATGTGTTAATAACAACTTTTATGCTCACATCATTATTATGCTCCTAGACTAAAATTTCTCAAAATGTTGAGTTATTCGTCATAAGGTTCTCTTCCCTTAGAAGGCTTGGATCGAGGCAGATTTTTTATTTTTATTTTGTTAATGTGCAATATCAGATTTTAACAATGTATTGCTTACTTTATAATGAAGACTTTTCAAAATTTTGCTACTTCACTTTATCCTCACAAAGCCTTTTAATACATTACTCTACTATTCATTGATATGACTGCAATTTCAAATCAACTTCCAGATAATACGTTCTTTATCCTATTTGTGGATTATTCAGTAATCTGCTGTTTTGAGAGAAGGTTATTTTGCTGTTTTTATTCTTTTTTTC
>JAFIDM010001028.1:46955496-46973153 GCA_023159025.1 Thereuonema tuberculata
GAAGACCAAAATGTTGAAGTTTGGAATGTATAAATTAATCATTTTGGCTGGAACTAACTGTCCTTGAATTAAGGCCTTGTAATAAATAATTAAGCTCTTTAATGTTTGATCAACTTCCAAGGCTTCTTCGATTATGTATGTCCGATAAACACGAGCGAATCTGAAAAATAAACCCAGGTTTCAGATAAGCTTTCGTTTTCTTGGTAATCTGAAGTGGATTAAAATCATTTGTAAAAGATTTCATGCCTTTTTTTTTTAAACAGCTATATTATTTATTTCTAAAAGCCATTCTTTGCGTAATAAATTTTTCAGATTTATTAATGGAAATTCATAAGTTACTTGATAATTTGTCATAAAATTTAGTGCTAATGATGAAAATGAGAAAAATATCAACATGAAAATAAGGATAAGAATGAGGAAATTTCTATTATAGAATCATCTTATGACAATTTGATAAATAACATTATTACAAAGAAGTTAATGGTTTCAGAGCACGAAACGGTT
Source organism: Thereuonema tuberculata (assembly GCA_023159025.1). Classification (NCBI taxonomy): domain Eukaryota; kingdom Metazoa; phylum Arthropoda; class Chilopoda; order Scutigeromorpha; family Scutigeridae; genus Thereuonema; species Thereuonema tuberculata. Next base: position 46,956,001 of record JAFIDM010001028.1, read on the forward strand.
TCATGACACCAATTGAGTCACTTAGGATGTTAGTGTGAAAATGTTAGTGCCAATTAAATTAATATTAATTAATATTAAGAATTATTCAGGATACACATAAGTTAAAGTTAACTTAAAAAAAAATGTTAATATAATAAAATTAGACACGTGGACAGTTTCGGCCCGGTTTTTACCATGTGGCATCTCAGCAGAACATCACAAATACAGGGTGTACCTGAAATGTGCTGTCAAACTCAAAGGTTGTATTCAATCATGCAAAAAAACGAATAAATGTCGTGTAAACAAGGGGTCTGGACATGCGTTATTTCCAAGTTAGGAACGATGAAACGATGCAGAAGTGTTGGCCTTTACGTCGTATCGTAGAGTCACTAAATTGCTCCTCGGTAATCGTTACATGGCCTGCTCGTTCCCCTGATTTAAACCCTCTTGACTTTTTCGTATGGGGTTATCTTAAAGCATTAGTGTACACTACACCGGTTCCTGATGACCAGGCACTCCATGATCGCACAGTGGATGGGTGCAACACAATTCGACCTGTACGTGGCATCTTCGACCGTGTTCGGCAGTCGATGGAACGACGTTGTGTTGCGTGCATTGCGGCCAGTGGAGGACATTTCGAGCACTTTCTGTGAAACTGAGCGACTGTACGGCCAACACCTGGACTGTACGGCCAATACCTTGTAATGTTGCATGGCTCATATCTTGCAAATAAAGTATTTCCACACCCATACTCATATGACATTTATTCGTTTTTTGCATGATTGAATACGACCTTTAAGTTTGGCAGCGCATTTCAGATACACCCTGTATATAAACAGTTTTTGAACTTAGTATGTATTGAGTCATTTTGAATTTAATATAAAATTAGTTGAAATCCGGAATTTCTAGAATAAAATTAACTAAAATTGAAGAAAAATAATGATTTCAAGTTTTATTAGTTCCAGGTCAGTTTATTATAAAGAAAATACTATTCTTAGATTTCTTATGCAAATAAACCAGTGTTTCATAATTATCATATAACTTACAGTTAATTGAATTATACTTCCAGCTTCAAAGGAACTTACAATATACGCCCCATAAGCGATGACTGGATAATAACGTGACAGTTTTTAGTCTAGATGGGTTTTAGTATTTGCCCATCATATATATGACTGATAGCATATTCAAATGAATGCATTGCTACGAACATATACGAATTTCTTTATTGGAAGGCTTCATTGTAAGTCACATTGCGAGTGAAAATTCTAGCATCATTTAGCAAATTACCCTGACCGTCAGGTTTTTTTTTGTGTGAGTACTTTGATGTTGTCTCTGCTTCGTAAACCCGACAATGCAACATAAAACTCTAGCCATGAGAAAATGCCGCCTCACTCAAAAAAATCTCCCACGATTGCGAGTACGGGTACACACTGCTAGATCTGCCCTGTCGTACATGTCAGATCTACAGGGCAGCTCTCTTTTGTTAACACGTTGAACTCAGGAATTACGTTATATACAGACAGATACATCTGGAAAACTATATAAGAGATTTCTAAATCTAATTTCACTGTGTATTTATATTACTAAAATATATTTTTCCAGATTAATTTAGTAATATTAACAGAATTAATAGTTATCTACATATACTACAACTGTATATTATATATATTTACAGTTACAGTGATATTATATATATCACTATAAAATTACACTGATAAAAATAACAAAAAAAATACAAATCATATTATAAGATGTTTTATCTCCTAGAGATAACAGCAATCCAAAGAATATTATAAAATAAAAATTTTAAATTGTTTTCTGACTTCGTTATTGTTATACCACTTTGTATTATAATAGCATGGTTTTGTACGTAACGCCGGCATTACTGAATTGTCAAAATGACAGTATAGTAATACAAATCTACAATATTTGATTATCTTGAAGTGTAGTTCCTACAGCTGTTTTAGAAAGTAAAACAAACATCAGAAATGTAAAACAAATAAAATAGATAACAGTTCTGTAACAGTAACCCCCGTTCCAAGTACGCATGGAGTTTTACATATCAATGAATTCTGAGACACAAATGAGATACTCAAAAATAAAATGAAGTAATTAGTGTCTTTTTTTTTACAAATATATATCAGTATTCCATGATGATAATAACAATAGAATAAAAATTTTATCTTTATAGTTTCATCTTTCTCCAGCTTTATTCGTGCCTAGATTGAGATTTCATATTTATAGACCATGTCTGAACTGTTAAGATTTATGTATCTGGTTAAACCCAGCATAGCTACATCGTCTGCATATTAATCTCTTCATGATAAGCTGTATCTGTCACTGTCCAAAATTATAAGACAATTTGGACAACATGGGCGAATCTTAAATGAAAAACGAACGTTTTCGATCGTAGATAATATATATCCATTGTTTGCTTCATCCTTAATGTTTGTATTCAAATGAATGATGATTTTGAAATGCTGTTATATTATTATTACTAATATTGTTTCTGTTGTTGTGGTTCTGAGCGACTAGGGGATGTTTAAGACAAATAATCGCAATCTATCTGTCTATATATGCCAAACCGTTCATTTTCGAAGACCAATCCCTGCCATCCCTTCTCATAATAACACACACACACACACACGAAGGTCATGTGACTGAGGAAATGACTTCGGAATCCAAGGTCACGTGATCACTAAAAGTTTTGCTGGTTGCTAGTTGTATTTTGAAATACAAATAAGAATCGAGAAATATTAAGAAAGCCAGTCAAGCCGTTTTAGTCTGTACCTCATAGACAAGAAATGTGCAAGTTGAATACTGCGCTTGCATGCAAGTGTCGGACACTCTTTACTGTTTCAAAGGTCAATAAGGAATTTGAAAGCTTTTTGTAGAAGCTTTTTAAATATATGTTTACGAAAGTATGTTGTAAGTCAAAACAAAGAAGCAGTACATCTAAATATTACGTACCTTGTCATTTATAGCTTTTTAAATAATGCAGTAGAATCGTGACTATTAACAAATAACGAATTCTATATATGTTTCTGTTTTAATTTGCAGGAAATTGCTTATTGTTGTTATTATAACAAACACACACAAAAAAAGAATTAAACAGAATTTTTACTATCTTTGTATGTCTAACTTTCTTTTCTTTTCTATCTATTAATTTTCATCAAAAATTCTTTTAATCTGCTTTTATTACAAAATAAGTTTTGCTTACAAATAAGGAAATTCAGAAAGATAAATTTGAGACAAATGTTATTTTCATTTAAGGAACTCGATTTAACGATTTAAGCAAATGTTGGTTATTTACGTCTGGGGACTTGAGTTTCTCGTCCTCAATTTTTTGTAAGCTTTTATAAGTTTATTAATCCCCTTTCAAAACTCATTCACGTGGAAGTTGAGACAAACACTGAAAATACATTTCACTGCCAAGTATTTTCCCTAACAGTATACATCACTTTACTTCCACCGCAACTTGAGTAGATACCTCAGTTGGTCCTCAGCAATCTTTTAAATAGATAAAATTGTCTAGATGTTAGGGAGATGCTTGCAATTGCGTTGCTGTTATAAATCTGATAGTAAAATCTTTACTACTGGAGAAATTAATAGTGAACACACTGTTGCTATAAAGTGTCCATCATTGGAATGTACTACAATGAAACCTCCGAATAGCGGACACTTGTGGGCCGGCATACTTTGTCCGCTATTGGGAGGTGTCCGCTATTAGGGAGGACCACCATATGAAATTTTAGGGAAAATACAGTTTCTTTAAAATGGATAATAGTATTTGTACATAATAAGCAAACAAAAAATAATAATTGTACGTATCTCAGTTAATGGTTAAATTTTATTTGAAAATATCCGACAACAATGTTTGATGTTTTTTTTTTTCCATCACAAGCTTGTTTCTCAACATGAATTTTTACACCTGTAATTAATTTTAATCCCTCGGAATCGCCTTTATTTACAAAAATTTTTTGCAACTGTTCAGCATATCTAATTGCACCAGTAAAGTCTCTAATTTCACACGACTCGTTGTTCGTTTTGGTGGAATCCTCCTCATCTTCATTAAGTTCCATGTCCTCTCTGTGTAGGGAAATATAATCTATCATCACCAGTTGTTTCCGTGTAGAGTTCGTCATTAATCGTGATGAAATCGTCTGGGTTTGCAGTGCTTTCAATTCCATTAATTAATTCGATAATTTCAGTATCTAATACAGACTCTTCAGTCTGATTAGTGCCGCTCTGAGGTGTGACTTTTGTAGCGAAATCGAAACCAACCTTACGAAAGCCTTTCGGAACAGTTTGTTCTTTTACGCTGCTGACAGTCGAACTTATCCATTTTCTTTTCTCAAAGCACAAAGCAACAACTTTATGAAAACAGTAACTTTCATGAACTGCACACTAAGTTGAAGGTGACTCGACACTGACCACCGAACAGGAAGTGACCGGAGGTTGGGAAATGAAGCGGGGGAGGGGGGGGAGGACGGGATTGGTGAATGAGCCAATGAGGTAAAGTCACAAAGAGGGACAGTAAAGCTTAGAAATGTGGTTTGACGGGTTACTTCCCGTGGACGCAGCGTATTACTGTAGCCTGATTCTATTGCTTTTGAAAAACAACCCAAGATCGTTCATTTTCTGTAGAATGTTGTCCGTTATTGGGAGTGTCCGCTAATGGGAGGTCAATACGTGGAAAGGTCTATATTAAGGGACTGGGGATTGCAAAATTGTCCGGTATTGGGGTGTGTTCGCTTTTCGGGAGTGTCCGTTAGTGGAGGTTTCACTGTATTTCTAAATTGCTAATACACTGATTTTTTTTATAAAACATAAAGAAATGACACGGAACATGAAAAATTTCATTGGTGAGAGTCTGGGATGGCCGTTTCGTCCTTTTTGTGTGGAATCGTCAGACAGACCCACTCACCAGATGAAATGCTCGGATAGTGCAAAAATGATAAAGGAAACCACTCCAGCATCATCAGGAACCATCAGGCGCAAAGGAATTTGAATGTAAAGAACCAATGCTGAACCCTACTGCTTGCCCAAGCGATAAAGACTGCATTTGGCGCACTGCCAAAACAATGGAACAAGCCGAAGGGGAGAAAGGAAGCTCTGTAGGGACGGAAAAATACGCTTGGAATTTCCTTTAGTGATCGCAGTGTTTTCTTCTCCCTTTTGCGCTTGTTTAAATTTAGTTCTTTGTATCGTACGATCGTCATATCAGTCACATTTAATTATTTTCTAGTATTTTTGTGTTTTTCTGTTTTTCGACACATACCTATCTCCCCTATTTTCACGCCGAGAAAGAGGTCGGAGCTACCAGTAAATCACGTGACCAGTCTCTTTCGTCTGGCTAAGCAGTATCTGATAAAATATAACAAAAAAATTAATTTATCAGAAATTAATATAAAAGCGTAAAGAAATGACAGAGAAATGAAAAATATCTGAGCTTTCATTGATGAGAGTCTAGGACAGCCGTTTCGTCACTATTTTATAAATTTTCTATTTGTTTGAAATATATTTACATATTCTTCCTCCGAATTCGCATTAAATACGTTTGATGTATTAATCTGTAGAGTTACTTTGTTCAATATATTTCGATATTCCTAATTACTAAGTCTTCTTTCATTAAAATGTTATCTGTTGGTGTGTGCTTTATTTCTTTGTTTGAAACAACTTTTCACAACGTGTAAAAATCTGATTTTATTTATACAGCTGTCTCAAAAAAACCAGTAGCTTTCTGTTTTCCGAACTTTAAATAAAATCTAATCACTTAAGTTGAAGTGTTTATTTATTTGCAAATACTTATCTAAATCTAATTAAAATTTCATCCTATGAAAACAACTGCAAATGAAAATGATATTACTGTTCTAATTTTTCTATTGAAAATTTCATCAGTCACATGAAAATTTCTCGTGATTGATACAAAAAGAGTTGAAAATGCAAAAATTAGGTTCTGTCTTATTAGCAAATATACATATAAGCTAGAAGTGGATCAATTCGCTGCTTGGAAATTTCCAAAATGATGGAAGCAGACAGATAGACAGACGTGCTGTGGGTGGCGTTCCCAATGTCACATTAGCTGCCCGATGCTTCCCCGCTCTTAGACTGGAGAGCTTGTTGCTTGCGGGGAAGCATCAGGCAGCTAATGTGACATTGGGAATGCCACCCACAGTACATATATACATCACGTCTTTGACTTTATAAGATTATTCTGGAGAAAGTATTTTTACTCTGGCCTTCTTATTTGCTTCATTAACTTATTTATAAAACGCTTCGACATATTTCAAATAGAAAATGCTCTTGAAGTATATCTATCCCTCCTCTCGGAAAGTGCAACATGCTAAACTAATAGTAAGGATAAAACTTAACGTGTGAATACAGTTACGGATGAATTTAAAAAAGGTAACACACTTGCTTAAAAAAAATAAAAAACGAAAAAATCTTTAAAAAAGCATGTAATTAAGAAACCCAACCAGGTTTCAACCTGTTAACAGGCCTTCAGTGAATCTCAGTGAATTCACTGAGGAAGGCCTGTTAACAGGTTGAAACCTGGTTTGGTTTCTCAATTAAATATTTTTTAAAGATTTTTTTAGTTTCTTAATTTAAATTTTAAGCAAGTGTCTCAACTAATAACAAATAGGGAAAAATAATCCTCAAATTTTTCAAAAAGCATTAATTTTAGTTATTAATTTAGATTGTACTCGTATATTTGATATAAAATCATGACAGTTACTTGAACTTTCTAAAAAAAAAATCTCAAGAATCAAACATGGAAAATAGACCGCAATCTTACATCACATTATCTCCGCCTGTCAAATAAGAAAACGGAAAAAATATTAGAAAAAGAATCAAGGAGATTTCTTTTTTCCCTCAGATTTCCACTTGTTCTTGAAGAACGCCTTAAATCACACTTGCCTGTGATGACGTTGAATTTCTAATGACGTCGAAGAGAGAGTCGCATGTCAGATCTTTCCTTCCGAAAAGACTTCCGGGCGTCTGGTTGTCAGCTGTAAAAGTGCCTTTGAATCTGACCAACAGCTTTTATGGGTGTAGGAACACATTAAAGTTTTAGTCAGTGTAAACACCAATTATTTTTTTTTTCTAACTTTGCTGAAGTTAAGTAAATAAGAAGTATCTGAAGATATAAAACCTATTAGCCTCAAATGTTGAATTTCATACATTTGGTTGAATGAAATTGTGAAGATAGCGCAAAGTCAATGTACATTTGTAAATTCCAAAGTTTGCAGAATATACAGAAATCGTCAAATTTCCCGTTTGCAGAAAATGAATTAAATCTGCAAAAATTCAGTTGATTAAATCATATCAAAGTATGCAGAATGAAAGTGGATTACTAAATTAGTGTTAAGTAAATATTCACTATTTCTCTTCCATGTTTATCTAAAGAATGTTTATCATCTTAACATCAAATTTCTCGTCAGGGACTTAAAAATAGAACATATTTTAAATAAACGTTAGGACTGTCTGTTATAACTAGGAATACGCTCAGCTACAATATTAGCATTAAGCTTGCAGATCCGGGGCATCAAATTGTGGAAGTGGTTGGTGCGGGAGGGACGGTTGGAGATTAAAAATATGGGCCTATTATTTTGAGATGGGTCATAAAATGGTACGTACAACTGTTATGAAAATGCTAAGCCTTTTTAACGAAATCGTACTCATTGACAAATGGACGAATAGACAGGAATAGTGGCGAAGTGGAAGAGTTAGAATTCTCATGCTCACTCAAATGAATGAGAAAAATTTCCGTACATTGGCTTAAAGGAATTAGGTGTGGCCACAAATAAACAGAAATATTTAGTTTATTTATGAATATTAGATTTAAAAGGGCTATTTAAAATCTCAATTCCGTTATCAAAGTAAGCTAAAAAAAATTGTAATGATTTTATGATATACGCTAAGCTATCCATCGAGTGATGGGGATTGGAGAGGCAGCGCTGGTTGAGGACTTGATAAGAGGGTGGAGACAAAATAATTGCGCTCATATTTCAAGTTGGATCAGAAATTGGCATCGTATGAAACTTTAAAGAAATCCTTCTTAGCCTTCGTGGGAGGGATTCCGCGCGAGGAATAAATGAAGTGGATACAAAACTAAATGGACTTAACTTTTAAGTTTGATAGTAAATAAACTAAAACACCAAATTTTATGGAAATCCGCCCATCTCTTTTTATCGTGATGCACCTACAGATAGACTGAAGAAAAAAAATGTCTTAAGTTACATCGTAACACTTTCTATGCTTCGGATGCCCAGACAATAATTATTATGTATTAAAATAGACACGTACATTAAAACAGCATATTTTACGAAATATCAAAATTAGAAGACGGAGAAATTGTATCAGATTATTACCAAATGAATATTTTTAAATAAAAATAAATTTGGACATATTTTACGAATCCATGGTTCGCAACTAAGGAATTTCAATACGAGATATTTGTTTGGGTTAGATCGGAGGATAATAGGAAATGTGATCTGTTTTTACGCTCGCACATCACCTGTTTCGAGGAGTCGCTCTGTTTATTTGGCTGTGGATGGAGTCAGACGACAGCAAATTCCTTTTCTAAGAGTACTTCGAAGATAATGAAGACTTCGAGAAAAGAGCTGATGAGGTTGCTCTGCGTGTCTCGAAATGCTTCACGTCACCTGATCTGGCCAATGTATCAAGGGATCTTGATAATCATTTGTCGTTAGCAAGGAAATCGTTGACAGACTACATTCCAATGCAAAGTAATAATATCCCCCGTAAAAAGAATCTAGAAGTTTCTGAAAGAAATTAAAACCTACTTTCCTCAACATGCTATTCCTTAAGATTTATTATTTGCTTTTTTTTTGTGGTGAAAATGACAAAAGTAAAAACATATATAGTTACATTGAAATTATAAAAATTTCAATGGAGAATAAAAACAGCTACAAATATTCCAGTTTCTGAAAAAAAATATGTAATTAAATTCTCTAGATAATAGTAAATTTTAAATCATATTAAGCCGCGCGCAAATTAACAGCGTTCAAATGAAGTTTTAATATTAATTGTTTAATATCGGTAGAAATCCATTGTTTAGTTTCTAGTGTGAGGGATTTGACGAGTCACCTTTTTCAGAAAAGCAGAGGGGTGTGTGTGTGTGCACCAAGCGTACGTTAAAATTGAGGGTTGTTCAAATCTCCCCTTAATTGGTGTATTGCACCAACATTCATCAGTTGTTAAAGCGCTGTTGAATCATCAAATTTTAGCTGCCCAATTTTCTTCTCTTAAATCATTCCTCAATTAGAAAACTCCCATCAGACCATTTGCGTTGTTCTTTCTCAAGAGGGCTAACATCGATTCCGATTCCTGTTATTTTGACGATGAATTACGTATATTTACACTACTAAAAGTTCCAAAAATAATGTTAAATAGGGATAATTCCTTGAAAATCCTTATTTACAAAAGGAAAAATTCAACCCTTGTGCTTTTTTTTCTTGTGGAAATTACCATTTTGAAAAGAACTTGCGGATATGGAAATTGCTCCCGGAAATGATACTAAATGATGTTAAGAACCACTCGTAGTCATTTTTTTAAAACACGACATATTATCAAGAACTGATCAGTAAAAAAAAGCACAACAGCTTTTATTGGAAGACCTGTAGATCGTCGATCTTCAGTAACTCCTCATGAACTGAAAACCACTTCTGGAGAACATTATCATAACAAGAGGCGAAAAATCAACCCTTTTGTTTACTTATTTACTCAGCATGAAGGATATTGTTCATGCGACCTCTTCTCAGTCAGACTCCTGTTCATTAAATTTAGGAATGACCTGAGGATACACGTTAACTTCCGAATTTTCCTATTAACAAAGAAGAAAGCACGTTTCTTCATTGATGAAGGTATTTTCGCAATTTAAATGCCAAAATAAATTACTTTGTGTAATATCTGCTCTAAAATGAGTAATTACGATACAATGAATGAAGAAATAAAAAAAAAATGATTTTTTTTTTATAGTTTCTGAGTAAAGTACTTGAAACTTACTTTCTTTAAGTTTGCTTTTTTTTAATGTTTCTTTATCTTTAAACAAAGAAAAAGTCTACTTGTAAATTTAACATCTCAACGACTACAAATAGTCTGCAATTTTTTAATTTCCTGAGCTTCACTTAAATCCACATTACTAGCGTAAAATCCTAGTTTAATAATGAAAGGATTACTAAAATGAACTGTTGATATCGACAGAAATTCAATATTTTCCTTTTAAATTTTTTTATTACATTCACGTGCAAATTTCTATACAAGAATCCACATAAATTTTTTTGTCTTGTACCAAGTTTCTAAAAGAACTTATACATGAAACAATTGAAAATAAAATTATTTCGACTGTTCTCAGACTGAAAGCTTGTTAGTTCAATTCGAGAGGCTAAATCTTCTGGATTTTATTGGGTTTTCATTAATTGCATCAGTCCTGGAAACAAATGTTAAAAAAATCGTTAGAAAATCTTTATTTCGTATTTGTATAATTATGTTCTAAAATTTTACTTGAAACGTAAATGTCTAAATGAATTTATTATTAGATATTGTATTTTTATAAATTAGACCTTAGTATTAATTTAGATGTTATTATTATATTAGATATTATAATTTGCTGTGGAAAACTTACTGTATTTAAATAAAGGATTAGATTCGTTTTTGAATTTCAGATCTTCATCGATGAGTCTTATTGCACCATAGGTTCTTAACATAGGTATTTCGATTTAAAATTGCATTTTAAGGTATTTGTTTAACTCTTTTTTTTTTTTACTCGGATGCAAATTAAGGGGTGTTATAAGCTTTACCCCTTTAATAGTTTTATACTGTTTATACTGTTTATAAACCCAATTGTGATATTAAAAACTGGCAACATCATTTTTCTTTTTAGAAATAATTTTGAAATTGTTTATTTAAGAATAATATTTTGAATTTTAATGTTAGATCCATTCGTCTTCAAGTAGGATTTCAAACTATTTGACTTTTGTAACTAAGTTTCCATTACTAAAACATTTAGCAGTGTTATTATTATGTTATAACAAAACAATATTATGATGTTTAATTGCAGGTAATTATGCTGTGATGTGTCACCAATCATAATTCTGTAATATATTTAACTTAATATTAATTCAGCTTGGCTGTAATCCATATGTTTCTGTTATCTTGTATTTTAAAGTCTTAAGACTTTCCAATATAGTTATTTTGCTACATGTTATTAATTTCAATTTTTTGTGAGGCAAACGAAGTCTACATTTATCTATACATATTACAAGCTTAGTAATGATTGTTTTGTATATTGTTAGATACAGAAAACCAAATGTAAATACCCTTAGTCCATAATTCAAGTCAACAAGGTTTCATTGGATATTCGGAGACTAGATAGGCCTAATGGTTTTGTAATCTTTTGTCCAATATATTGGAAACTATGTCATGGTAAGAATAGATATCTGATATGGATGTGACATGAGCCACAGAATAAATAAAAATAATCAGACTTCTACCTTAACGTTGAAGTTTCATTTATTGCTTTTGAAGATATATGGCGTTAAATTCCGAGAATCGTGTTTTATTCATTTCTTTTTAAGACGAAAAAAAAAATCGAAACGGGGTTTTAATGAGCACAACGTTTCTTTAAGGGAGTGTTTTACTTTATGTATGTAATTCTAGATATTTGTACAACGTTAGGTCTTCTTGAAAAGTAAAACTCATTTATAATCGTCTTGGGTTGTTCTTATCTCCTACCCAGTTTTCTTCTTCATATCTTTTGGTAGTTTATTTCTTGGCTTTATCTCCTTTTACAGATGTTGAATGTCTGCAATGAAGCATCTTCTTTGTAAGTGGGTTTCTTTCAAAATGCCTGCCTCCTTGTTCCCACTGGCAAGTGACTCGCTTGGCGGTTGCCTGCCTTTGTCCATCTGCTGTGTATCGGAAGCACAAAGCCCTTTGACGAGCACTTGCTAATGACTCGATGGCATCTGCCTTGGAACCTAGTCCAGCAGCTGTACTAAGTCACTTACAGCTTCCTGATTTCCTTGAAGGCGCTGTTTTATCCCAGTTGAACGGAACGCAGTCTCTTTTAAAAGAGTGCTAATGTATATAACCTTGACCTCTTAATCAGTTTCATGAGGTCTCAAATGTTTTTCACTTTCACTTGCTGAAGGACTTTTAAACGCTTATCTGTAGTATTTAATATTATCACTTGCAATTGTCGATCGTTCTTTAGCATTCTATTCTAATTTTAAAGAGTGATATTATCTGATCTTTACAAATTACAATTAAACAAAGAAACAGTGTCTTAAGAGAAAATCGCGGAGTTTTCCGAAATTGATAGAAGCTCAAAAGGGTTCAATATTTTGAAGATAAACAAAAACAAACTATAATGGGCATGTCAAATTTTAAATATTCGCTTGGTAAAACTGCGAAATGGAAAATTATATAGTTCGAAGATCAATTGAAAAGAAGAATGAAAGCAATTTTACATGTACGAGTATACATGTAAAATATGTCTTACATGTACATGTAATTCATCGAATACCACGATATATCCGTGATGCTAGTATGAAAGGTCAACTTAGCTGGCGAGTTTTGGCCCGAGTTTCTCACCGATCTTTTCCAAAAATCAATAAGGATATTTGTACAAGAGTCTGAACCTTCTATTTAATGTTCATTTTATGGGATAATAAACTTTTTGAGCAACCTTGATCTGAGTCCGACGGTAGAACATTCGTTTTTAGAATGAAAATTGCATTTACTTTGTGGTAACTATTTTCTTGTGACGCATATATTAGCGTTAGATCAATACTTACGATTGAGGAAGTAATGAAGATCTATGAAAAAACAAAGTACTTCGGGCTGTTTAACATTGCTTGAAAGTGATAGATTGATAATTAAATGTGAGAATAAGTGTGATTGGATCTGTTAACTTAAAACTTAAAAAAATAATAACCTCGTAAATAGGCAAAGCCAGGATTTTGTAGTAGGGGTAGGGGGTTATGATGATCGGATTCATTCAACCAAAAAGTAAATAAATATAAATTAACGCCATATTCTTTTCGGGGGTGTTACAAACAAAAAACTTTCACACCAAAACAAAAAGGTCCAAAATCCTACATTTTTCCATTTTCGGATGCAATTGGAGGTCTTACGACCCCTAACAAAAATACCCCTCTTTGATATGCCAATAACCCCTTGCAACTCATTTATTTCGTAGAACATTTTAAGATCTGTCAGGTAACTTATCAGTATTCCATGTAATGGTAATGCTGAGCCACTTATAACGACTAGAAGCAGCAGTGGAATCTACATTTTCCCTGTATTGCACATTGTACGCTATTCGAGATTACCATTTCAGCAATATCTTCTATGGAGTAAATAGAACTAGTTTTCAATGAATGCTAACTGCAAGTTGGATGAATCAATAAGAATAGTTTTTCTTGTGACAAAAACTTTGTTTTTTATTTCTAAAAATTGGAAAACTGTCCTTTTTCTTATTTTCATTTACATTGTGTTTTACTAATTTTGAAAGCCAATAAAAGAAATTTGAATCATTAACATTCCGATTGCTTAATATATATATAGAGATTTGAAAACTATATAATAAAACAGTAACCCATTTAAAGGATAATCGACGAAGTTTCAGAGCTTGTTGATTGGCTAATTTCTGGTGAGGAAAAAAATAGGTTTAAACAATAAGAATCATAATTTTTTATGCACTCTCTGATTCTAAATAGTGACATTTTGATTTTAAATAATGCAACACTGTAAATCACGCTTGTAGTGTTTTTGTTTTCTATTTTCATTTGCTCATCTACATCGTCTTGATATGATTTAACATTGCCTCATCCAACAGTGCTACTGCGACGGCGCAGAGCGAAGTCCAAGTGTCGTTCCTGTTTTATTTAATTATCGTGTGATATTCTCAAGATGCCTTTCAAATTATTCACATTACTTGAAGTTATTATTCATTTTGAATGCTATACGTCTCATAAAATACATCTTTCTTTAATTGTGGCGAGGGAACCTTACATATGAAAAGAGGTGATGTTACTGTAAAAGTTGTTCTAATCATAAAGTAATAAAATGTAATATTTTTCTTTGAAAGAACCTAAATCTAACATTCCTTAAAATTCCTTTTTTTATTTATTTATTATTTATTTGTTAGTAATCCATTAATTTGCCTGCGCTTCTGATACGATTGAAATTAATCGTTTTTTTTAAACAACCTAAACAGATAATGGGGACTTCATTAATGTTGTGTAGAAAATAGAGAACTTTACTGTTTCTAGAATACAGATAATTAAAAGTATATTTATCCTGTAAAGTAAATAGAAGATTTTAAATAATATTTGCTTACTGATATTGCTTAAAAACTATTACTTAAATTCATTTTAATCGCACACAAATTGTTAGATTACTAAAGAGGTTAATATTGAAACGGATTAAAACTGTTTCGTTTCATAGGACCTTCTATAAAAACTTTTCTCGGTTCCATGCACTTGTTTCTCGACAATGGTCCAAGCAGAAAAATTTTCAAATACAAATAGTAGATTCATGACAAGGTGTAAGATCAATCCAAAGTTTCAAAAGTTACATATGTACATACCCATACACATGTAAGATTGATTCATTTGACAATCCTAATTGGATAATAGACTAAAAAGTTCAAGTTCGATGGTTTTCCACAAAAACACTTTAGAAGTTTCATGTGCATAGAAAACAAATTTTTTTATTGCTTTCAATAGTTGTATGATTTTCTGTGAAAAATTAAATTATTATGTTATACTTGGAGCGGCATAGTGTTATATCATTTTTTTTAAACGATCCCAGTTATTAGAGCTTTAAGTTTTGTCCAATCTGTGTAAAACATTCAATATAATGTATATATTACTATTTACGGATACCCTATATATTACCGTATATTTAAATGTAGGGTTTATGAAAATTATTTTTAAAATTATCTTTATTTTCAATTGAATTGGTAATCACTAACATACGTTGTAAAGATAATTTTCAGACAGCCTGCAGTATATATGTTCCTTTAATAATCTTCAGAAATAATACATTAACCTATTGCTATTAACATGGAAGTGATTTATTACAAGAAACAGGAAATAGTCTATACCAGAGGTGGCCAAACCTGCTTAACGTAAGAGTCACGGTATGACAAACTTCAGATGTTTGCGAACCGCTTAACATGAACCAATATTGCATTATTTTTTTTTGCATTACGTTCTACTATTATAAAAATTTTATATAAATACTAGTGGTCCCTGTTAACAAGTTAAGCCTTTAGTATGAATTGTCGTGTTGTTTTGTTTTGTGGGAAAGCTGTGAATTGATTTATTCATAAATGCTCTGAAACACTATCAGTCTCTGAAATTCATGAATTTCCTGATTTTCCGCTAGTTTCTAAACAATTCGCTTTCCGGTGATAAAACTCAGGGAATAAAAGCTATTTTACAAGATGTAATCACAAAACAAACAACAGTTCAAGACAGTGATCTCTCGATCTCTCGTTACTTTCTATATAAGTTGCGATTTTCTTTTCACAGTGGATTAATGAATTAAAAAATTTTTACTTTTTTGGGATATCTGAATGCTATTGCTTTATTTTCATTACAATAAACATATGATGACATTTCAGAAGCACAGTGACCTTCAAATTACATTTTTTCTTTATATGAAATTTAATTAAACACAATTTTCATCAGAAATTTTTGAAAAATGTTTAAACTATCAAAAAGTATTTGTTTGCTTTGTAATTATATCAACAATTCAAATTTGAACTCTTAAATTTAAGAGAAAGCGCTGTACAAAAATGAAAATTAAAAATTTATGTAAAATATCAGATGTTAAGAAATGTGCTCTTTCTGTGCTCTCGTTCTGTGCTCTTTCAGAGAACGATTAACAAACTTATTTTAAGTTAAAAGAAATTATCAGAAGGTATTTATCTCTACAATTGATGAATTTCCTGATTTTTCCCTAGTTTCTATACCATTTGTTTTCCAATGATAAAACAGACGGAATAAAAGCTATTTTACAAGATGTAATCACACAACAATCAACAGTTCAAAACAGTGATCTCTGGATCTTTCGTTACTTTCTGCAAATGTTGCGTTTATCTTTTCACAGTGTAAAGCTACGCGAACACCATCCGATTTTGCACCAACTTAGTTGGCCAACTTCTGAGTTAGTCCGATTTTGTCAGGCTAGAACAACATCCAACTCGCAAATGAAGTCGGCTGCGTTAGCGACAATCCCATAATGCTACGGGTTTAATATTTAAAATATTGCAACATTTCGGTAATTATAGTCCTAATTGTCATTTTCGAATTACAAATAAACTGACGGATGGGAAATAAATAAACAATCTTGAGATGAAAAAAAAGGTTGAATACATTCCTTATTGATGGGGGAAGGGGAAGGACAGATAAGTCAAAAAACAAATATGGAAAGAGTTGTAGTCCTATGGCCTAATAGATAAGACGTCTGACTTCGGATCAGAAGGTTGCAGGTTCGATTCCTGTCGCGGATGTTTCATTGTAAAAATTATTTCTATTTTCCATTCTCTCAGAAAATTGCGCCGGACAGACAGACAGAGAAATTAAAGATTTTAGTAATATAGATTAATAAATACATGTACGAAATAATATATAAAATTAATTTGCTATATGAAGAAATACATATATGTAATAATATTTATTCCTACTGTATTCATAGCTTTTGAATTGCTAATTTGTATTAATTTCAATATCCACAAAAAATATATAGATACACCAAATGTTTTTAAAATCTGACTGATTATTGTTTTAACCCTGTTGAGCGTATTTAATACAATAATGCACTTCGGAAACATCTACGAAAAATATGCAAATTTGTATTTCCAAACATATTTCATTGAGACTTCATGAAACTTACGTTTTAATCCAGTGGACTCTCAATTTATAGCCGGTAAATAATTAAAATAATTGTTTAAACCTTGGAAAATTTTTATTTACCTTTTATTTTAGTTGTGATGCAGAAAAAGGATCTCAGCCAATATATTTCACGCGAGCCACACATTATGTATCAAAGAGTCGCATGTGGCCCTCGAGCCGCACATTATATATGAAAGAGTCAAATGTGGCTCTCGAGTCGCACATTATGTATCAAAGAGT